>OZ018329.1:166505102-166870102 GCA_963969495.1 Ceratothoa steindachneri | reverse complement strand
TCTGACGTGAAACTATTCTAAGATGTCCTAAAACTTCAAAGTGCTCATTTTTTAAGTGTCTTTGAGCATCTGATTTAACCCTACTTTAGGGTCACTACATATACTTTCCTTCAATTTAACCGAGTTTTCCACAAGATTATGTCTGTATTTAGAAATAAATATTTCATATTAGTGTAAATGGGTAACAGTCCTTCTTGATTGCTAATTTTGTTGAAGACCATGGTATATTTCGTCATGATCAATTTCCTTTCACATCAACAAGATAGACTAAAAAAGACAGTTAGAAGAATAGAAAGTTGCCAAAGGAAATTGATCAAGGCGAAATATAACATATATATATATATATATATATATATATATATATATATATATATATATATATATATATATATATATATATATATATATACGCACGATATGTCACGATACTCAGAGGCTCTTTGGGCCGTTCGGAAGCAGGAGCAGCAACTCGCAATGCGTACAAAACCTATATATACTTGTTTTACGTGTGTGTGTGTTTGGGGGTGTTTGCACGCGTCTGACATAACCTTTTTATTTTTTATTTTTATTTTTACCTTCTTATTTCATTTTTTATTATTCACTGGAACATTTATGTTTAAGTCGCTGAGAGCTCCAGAGATTCCTGTGTAATTTTATTTTATGTATACAGTTGTTTGTGTGCGCGCATCACTAGTTTATTATCTGTTAATATTTTTTATAGTTATTCTTGACTGTAAAACATTAATTGAAAACGACTCATCACGTCTGAGGTTCTTTGTGTAATCTATGTTATACCAACCGTTCAACATTTAATTGATCGTTTGCACGTTGGAGATGCAGTTTCTCATCACGAACAAAACCTGTTTTTGCATGCGTTACTCTCTAGGTGAATCAATTTCAGTTTGATTACTAGTATTGTTCGACGTAAGAGGGTAACCAGTTATAGGGTGTGCCGTGTGGCCAAGTTATGAGTGTTTTGGCTACTAGAGGTGATTTGCCACTGAGATTTTGGTGTGACTCCAGGGTAGACCTATAGGTGTCTGGTACAGTTTAGTGGCTACCGGTTCGATTCTTCGGGAGTGCCTTTTACGTGATGCAATGACTCCAAGGAGTAGTGTTGTCTTATTTCTTGATTGCTGGTTTTGTACAGGTGATCAAGGATTTCTTTAATGGTAAAGAAATCTTCGATGCTGGATTAAGTATTCTTAATTCGGTGGAGACTTGGAAAGTCTTCAGATGTATCTTTTAATATATGTGAGTCCTCATCTTGAGGCACTTTCCAATTTACCTTTACCATAAAGGGTCCGCACACACAGCAGTACTAAACTGATTAAAAATGGAAATAATTTTTATACATACGATATCAGTTTTAAATGAGATTAAATTTGCACATTCTAGTTACATTAATTTATTTTACAAAGCCTTACACTATTATAAAATCCTACAATAATATTATATAATACACAAATAATTAATAGGATATTTTCCTTTAATATTTCTTCGATAGAATGAGTTGATATTTGGGGCGTTCGGTAAACAAAATGAATTAATATTTGGAGCGTTTAACACATTCAAAAAGAAGTTTTGGAGTTCACTTTTTTGTATGGGGCTTACTTTTAATTAAAATATGTTAATTCTTACAAAGATAAAACAAAGCCAATATATTAATTGTCTTTTATAAGATTAAAGTTATTTAGGAGGTAAGTTTCGAAATTTAATTAGCGTACATGGTGGCGCCTAGAAACATCCCTTGTATGGTTGCCAAATGATTACCATAGCTTTTATTTCCGTGCTCCTTACACAAATTTCTCTTTTTGACCATCGATTAAATTTGATTTAAATTGAATGTATGGAATAAATGGCGTTGTGATTATACCCTCCAGTCTTTTACACCGATTTTTGTAATCATTCAACCAAAATTATTATATTCCTGTCTTTTGTTCCTTTTAAAACTGTTATAAGGTTCCCCGAATTAATGGAAAGCAAACAATGATTTAGTTAGCTGTACAAAATGACAGTTATTTGGAAAAAAATATGATTAATTTGTTTATTCGTTCAACGTTAGGAGATATATAGATTATAATATTCACGGTACTTACTATTGTAAAATCGAGCGTTAAAATTCCAGAAAACGATGGTTTTAGTTTAAGAACTTTCGCTTCAGAGAACCTTGCATGAGTTCTCCGTTTTTAAGGGTCTAACAATATCTTTAGGAGTTGGCTATTATGTTTGTAGTTTTGTATAATTAATTGTAGTAGTACAGGGCTTACACAGACCCACAAGCTTAGGGAACACAGAACTCCGGGTTATTTGATCACTGTCCTTCCCGACTTTTCTTAAAAGAGCGGTAATACCATACAAGAATAGTATTATTTTTAGAGCACGTATCCATTCGTATCCCCGCATATCAAATGTTTTTTGGCTTGACCTGAACCAATTATAAAATTTCATAAAACTTCAAAGTGC
The DNA here is from genome assembly GCA_963969495.1 of Ceratothoa steindachneri. Lineage (NCBI taxonomy): Eukaryota > Metazoa > Arthropoda > Malacostraca > Isopoda > Cymothoidae > Ceratothoa > Ceratothoa steindachneri. Next base: position 166,867,636 of record OZ018329.1, on the reverse strand, counting down.
CCATTTTTAGGTGTCTTTGACTGTCTTATTCAATCCTACGATATGGTCACTACATACTTATACATCAGATTGGCCCGCAATTTGGGTTCAGAGGTAAGTCTCAGGCTGCTTTCCATTACAAGTTTTAAAGTCTTTTTAGCTTGATAATAAGTAATGACCTTGTAAATTTTATCTTCTGCCAATTTCTAAAGGTACGGAGTTGAGAAGCAGCTTCAGATCAGGAGATAATTTCTTTTCTTTCCATTTTTCTAGTTTTCGCCTAGCTCTACCTGTAAGTCGGTAATTTCAGCATTTGAGGGGTTAAGTCAGCGGAAGGGGTCATATCGGTATTTTACAACTATAATCACCCACGAATTAAACACGCCAAATCCTCCCCCCCAAAAAAACAACCGATATTTTTCAAATATTTCCATTATCTCCCTTTGTTACAACGAAGACCCCCAAAACTAATTAATCTCAGTTTTATTTAAAAACAAAAACATATTTCCTATTCCCTAATAGTTAAAAGCCCTGCATTTTTATAATTTGAATATTACCACCTCTGCTGCTTCCCATTTCCCATATAATTAATTTATAAATATCTGATAACTTATCTAAAAAATTCTTATGTTTGTATATATTTATAATCTCATATCCTTGAGAATGGGTTCCTACCCGAAACGTCAATACCAAGAAGTTATAATATAGTAATGAACTTCCTAAATTTAGCCTGCTTATTTATCCTAAAATACGTATACGCTTGGCAACGCGCAACCCCTCTGCTCTTTCTCTCTCTCTCTCTCTCTCTCTCTCTCTCTCTCTCTCTCTCTCTCTCTCTCTCTCTCTCTCTCTCTCTCTCTCTCTCTCTCTCTCTATATATATATATATATATATATATATATATATATATATATATATATATATATACAGTGGTGGACAGTCCGTCAGTACCGATGACGGAAGGTCCGTCACTCCGTCACTGACGGATTCTCATTTCGCTGGCGGACTAACGACTGACGGAAACTTTGAAACACTGACGGAATAAGCGCCGACGGAAGCGATTTTCGGCCGTCACCCGAACCGTCACTAACCCGAAAAGCAAAGACAACCTTCGGCAAATTATGTTTATGTGGGTCGTCAGCGAAACGGGAGTTCGTCAGTGACGGACTGACGGACTGCCCACCACTGTATATATATATATATATATATATATATATATATATATATATATATATATATATATGACAAACTCACAAAGTATCACAAGGGTAGCAAATGAATGCAATGTCCCGCAGGAAAAAATGAAATGGAGTTTCCAAGTACTTTCGAACTTTATTAAGTTCCTTATCAAGGATGACTACAAGAAATAATATTATATTACAGGTGTATTAGTGTTTTGGTTGCCTACTAAGTAAATATTATGGACAAACAGGTAAACAACTTTCTGTTCGCATAAAGGAACATAAATATAATGTCCGTAGAGGGGAATATAACAGTGCTTTCTTTGTCCATATGTCAGATAAGGAGCATCTAATTAATTGGAACTCAGCAAAATTTATTTATCGTTCCAATCACCCTATAAAAGGAATATCATTGAATGTGCTTTTATAAGCTAATGTGATAATTTTAACCTTTCCCCTGGCTTATATAAAATAGATGCTATAATTAAAAGATTAATACTTAAAGAAATTAGTTCTGACTTTTGTTCTTAGTTTTTTATATACAATCTTTATTTATGTGGCCCTAATTTTATTTTTGTTATTATTTATTTTTTTAATTGTCACTGCTCTGTTATGTACATTGTATTTTCCCCACTTTTCGCTCCTCGTGTCTTATAATCTCCCTCGTTAGGCTATCTCCATTTCTTTTTATCTGTTACCCTTTCCGTCTTCTCAATTTGACCTTACTACCTGCTTCTTGTAATTCTTAATGTAAATCTTTACCTTCCCCCTTCCGTCTTCCTCATTGGTGATTCTTGTTTTTGAGGCGGTCTTTCACACTTTTCTTTGGTATATAATATTATTTCTTGTAATTATCCTTAATAAGAAACTTAATAAAGTTCGAAAGTACTTGGAAACACCATTTCATTTTTTCCTGCGGGACATTGCATTCACACACATATATATATATATATATATATATATATATATATATATATATATATATATATATATATATATATATATATATATATATATATATATATATATATATATATATATATATATATATATATATATATATATATATATATATATATATATATATACAGGGTGACCACAAAAACACTCCTTAATTTCAAATATATATTATAGCAAAAGTTAAATGGATATTATTACAATTTTGGTGCCTGAACTTGCATAAACTAATAAAGTTTTCTTCTTCATTTGCAGATTCTACTTGATCCGCTAAATGGCAGTGTTTTCCAAGATGGCGTTCACTCCACAACAACGTAGCTGGTGTGTGTTGGAATCTGCCAAAGCAAACAGTGTTACATACAAATCTGCAGCGTGCTTTCAGACGCATTCATCATGGGAATCCACTTACTAACAAGTACATTTTGAAGTCATAAAGTGGTTTCAGTGAGAAAGGATTCATCTGTCACCAGAGAAAGGGACATTCAGGCCGTCCATCGGTGTCGGAGGAAGTTGTCGATAGGGTCCGAGAAACTTTTCCTCGCAGCCCCAAGAAGTCGACGTGCAGGTGTAGCCGAGAGTTACGAGTCCCACAAAACACATTAAGCAAGATCTTACGTAAACGCTTGAGGCTTACCTCCTACAAGCTGCAACTAGTCCAAAAGTTATACCGGTAAGACAATGAAATGGGCTTTGAATTTTGCATCAATCTCCAGGTGTTAATGGGAAAAAAATCCTGATCTGCTGTCAAAGATCATTTTCAGTGAGGAAACAACCTTCCACTTAGTGGAAAGCTCAATAGGAACAATGTGAGAATATGGGGGTTCAGATTCCGCATGCCACCATGGAGCTCAAACGTAACTTCCCAAAAGTTAATGTGGTTTGTCCAGTAACATATCGGTCCGTGTACGGACCGTTGTTCTTTATAGGACTATCCATTACTAGGCAAACCTACCTGGAAATGTTAACCAACTGGTTGATTCCAAGACTAGCTGCTGAAGGTGGTGCCTACATTTTTTCAGTAGGATGGCGCACTGTAGTACTGATCTCTCGCTGTCCGCACATTTTTCAACGCGAACCTAACAAAAGATGGATTCTCCGTGCTGGACAACATTTTCTTTTGAGGACATGTCAAGGACAAAGTTTATGTAACTTCATTACCGGCGCCATATATGAATTGCCGGAACGCCTCAGTGAAGCTCTACATGCGATTACGCCGGACATGCTGCAAAGAGTCTGGACTGAGCTTGATTATCGCCTTGATGTTTGCCGAGCGCAACAAGAGGGGGCCCACATCTAGTGTCTATGATATCAACCAATTCCACATGAAACTTTATTTATTTATGCAACTGTATGAGCCAAAATTGCAAGAATATTCCTTTAACCTTTCCAAGATATATATTTGAAATTAAGGAGTGTTTATGTGATTACCCTATATATATATATATATATATATATATATATATATATATATATATATATATATATATATATATATATATATATATATATATATATATATATATATATATTACTGTGGTGTACACTGAGGTGAATTTTGTACTTGTCCTCTTGACTGTGTTTCGTGAAGAGTTTTAGGGGTTAATACGGTATTTTTTAATGGTACTTGAGGTACAGTGCAATCTGCCATATTGTCATTATGCGAGCTTAAGTTATACATATATCTACATAAATTTGTATAGTCTTATGCATAGGATGTGACTACTAGAATTTGATTATCAGTCTCCAAACCCTAAAAATTAAATATTATGTGAAAAATGTTCTATGAGAAAGGACAACCCTTATAATGAATCCCATTGAAATATTCTTGAATCAAAACTGGGTATAGATGCACCCTGTACAGAGAAAATACTTGGTATAGGAGATATCTCATATCGGTTGGGTAAGCTTTGCAAGTGTCAATGGAGTGGGTTGATTTGAAGGTGTAAAATTTAAACCTCCATTAATTGTTGTTTCTTAGGTAGATTTGGCCATTTATCCTAATAATAGTCTATATCCTCTTATGAAAATCTATAAAGTAAAGATTATTTCTTAGATAGAATGGGATTATATCCATGGAAATATTTTTGGATGATGTACTCGATAATGAATGTGGCTTGATTCTTTCGTGATGGTACAAGTGAGATCATTGACATTAACCTCAACAATTTTATAAGGTCTTGTATAATTTAGTTGAAATTTACTTGAGTGTTGTTAGTGTGTGTTTTCTGCTAGACCTTTGCCCTTGTTGATATGGTTGGTACCTCTAATGGCCCTCATTTCAATACTGGGGTAGTTGAATTAATGGTAGTTGAATACGGGCAGCTGGTAGCAGTTTAATTTCTTATTGAAAGGTGTAATGGTAAAGAACAACCACATTTTGTAGATATTCGTGTAGCGGTCTATACTCCTACAAATGTAAATATTTATTTCTAATTATATATATATATATATATATATTTATATATATATATATATATATATATATATATATATATATATATATATATATATATATATATATATATATATATATATATATATATACATATACATATACATATACATATATATATATATATATATATATATATATATATATATATATATATATATATATATATATATATATATATATATATATATTATATATATATAGTACAAGAAAGTGAAATTTGACGCGAATGAGCAATGAGACAAGAAACAGGAGTTTTTTTTAGAGTTAAGAGAAAGGGACATTAGAAGAAGACTAGAATCATAGAGAGCAGAGGGCGTCACAATGAAGGCAATCCTTTACCGAGAAGACAGAGATAACGCCAGGGGAAAAAAGTTTGAAATTCCTGGCCGGTACTCGAACCCGGGTCTGCTGATTGCCGGTCAGATGCTCTACCACTGAGCTACCAGGCACAGAGACTCTACCTCGCCCAAAGCGTTACCCCATCAAACCCAGTATCTCTCTAAGCTAGGAACCTCCAAGGAATTTTTATACCACATCTTCTTACCCGCTCACAATTTAATGGCTCATCCCCAAGTCACATACAAAGAAGAAGGAGCAAATGCAAGTTCTGCGGGTGATAACAACCACCACAGGGCTTTCGCCATATTTATTTTCTGCCTTTCAAAACAATTTTGAAGACAGAAATAAAGGTGCAGAAACCTTGCATTGCAGACTATATTACAATATAGTACAAGAAAGTGAAATTTGACGCGAATGAGCAATGAGACAAGAAACAGGAGTTTTTTAGAGGTAAGAGAAAGGGACATTAGAAGAAGACTAGAATCATAGAGAGCAGAGGGCGGCACAATGAAGGCAATCCTTTACCGAGAAGACAGAGATAACGCCAGGGGAAAAAAGTTTGAAATTCCTAGCCGGGACTCGAACCCGGGTCTGCTGATTGCCGGTCAGATGCTCTACCACTGAGCTACCAGGCACAGACTACCTCGCCCAAAGCGTTACCCCATCAAACCCAGTATCTCTCTAAGCTAGGAACCTCCAAGGAATTTTTATACCACATCTTCTTACCCGCTCACAATTTAATGGCTCATCCCCAAGTCACATACAAAGAAGAAGGAGCCAATGCAAGTTCTGCGGGTGATAACAACCACCACAGGGCTTTCGCCATATTTATTTTCTGCCTTTCAAAACAATTTTGAAGACAGAAATAAAGGTGCAGAAACCTTGCATTGCAGACTATATTACAATATAGTACAAGAAAGTGAAATTTGACGCGAATGAGCAATGAGACAAGAAACAGGAGTTTTTTAGAGGTAAGAGAAAGGGACATTAGAAGAAGACTAGAATCATAGAGAGCAGAGGGCGGCACAATGAAGGCAATCCTTTACCGAGAAGACAGAGATAACGCCAGGGGAAAAAAGTTTGAAATTCCTGGCCTTCATTGTGCCGCCCTCTGCTCTCTATGATTCTAGTCTTCTTCTAATGTCCCTTTCTCTTACCTCTAAAAAACTCCTGTTTCTTGTCTCATTGCTCATTCGCGTCAAATTTCACTTTCTTGTACTATATTGTATAATATAGTCTGCAATGCAAGGTTTCTGCACCTTTATTTCTGTCTTCAAAATTGTTTTGAAAGGCAGAAAATAAATATGGCGAAAGCCCTGTGGTGGTTGTTATCACCCGCAGAACTTGCATTTGCTCCTTCTTCTTTGTATGTGACTTGGGGATGAGCCTTTAAATTGTGAGCGGGTAAGAAGATGTGGTATAAAAATTCCTTGGAGGTTCCTAGCTTAGAAAGATACTGGGTTTGATGGGGTAACGCTTTGGGCGAGGTAGAGTCTCTGTGCCTGGTAGCTCAGCGGTAGAGCATCTGACCGGCAATCAGCAGACCCGGGTTCGAGTCCCGGCCAGGAATTTCAAACTTTTTTCCCCTGGCGTTATCTCTGTCTTCTCGGTAAAGGATTGCCTTCATTGTGCCGCCCTCTGCTCTCTATGATTCTAGTCTTCTTCTAATGTCCCTTTCTCTTACCTCTAAAAAACTCCTGTTTCTTGTCTCATTGCTCATTCGCGTCAGATTTCACTTTCTTGTACTATATTGTAATATAGTCTGCAATGCAAGGTTTCTGCACCTTTATTTCTGTCTTCAAAATTGTTTTGAAAGGCAGAAAATAAATATGGCGAAAGCCCTGTGGTGGTTGTTATCACCCGCAGAACTTGCATTTGCTCCTTCTTCTATATATATATATATATATATATATATATATATATATATATATATATATATATATATATATATATATATATATAATTTCAAGAAGGGTTGGTAACCCTGACATAAAAAGAGAGATTGGTACACCCGCTCTCCCAAGCGTCTTAAAATTAACCCATGAGGTTCATTCGCATTGTTGCCCTCGCTTCGGTAAACATGTCTGTAAATATATGAATTGTAATTGTTTAGCTTAAAATTTCCCCAAAGAATCCCGAATTAAGGCGTGATTCTTTTCTTATTCACAGACTCATTCAACTCCGTTATAATCCTTTTAACTATTTATCCAATTTAACTATTTATCCAATTTAACTATAATCCAATTTAATTATTTATCCAATTTAACTATAATCCAATTTAACTATTTATCCAATTTAACTTTTTAGCCAATTTAACTATTTATCCAATTTAATTATTTAATCATTTAACTATTTATCATATGATTTACCAATTTATAATCTATTTAATATTTATCAAAATATTTGAATTTGCCAATTATTATTTAACAATTATACAATCTATTTACCAATCTATTTACAAATTACTATTTAACGATTATCCAATCTATTTAGCAATTACTATTTGTAAATTACTTATAATACAATCTATTTAACCATTATCCAGTTACCAATTATATGCTAATTATCAATCATCATATGTTCTACTATAATTACTAAACCATATTTATCACTTGTAAATCCATTCTTTTTAACTCATGCAAATTTAATTCACACGCGTAATTCAATCCAATCATAAACTGTTACTGTATAAATTCACATTTCAATAATAACTGTTTATTCAATAATATATTTTTTCTTAACTCTTTGTTTTTAATACACGTTTTCCCATCGTCCCTCAAATTTAGGCTTAAGGAAGGTCGTCTGCAAAAATTTATATTTCACGTTAGCATTTAATTTCATTCCATTGAATAACGAAATATAGGTTTTTATGTTTATTGTGATCAGAGCTATCTAGGTTATTACCGCAATATTCATCTAAAACCCTATATTGGCCCCAATGCGATTGACCTTTTTCAGCGAGTCTTAATTGTTTGATTAAGGTTATGTTTACTCTTTATATTGACCCATTGGATGAAGGACAATATGGCGTGGTTAAAATGTGCGTTATCCCAATTTCGCAAAACACTTTCAAATTCAGAGCCAATGAATTCTCTTTTTTTTGCCACGTGGTATGAAGGTAATATTTGATGCTTTAATGCCCAGAATCAGATTGGGATCTTTAAGGAAACAACGGACACTCATTTTAAAACATGTATACCCCACAAAAGCGCAAACGTGACCATTTATTTTTATTTGCAGTACTAACAGATCCATATATACTAATTAAAAGGGGCTTTGTATGATAATTTTAAGGGTTGGTGGAGAGATTTGAACTCCTGTTACCTTTGATTTTTGACACTGGAATCAACTGGTGTCAACATCTGATATAACTTTATATGTGATTAGAGTCCAAAATTGTTGAGTGATTGTCCCTACACAAGCCCCCAAACTATTTATATTGCAAAATTTCTTGTGACTACATCATATAATTCAGCACCTGTTTTGCAATTTTGTATTTCTAGGTAACATATATTACGGTCTTCTCGTATGGATATGATTCTTCAGTCTCTTAATTAATAGATTACTGAATTGATCGTCTTCAATTTCATCAAATGGTACTATTTATTCTTAATATGTTGAGCCTGGTCTCATTTCTGTTTTCACTATCTCTATGGCACACAGAGCCACTATACTTTCAGTTAATGATGAATTTTCAATATTTTGTGATACCTTAGCTCCCTCACCTCTTGCTGAAAGTATATCTCTTCGATCTCATGGCTGGGAAAATCATCTTGAATGTCATACGGGTTTAACAGGATCGTTATTGTGACAATCTAATTTAGATATCATAATACCTGCCTGAAGGAAGATAAATGTCGATAAGAAAACACACACACGAACCGAGAATATGGGAAGATGAAATGAGACGAGATAAAATAATAAAACTATTTATTAAAAAAAAACAAGAGAAAGACGTAATTAACCTTTGTACTAGTCTGGATATAATTTTGTCCGTTAAATACATATCAATTTGGGAGATACTATAAAAATATATGTAAATAGGTAAATAAAATAATTTAAATTCAACTAACGCCTGGTGATAAGATTACGTATAGTAAGAATGAGACACCAATATAAATTCGAAGAGAGAATATATCACAACAACGTGATGGAAATTCATCGAAGAAGAATATTAATAATTTAAGGCAGATAGATTATTAACGAGAGTGGCTATATGTACATATGTAGTCACGTGCAAATGGAGAATTTGTTCATGGAAATTTATAAAGTAACAATGTATAGATGTAATATTTAGGATGTAAATAAGATGGGATGTAAACTAAATCTGAACACGTATTTGGTAACACAAATGTGGAACTAGAATATGATAAAATAAAATTAAGTTAGAACTTACATTTGACAGAAACAATAATAATTTAGCAATTCACAGTTAATTTTGTCGACAAACCTATTCGCACGATAATTGAAGAACAAGAGATTCTTATCAACGAAAAAACTCGGTGTTGTTCAGAACATATCAACCTTGCGCTCTGATTAGCTGAAATTCAAATCACACAATGTGACATCATTTGGGAATTCGATCGCCTTTTGAGAACATTCAATTTTTGTATAAGAATTGTATTGGAGACAAAATTAAACCTTCTCAATATATATATATATATATATATATATATATATATATATATATATATATATATATATATATATATTCAATATATTTCAATATATTCTTTGAACAATTGAAGCAAATATATAATTCGGGTCAGTTGGCTACACCGGTGTAACAGGCCAAATTAACTCCCACCCAGATTATACCTTGGTATAGTTTGGCCCAGGCCAGAGTATAGCCCTGGTGATAAACTGTCCTAGGCCAAACTATACCCAGGGGTCTAAAATACCCTAAGCCAGACTATAGCCCACCAAGCCAGATAATATGGTCGCAAACATTCAGATGTTGTGGTTTTGTTGTCAAATATATTTAATAATTATTAAAAAAAAAAATTTTGATGAAGAAAAAATAAAAATTAACTGTCTTCTTTTAGAGATTTTGTGAGAAAAACTAATGCCGATACAGACCTACATGAAATTATCTTTTGACATTTCAAATGTGAACTGGGGTGTCATGCAAGCCAAAATTCTGCGGAGCCACAATTATAAAATTAAAAAATCTAAGAGGCTTAAATTCACAGATTAAATGCTAATCTGTATTATCCATAGAATAAAATTAATAATGCCAAATAATATAGTCACAAATGATTGGATATAATGATTGAAAGGATGAAGAGGAGTTTCTTCCTACAAGTCATTCGTCTGCTAAACTCCAAACCGTTCTGTTTCTGAGCACTGATACTGTGTAATATTCCAATATAGCCTTTGCGTCAGCACTGACTTTGCTTCAGAAAAAATCAATACCATAGAGAAAGGGCGTGTGTGGTGACTTTGTGTGGTATGATCAATTACAAATTCAACGAGAACATTTGACTCATACTATAAAATGATCATAACTACATTGTATAGTATTAAAAATAATAGTAATAAAGGAAAAATATATATATTAAAAAGTCCAGATGCAGAAAATCTGAAGGGGCACGTGGCACCTTAGTTTATATTGGCATGACGCTTATGAATGTGAACATGTATTTGTAATAAATTTACAAAACAAGTTATGTCTGGCCATTTTTCCCCTCTTAATATTGCATCACAAAAACGATTCCATTGGCTTTGAATTATCATAGCAAACCATACATCATCGGAAACCACAAATTGTCAGCATTCCGATGTTTTTTATTTTTTTCGATAGGAGAAACCGTGACGGAGCTACGCGGTAATAAATTATTCGCGCCCCTTTATTATTGACAAAGGCAGTTTAAATAAATCAACTTAACTGAAACATAATTGAGTCTTTTTAAAATCTAAGAATTGGTGTGCAAAAATAGAAATGTGCTATGTAAAACAAATCAGGTGACTTTATGATATAGGCATACTCTATTACACTGCTTTTAATGACCAATATTCAATTTTAGGGTGAAAACACTTTTACTTGTGTAACTTTTTGAAGTAACTGTACTTCTTGGAATGTTTTTTTTTATTACACATTATGTTATTGCTTATTAGTGGGATTGATTTTAGTTAATAAATCAGCCTAGATAGCTATTTGAAAACCATTACCATAAATTTGATGAATTGGGTGGAATAGTCGTCTGCTAATATTTAGGCCTAACGACTGACGTGAACTGAATTTAGAAAACTTCGGGCGCTAGGTTTATAAGAAAAAGGACGATAAACAAAATAAATATATTTATAAAATCAACGAATGCACAATGAGAGAATCGAATTAGAAAATAACTAGTGAAGAGTAATTGCAATTATACGAATGAATGATATAATTAAATTGAGAATTGTTAAGGAATACAACGTAATGCAATGTATGAAAGTAATGAAAAGTAGAGTGAAATGTAAGGTGAAGTGAGGTAAGGTATGGTAAAGTAACTAAGGTAAGGTATGGTAAAGTAACTAAGGTAACTATGGTAACTATGATGGACTGTGAATTGGGATCTGCAATGAGAGAAGTAACCAGAATTATGACCTACTTTCGTATGGCAGTTTTTAGAGAATAGGTGTGAGATGAGAGGACGAGGAATTAAACTAAGTATGATTTGTTGAGAATTAAATGATTAAATGGAGAAGGAATGATTACTGACCTTTATGCTGAGAATGACGAGATACGAGTGAGGAATATTTGTATTCAATGTGGTTGAGCTGAAAGCGTGTTAGTTTGTGTGTTTGACCAAAGTAAGTGTTGCAGAAAAGAATGTACCAGTATCTTAGCCATGATTTTTGGATGGCAATTATATATTACAAAAGATATATCGAAAATACATATACAAAATATTTGAGATTTTGGATTGATTATTTATACATAACTAAGTTGATATTTTACATAAGATTTAATAAAAATTGTAGAAATTAAATGGGAAAATAAATGGATAATTTTCCATTGAATTTAAAAAGGAAAGTACGCTAATATTTATGCACAAGGTACATTACGTTAAAATGATATTAGGTAATGGTAATATTTAGATTGATGCAATGGAATATTGATACATGTAATATTTTATAGGAATGTCAGAGGGCATTGCTATACACATTACTTCCGGTCATAAGGCAACCCGCTCAACCATCTGAGTCACTGTCGAGAAATTCAGCAATTCTTGCATATATTAATCAACATTACTGATATAATTGAGAGTATAATCTGGACTGGGGGTATGAAATGGACTGGCCCATAATATACCCTGGATATAAATTGGCCTAGACCCCTTTAACCCCGGGTATAGTCCAAACATGGGGTATACTTTGGCCTGTTACACCGGTTAAACGTATTTAGTTTTCTCATTCATCTGTCAATCGGATTAAGGGGCTATTTTAGAGATTCTCCTCTCTATATGCCTGAAGGAATAAAGGAGATCAACAAATCATAATGAACCCCTCAAAACACCGAAGACGTACTGTATTTCCTTTTGGTTTCACTACATAATTTAGGTGTTTGTGGCATCTACTATTAATAAACTTCTCTTTTTACCCCTTGAATTTTGGCAAAGACTTCTTATGATTAGGGGATAGGACAAATTGCCTGAGTATCTGATTAGGCTCAATTGAGTGTTTACTTAACGGGACACGCTTAAACCATAATCAATATTATTTTGCAAGGTGACATCAATGACTTCCTCTTTTAATTGTCTGTGGTGTCAGGTTATTTGTTCCATATAACCATTTAGATAAACAGTAGATAATAGAATCTCCTTCCCCTCCTGGTATCCATGAATCCAAAGTTTTGGTGGAATATTGACAACATTTGGTGATACATTTTTCCTACTTTTCACTTTGTACTGAACCTTTTGAAGGGGCATCAGCTACCAATTTATTTCTACCTGTTACATAGTAAAACTGGCAGTCTATTTGATTGTGCTCTTGCAATGATCGGGCTACTCTTGAGTTCACCAATACTATGTTATATAAATGAACCAATGGCTTATGATCGGTGTGAATATGTATTTCCTTACATAATAAGAAATGTCTCAATGTCATTTCTGTTCATTTATGTAATACTTTTAATTTAACGATTTATTGTTGAGTACCATTGCTCAGCAGAATTAAAAGTTGTCGAAACAAAAGCAGTTAGTCTATATTCCTCGTCATGCTCTTGTGAGAGAAATGCACCTGCTCCAAAATTTGACGTATCCACGTGTCGTTGTGAAGTGGGTCCCCCAGGTGTTTGATCTGGGAAATCTAATATTGTGGGCTCTACTAATGCTAGCTTTAGTTTTTCAAATGACTCTTTGCACAATTTTGACCAGGTTAAAGGTTTCTTACCTTGTTAACTCACTTAATATATTTGCTATCTCTGAACAATTTTGGATATGGCTACGGTATAAATTTATCATCGCTAAGAACTGCCTAATTTACTCGATGGTTTTCGGATTAGAGTATTGCCTTGTTCCTTTAAGATTTCTTGTCAAGGCATTATGCCTTTCTCAGATACCATGCGGCCCCCCAAACTGTACCTTAGTTTAGCATAGGGCAGTTATTTTAGGTTTACTATTTAATTCACTTCTTTCCAATGCAGGCTGCAGCTAGAACGTCTTCTCAAACCTGAAGGTTCTCTTCAAAGATAATCGTGTAAATAAAGATATCATCTAAATACGTCATACATTTTGACCGTGGTATTCCACTTATAGCCATCATCATTCCTCGCTGAAATGTGAATTTGATAATTTTCAACACAAATGGCATTATTAAGAGTTCCCAATGGAAGAGGGGAGTGGTTAATGCTTCTCTTTTTTTTTGTCCGGGGAACTCTACATCTAACTATGTCGGTCGGTCCCTGTTTTGCTTTTTGCTTTTTTGGTAATACCATTGCAGCTATTCGGCCAATTCGAAAGAAATTTGAAAGCTTTGTGTTGTTTTACATTCTCTTTCGAATGATATATTTGCCAAGGTCCTCCCAAGTATATCCCGGGAATGATTATGTTTTGGCAATAGCATCATAACTATTTGGCCGATTACAATGAAATTTGATAACCTTATGTTGTTTTACATTCATTTTCCAATGATATAATTGCAAAAGTCCTCCCAAGGTTAGCCGCGGAATTATTTGGCAATAACATCATAGATATTTGGCCGATTCTAACGAAATTTAAAACCCTTATGTTGTTTTATATTCTCTTTCGAATAATATAATTGCCAAGGTCCTCCCGAAGTCAACCCGGTAATTACTTTGTTTTGACAATAACATCATAACTATTCGGCTAATTCTAACGAAATTTGAAACTTCCTATTTGTTTAACATACTCTTTCGAATCATATAATTGTCAAGGTCCTTCCAAAGTTAGTCCGTGAATTATTGAAATTTTGTAGGTCGTAAGGTCATAAATCAGAATAAGTGAGAGCACGCGACTTTTGGTCAGCAGACCCTGTTTTCTATATATGCAGTTTCCATTTTTACTTGATATTAACACTGAACTTGATCAATGGTTTTGAAATATTTTGAGCCTTGAAGATTGTACAATATTTCACTCGAAGTTGCTAGTGGAAAGTTATCCCTTTATTAATGACATTATGGCTCTATATATAATGCAGAGCCTGATTCAGTGGTACAATTGGAGCAAAATGTGGGGAGAAACCTTTTTGAATGATATTTTTATTTTCAGTTGTTTAAATCCTTTTTCTATTTCTTATAAGTTTTCCTTGCAATCTTCAAACTGAAACATGCATTGATATCTCTTTTGCGAGTTCAATTCGTTGCTTTATCACTGTTGTTCGACCAACATCCCAATCATCTCATCTTATTGCCTTGAGATAATCTTCTAATATTTCAATCGACCGCTTAATTCTTCTTTGTCCAAGAAATCCTTCTAATTCCTCTGTTCGGGAGGCTTTGTTTATTTTTTTCCAGGATTCTTGTTTTTCTGGCTTAATTCGAGGCTCCAGTTCTACTAAGTTGATATCGTCAGTATTTGAAGAGAACTGGTGTACCTTTCCAACTGACTAAGATTGTGAGTTTTATAGTGTGTGTCCCTGAATTTAAAATTTCGACCAAATGTGGCTTTAGTGAGTATTAAACAAACCTGGTATAATTTGGGGGTTAGATGGTATGCTGTTTCCTTCCATAAAGATCAGTTAGGATTGTGACCGGATCCTTAGTTGATTTACAAGAGGTATACTAGGTATTTGTGAAGATCTTTCATTTTTGGACTCTTATGGTTGCTCCAGCAAGAGATCTCCTTCCAAGACAGAGCAACCTAAATCTATAATATCAGTATTTGGTTCACATTTCGTAACCTTTCAAAATGGTTAGCAAATATTTTATCAATTATGGGTGGCAAAATATCCTGATCCCACATCTTCCATTTGGGTTACTTTATTGGAAAGATTGAGAAAGTAGATTTGAGGTACGTAAATAAAATGGCATTTTTGTTGATATTTAGTGACTTATAAAAGTTACTGGTTAAATAATTCTTAAAGTTTTTACGACATTTATCCCCCAATTCGAAATTGACTCTATTCGGTCTTTCCTATCACAGTTTTTGGCCTCTCACTCTAAAAATCTTTCGAGTTGGTTGGCAAAATATTCAGATCCCACATCTTCCATTTGGGTTACTTTATTGGAAAGATTGAGAAAGTAGATTTGAGGTACGTAAATAAAATGGCCTTTTTGTTGATGTTTAGTGACTTATAAAAGTTGCTGGTTAAATAATTCTTGAAGTTTTTTTCGACCTTTATTTCCCAATTCGGAATTGAGTCCATTCGGTCTTTCCTATCACAGTTTTTGGCCTCTCACTCTAAAAATCTTTCGAGTTGGTTGGCAAAATATTCAGATCCCACATCTACCTTTTGGGTTATTTTATTGGAAAGATTGTGCAGGTAGATAAATAAAATGGGCAATTTTTTATATTTACTCACTTTAAACGTCACTGACCTCTAATCCGTCTTTGCTCCTATAATTTTTACTTCGCTCTTAAGAAATTTTCGAAGATTATTAAATGCGCAATCTTTAACATTTGTTTGAAAATTGAGCAATTTTCTTTTAATTGTCGATAATTTTACCTCTAAATACAGCATGATACACAATAAACCATAATAAGAGCCTCATTATAGGAGAGTTTGTATCTACACCAGCTGAATATCTATTTTCTCACACTTGTCCTTATAAAAATTCTTGCACGGTCCTTATTATTTTCTTTGTTCCAAATCTTTATTCTTCCTTCCTCTCTTTATTACTTCACTATTTCTTCCTACATTGCTTTGGCTGGTTTTTACCATTTACAGTCCCCCCCCCCTACACCGCAGTCTCATTTTCTTTATTTATGTCACCCCACGAATGGATCTGCGCACATCAGCGCACACATCAACATCACAAACATTTCCCTACACATTCACTCCTTTATTTACCAAAGGTAAGGGTCGGTTGCATCAATGCTACAAAATTACCCTTCTCTCGCTAGGGTCGCTGTGCACCCTACTACTACTGCTACAACAACAACAACAACAACAACTGCTACTACTAACAGTGGCAGCTCATGTATAGGCCCTGCGGAACTGCAGCGCCCCCTATTTACATTCGATATTATCGATAACATTCAATTTAATGAGTCTTTTTTTCTTCAATTCTTTCTTTATACTTTACATTATATAATCCTTAAGCTTAATGTCAGTAGTCATCTCCTAGTGTATGAAATAAATAATGCGCGCTTCACAGTTCCAGCGACGCGGTGTTTGCCTGTTGTGCGCATGCTCACATGTCCGAGATAGGAAGCTGCACGCTA
This sequence comes from Ceratothoa steindachneri, assembly GCA_963969495.1. NCBI lineage: Eukaryota > Metazoa > Arthropoda > Malacostraca > Isopoda > Cymothoidae > Ceratothoa > Ceratothoa steindachneri. Next base: position 166,850,897 of record OZ018329.1, on the reverse strand, counting down.
GGGAGAGAGAGCACTGTGACTCACGCAGTGCCGACCCTAGTGTACAGGTGGAAGGTAGTGTTTCTTTTTTACTCCAAGTGTGTTGTGCTTAAAAACGTTTTTATATTCTTGAATGTGATAAAGTGTAGAATTTACGAGTAATTCACTTTTTTCCGGTTCTTTTATTAATTGATTGAACTGCTGAAATATATCTTAGAAAATATTCTTGATGTTGTTCTTAGTGAAATTACGAAACTAATAAAAATCCTCTTGACAATTCCCATGACTACATCAGAGACAGAAAGCTGCTTTTCAACACTGAAAAGAAAGAAAAAAAATCTAAAGAGCACTTGCAGTGCTTTTAATTGAGGAAAAAATCCTCAGTACGCATCTAGAGACCAAGCAGAAAATAATTAATCTTTTCGGGCAAATTAAAACAAAAAGAATGGATTTCGTTTTCAAATGAATGGATCAAGCTTGAACTGTAACATTTTAGGCTATTAATAAGTAAAAACTGTTTGATTTTGTTCTGTTTTATTTTTATATTTTTATTTCCTTTTACGCAATATTAAAACAATCTTTAAAAAATTCTGATGCAGCACCGCCACTAATTTTAGCTACGAGCAACTACTGACTGCTACTAGTACTAATCATGTACTCTGTGCCTGTGTACAAAAACCACACATACATAAGGAGTCATCGTTTTCAAGTACATATAAAACATGATGTACACACATACTACGTATTCGTGCGCAAATACTTGCACGATGAATCCCTCATATAGTTCACAGATACCACGTGTGTACGTGAGGATATACCGCCATCGCATTTTACACATACCTAAGACACGCTTGCGTACAATCATACGAGAGAGAGCGATATATATATATATATATATATATATATATATATATATATATATATATATATATATATATATATATATATATATATACATATATATATATATATATATATATATATATATATATATATATATATATATATATATATATATATATATATATATATATATATATAAAGAGTGAGAGAGAAAGATACAAAGAGACAATCGAGACTTGTAACTTGTAATTGCATCAGGTTAGAATGAAAGTAATGTCCAATTTCAAGGTAAGTATTAAAAAAAAAAAAAAAAATTATGAATATGGAAATATCTAATCATAAACCTAACCTTAATTGCTTCCTATAACCTCATTCCATCTGTCAACAAGCTTATAAATGCCACAGGTAAGAGCGTAGACCAGTTAAGGTGAACAACAAGGACATTAAGGTTTGTACGGAGAGAGACTGTGTTAAATGGTAGGGACGTCACAAGCTTGGGTCAAAGGGTTTGGTGGCGATTGATGCGTAATTTTCTTGGCGGTCGGAAAAGAATCTGGAGAGGAAGATAACGGGTTATAGGATGCTATATTGGTAGCTGTACAACCCGAAGGTAGATCATAATCAGGGAGGTGTGGTTCGGTAATACAAGGAGCATAAGACAAGGTGATCACATGACTGACAAAGGACAGTAGTTAGGGCAGTCTCAGTGGTTTTATTTGAACATGGCGATACTCAACTGGTATCATTATCGGTACGGTGAAGTGGATCTGGTGGACACATTCTATGCAGCTTAGCGAGCGAGATGTCTATAAGATCTATCTCGTCGGGTGAATGTATTTTCTCGGATAGGGTGCTTTGGGAGGGGCTATACGAGGTATATGATATAATGCCGTAAAGCCACGTTTCTTCCGAGTAGCTCATCGCTCCAGGCGAACGGGGGGGATGGGGCGAGTCGTCATCGAATCGTGTCCATTTGTCATTGCAGAGGTTCAAAGAGTTGGATTTGGAGAGGGAAGGTAGAGAGCGCTTACGACCTCCACCTCCCTCACGAGTGGCCCGTGGGGGACTGAGGGATTCATTATCGGGGGTGATATTTGGCAGTGATAACTTGTGTTGAAGGGGATCAGGTAGGGGTTTGGGCGTGGCAGGAGCAGCTTCCACACACATCGCCCTTTTTAGTAGAGGCAGGTAGTTGGGTAAGTGGATGATGTATAAGTTTATCTTCGCGCAAGATCATTGTGTGGGGGGATTTTATTAATGCATGGTAGATCTTCCTCTTGTTTTTAGTCGCGTGCGCTTAATCTTGTACGACTCTATATCTCACTATGTCGGTTGGTTGGTCCTCGTTTTGTGTGATTGTTGTTTTGGCAATAACACCATAAGTATTCGGCTAATTCTCACGAAATTTGAAACTTTTATGTTGTTTAAATTCTCTTTCGAATGATATAATTGCCAAGGTCCTCCTGAGTTTAGTTTGGGAATTATTGAATACTTTGAAGCTCGTAAGGTCAAATCAGAATAAGTGAGAGCACGTGACTTTGCTCAGCAGACGTTGTTTATTCGAAGGCTTCGCAGTTTTGATAGTAGTCATACCTCGCATAACGAGCAAAGTTTTGGCGAAATTTTGCTTCACATAACGAGCGCTTTTTTGTGATCGTCGAAAATTCAATTTTCTATAAAATCATGATTTTATCTTTCTAGGTAATCATATGTAACGGAACTCTTTATGCTAATCAACGTTTATCCTGCCTTTAGTACGCATTACAATTATACTGTACATACATTGTACTTGTGAATATTTTTTTAGTACTAAGTTTTTCTGTGTCCAAACGCATTATTTGTGAATTTCTGTACTGTATTTTGTAGAGCTAAGTTTAATAATAATAACCCTTACAAGAATGTTCCGAATAAACAATTCAAAGGAGACAAGGAAAAGAGAAAACATAACCACCAAGAAAGTGAAACGCGAGAAATTATTGAGAAACGAGAACGAGGTGTGAGAGTGGCTGACCTAGCACATTCATACAATAGCACTAGGTCAACAACTTGCACCATCCTCAAGAAAAAGGACAAGATTAAAGAGATACATTTTTCTAAGGGAGTTTCAAGATTCTCGGTGCAACGGTCACATTTACTTGACGATGTAAAAAGGTTGCTTCTCATATGGATCAATGATAGGCAATTGAAAGATGATATGTAGTATTAGCGAGGGCTTCATTTGTGAGAAGTCGAAATAAATTTACGCCCACCAAAAGTGACAATGCTTTTAAAAGACTTAAAGCTAGTGAGTCAGTCGAGACTATTACTATAGCATCAAATGAAGAGGATTCTCCATTTGTGGAAGATCTTCCTGTTTCACCCCAATAATCCTCCCACATCCTCCCACCCTGTCTCCGTCTTCCTTGTGCCAGAAACTAACTTCATTTTTTCATAAGTTGAAACAGTATTTTTCATTTTACGTAAAAAGATTTATACTTTCCAAGGTGTTTAATACGTAATTAAAATGTATCTACAATGATTTCCGAGTGATTTTTTTTTATAAAGAAATATATAAGCAAAATTCGCGGCTGGGAACGAATTAATTAATTTTACATTAATTCCTATGGGAAAAATTATTCGCATAACGAGTCTGACTCAGGAACAGATTATGTTCGTTGAGCGAGGTACCATTGCATTACAAATCCTCTTCCCCCCCTTATTTACTCTCTCTGTAACGTGCTTTTTGTAACATGTTAAATTAGGATCAGGTGCTACTCCAATGATCTTTAGTCCCGGGCGACTCTATATCCCACTATGTCGGTGGGTCAGTCGGTCGCCGTTTTGCTTCTTTTTTTTTGGAAATAACATTGTAACTATTCAGCTAATTATAACGAAATTTGAAACCCGTATATTGTTTTACATTCTCTTTCGAATTTTATAATTGCCAAGTTCCTTCCAATGTCTGCCCAGGAATTATTTTGTTTTGGCAATAAAATCATAACTATACGGCCGATTCTAACGAAATTTGAAACCCTTATGTTGTTTTACATCCTCTTTCGAATGATATAATTGCCGAGGTCCTCCCAAGGTTAGCCCTGGAATTATTGAAAGTTTTGAAGGTCGTAAGGTCATAAATTAGTATAAGTGAGAGCACACGACTTTTTGGTAGGCATTTCTATACTTTATAATTTTATCTTCGCCCAAACCCAAATCGTTTCTGTATTTTTCTTTTCTTTTCTGACGGTATTTTTTTTCTATACAGATTAAAATTCAACAGACCTAAATAGTTTGATAATAATAATTGAACTACAGTCCCCTCGAGACCTTCATCAGCATTAATACCTCTATTTGGATAGGATAACTTCCGTTTTCACCCTTTTCCTGTCCTATGAATTTTCACGGTGGCTAATATTTAATCAGTTAAATGTCTGTTTATTGGTTATGTAGATTATCATTTATTAGGTTTGGTAATTTATATCATCATAGTAATAATTTATATATTATTTTAGAGGTTCAAAGTCGAATCCCCCTCTGCGGAGTTGAGCTGGTCATCACAGAGAATCCTTCATAGCGAAGTTGATGCCTCCTCAAAATGCTAAGGCCCATCTTCCAGACTGGATTCTTCCCTACAGAAGGCAGCATAACAGCCTGAGCCCGTCTGCTTGTAATTTTACACGTTCAGTGCGACGTGTCAACAGGTGGGTCACTCTTTGATTTCTAGTGTTGGTGCATGCCCACCCGTCGGTCACGTTATAATTTTTATCTATATATACTTTTGTTCAATTTTGACCGATATTTTTTTGGGGGTTTGATAGTAAAATTATTATTAATTCATAGTTTTAAGGTTAATTAAAAAAGATTGCTATTAAAATATGTATTATAAGTCTGAATGCAACAACTATTGCAAAGTAAAAATAGAATTTTTTTTTTTAGAAAAATGCAAAAATTAATTATAGAATTGTGAAACTTTTACAAGATAAATATTAAGTAAAGAAATGGATATATTCTAAAAAATAATGTGAAAAATTTAATCTATAAAATAATGATTTAAAAGCAGAATTATTGCTTCCATCCACAAAGGTTGGTCATTGAAGGTGTTCCACAATTCGGGTCTGTAAATTCATATCACGTGTGAGAACTGATATTTACTTTTTGTTGCAGAACCCCAATTTACATCCAATTTGTGATTCCTATATTCCTGGAGTCCTATCCATCAATCTTGTACCCTTAACAATTGAATCCTTTATGGGTGTGAGAAGGGTCTCTCTCTTGTAGTTTGGTAGGTGATCGTAGCTTCCTCTAAAGGTAAAGGAAATTTAGAGCTGGATATCAACTTCCTTATTCGGAGGGAGCGTCGACTTGTTTTCATGTAATGTACAGGAAATAACTGCCCACTCGATCTCTAGTCGATTTTAATTCTAATCTCATTTTATTTTGATTTATTTATTCATTTAGAAAGCTGGTGAAAAATGAGAGTACCCCCTCCACGCTTCTGCGGATTGGGGGACAAGGGAAGAGAGGAAAAGTGATGAAATTTAAATAGAGGAAGAGGTAGAAAGTTGGCCCGGGGATCGGGCCATTTCAGTTTTTATATTAACAATTTACACTATTCTATAGATTAACATTTTGGAGCTAAGAGGAAAAATAATTATGATACTTAGATACAACAGTAAATTTGGGAGTTAAAAGGAAAAATCATTATGATATTTTCATACAAAAATAATTTGGGAACACAGAGGTAAAATAATTATATACAACTAGAATAGAACAAACAGGCAATGGTTTCGCTACTCCCCCCTACGGAGGGTGGGTGGGGAGCTTGCGCTTCGCTACTAAGACTAAACTTTAAAAATCTTTAAAAAATCAGCCATGGTTAAATTTTTAGTAATTTTCTCAACTTCGTCAATTATAATAATTTTAAAAAGAAACTCTAAACTAAATATCCCCCCTTTTCAAAATATCGCTTCGCTAAAATATAGTTATAGAAGAAGAAATATAAAAATATATTTGTTGAACTTCACCATTTGTAATTCTTTGGGTTTTAAAAAATTCCCCAAATTTCGATACCTATATTTATTTCTGAACTTCACCATTTTGTTTTTTGATATTATAAAAAAAATGATTAGAAATAACTTTGATAAAAAAACATAAGTCATAACCAAACTAAGATAAAATTATTATTCAAATACTCAAACAACTCCCCTTCTCAAATTATAGAGTGCGCACCGTTTATGTAAAAGGGGAATTGGAAAGTATCTATTGATGAAGACTGGAGAAATCGATATCACACTTTAAAAAACACAACAGATGCACAGTCCGGTTACACCTGCGTCGAGACGCTATGCCGAGTGTAGGCTGATACTTTAACCCCTCCCCCATCCGCCCTCTCGACCCGCTGGCAACCAGACTCGATATTCATCGCTGAGAAAGTCAGAATCAACAGATGTCTTCGCCAGCTTGCATAAACAAACGAAAGGAAGGAGAGCAGGTGAAATAAAAATGTATAAACAGGCTCACTGTTCCCCCTAAGATTTGAGATCTAGTTTCGCCTAATCGACGAAATTGTATGAGCTGCGACGAAAGCCAGAAGATGCCTTTAGGGCTAAGTGACTACACCCTGAAAAGTGTCGCTATAGGAGAGAGGGTTAAACATCGGCTCCCATCCCCCCTTCCCCTATCCCCAGTGGCTAGTGGAAATATATATATATATATATATATATATATATATATATATATATATATATATATATATATATACGGATAGCTGGAGAATAACCAGGAGATCGAGTTAGATATCGAAACGACAAAGTCCGGCGGCAGGGCCCGGCACAAACAGGATCGAGCAGAGAAGAAGTTCATCCTGAGGAAGTTCCTGATGGTCACACCGAAGAGTAGACCCTTTTAGTAAGAATCACTCTCATACATCTCTCGTCAGAGAACCGCCCCCCTATTCGTCAAAGGATTCAGCATTTGGTCATCGCTCGTCAGTGAGAAGCACCTCAACAGTAACCCGAAGATTGGAAGAAGCATACCTCCACGCCCCGTTATTTAAATCGTCAGATTAAAATACAGTGCTAAGCGCCATCCGCGCCTCCATCCAAGGCAGCTGTTTTCTCCCAGCCTGTCTCCCGGCCAAATGATTAGCTGGGTGTCCGAGCCCTCACACACCTGCGTCGCGGTCGCACCTCAAACCCCTTCCCCCGCCTCTATAAGATACCCCGTCAAGGTCGTTCCTCATCCGGAGTCGCTTGTTTTTTAAAGGTAAAGCCATCCCTATTTAATTATGTGTCTCAATTAGCGCTCAGTATTAAAGTGAGCTTGTAGGTCAACCATCGTTTAATATTCATTTTTAAAGTAGTAATTTCCACTTAGACCCTTTTATTATATTTATTGTAGATGTAAAGTTTGTTTTTGAATATTTCATTTTTTTTTGTTGTAATTAAAAGTATATTTGGGTTTAGAGTTGTTTAACTAAATCCTCGAAACGCTGCACATGGCAGTAGATATCCTCCCTGATTAAAGAAGCAAAGCAAAAGATTAAATAAAGTAAAGAATTATCGCACTCTTAGAGAAAACGAAGTAACGGAGAAATTTAAGTACCTAACAAACTTTACGTACATACTCGGACCTTATACCACGATAAAGACTATTCTATGAAGAGATTCATCTGAAGACTTTCCAAGTTCTTACCAAATAAAGAATCCCCATCCTACAATTAAGAAAGAATAGTACTCGCTACGTTTCGGAGTTAATGCCTCACGTAGAAAGCACTCCCAAAGAATCAAACCGGTAGCCACCAAGCCGAACCATGAAACGCATTGGGCTACCCAGGAGTGGTAACAAAACTCGGTAATCAAAACCTCTTACAACAAAGCAACACGGCGTACCTCCATACTTATAAAATATAAAATTCTTGGTCAGAAAAAGGCCGATAACTATGAGGATTTGGTTGCTATATCACCAATACCTCATTACGTTCGAAGAGCTATATTTACGGCGATGGGATAGGCATATGATGGTGAACTACTACTGGAGTATTAAACGAGATGATACCGACAAAGCTTTTAAATGTAAGAGCTACAACCGCAAATTCTTGCCATAATATGAACAATTCGAGATTTTTAAAATAATTTCATTGGTCTTTCTGAATTGTATTGGTGCCCACTGATATTTGGATGCAATATATCAAGGCTTCAGATTTAACTAGCAGTAATACATATTTTTTTTATGTTGCCTATTTGATTTTTTGGCCTTCATGTCAAATTCTAGTACTCAGTGTCATTATGCCAAAATTTCGCAAAAAAAAACCCTAAGAAAAGGCTGAATTGCCAAAGAACTTTAGCTTATAAAGAACAAGTGCCAGAATTAATTCAACAAGATTTTTTTTTCTCAAGTACGGTTTTCGAACAAAACCCGACAGTGAGTACCAAATAGATTGGACATTCCATTTCTGAAACTCCGAGGACAACATCCCTAGTTTTTCGGTGTATCAAGCATACCTCATGGAAGTAATTACCGCCAAACAAACAACAGCGGAGTGGTCGACCTTTGGTGCATATTGATTTTGATCAGCGGCATCTGGCTAGAATTGTCCATATTCAGAGACAAGCAACACTGACTCAAATCGCATCCAAGGCTGGTGGCAACAGACCCATATCAAGTAGATCAGTCCAGCTTTCTTTACCTTCGATGTGATCTGAACCACCAGAGTGACGCTGTTAACACCACGCTACCCGACACACTGCCACACCTGATCTCGTGACGTCTTTAATTGGAAACTAGAGCTCTAACAACATGTGGTGTGGTGCAATGAGTCACAGCTCCAGTTGTTTCAGGCGATGGTAGTTTTGGGGTGTGGGGCAGACTTCACGAGGTCATGGATTCAATAGAGGTTTAGGTGTGTTCACTTGGCATGAGTTGGGTCCGCTGGTCCTACTAAACACGTAATTGACCAGTGACCAATACGTTGCCTTACATGGTTACCATTTGTATCCATTCATAAACTTCATGACCACAACAAAATGGGATATTCAACACGAGAGTGAGCCTTGTTATCGGGCACAACTTCACATGAATCGGTTAGAAGAGCATTGCGAAGAGTTCCAATGAGTGATGTGGCCTCTGCGTTCACCTGACATGAACCCAATCGTGCCTTTATGGGACGTGGTGACCAGGTCTCTTCTCACCCAATATCTATCACGTCACCTATAAATATCAAGAAACTGTAGACAGCTTTGGAGATGACACGTGACAACTTATCTCCAGGTCTTCCACGCACTCCTCGAATTGACGTTAATTGGTACCTATCCTATGACTTTAGGCCATTGGGTAAAATTTGACTGGTAGTTAATTAAAGAGTTTAATGAAAATGATGACTTAAGGGTGATTAACTCAAAGGACGCTAAGATGTATTGAAGTCAGACAACAAAGCTATTACACTATCAGTTGTTATAAAGAGAACTGTATCAGATAAAAGAAAAAAAAGTGATTTCTAGGCTATATAATTCGTGGTTAAGAACTTATCTAAAATATTGTGTGTAGGCTTGGGCACTCTGCCTGGTGCAAGATTTGAATATGATTGAAAAGGTTCGGTTTAGGGCTATTAAACTTATCTCAAAACTCACGGAATAGATTATGAAGATAGATATATAATGTTTCCTATTCATTACAGGTTGCTTATGGCAGATAGGTTTCATGCATCAAGTTCCACCTACCCGTCCCCACCGTGGTGCCCAGTCACGGCGGTAACCACCGTTAGTAAATAGTGTCAGCTTAAATAGAATCCGGACTAAGATTCGAACTGCTGACCAAACGATTGCCGGGCAAGCGCGCTGGTGTCCTCAGCGAGGCGGTTGGCACTGAGACCCTAGTTGTTTAGGTATGGTAGAAGGATGACCTTCTGTACAATTTATTTTAAATACCTAATTTTAGTTTTAATTATGGATTGACAAGAGCCATTGAATGCATTGTTAAAATTTTGCCATTATAATTGACTGATTTGGTTTTAGTGGCGGAGAGTCTCTCGGCAGGTAGTTCACCTCGATAAAACCGACTAGTTTTTAGAGAACAACGTTTTTATTATGTTCTTAGACATACGATCTATTTAATTCCCACTTTTGGCACGTTTATATAGAGGATGAATTAGCGCCCCCCCCCCCTCTTATATGACTCTTTAAGTGCCGAAAGGCTTTATCACCGGCAATCATATTTGATTTAATGTTGAAAGGAGGAATAAAGAAAATCCGGACACATAATCACGACTTATTTAATCAATAAAATTCAGGAAACAATAGATAAAATGCGTTATGAAGAGGTTACAGATTCCTTGCTTACAGTATCTACCAAAATACCATCATTATTTTATTGTGTAAGGAAATTTGGCGTTCATGAATGACCTAAGGTTATGAAATTGATAAGAAACTGTTAATAGGTTATTATATATATAATTCAAATTATTGTTATTTCTTTATAAAACATAAAAATTCATCAGTTTATTTTTTATCAATTGTCTAGGGAAAACTGCCGATTTTTAAGTATATTTTCAATTATAATTTCAAAAATAAAACTTTATACTCGGAATCGATATTAATTCTATTTTTGAGCACAAAATTCTTCTCCTGCTCCAGTCTTCTCGACAATCCAGTCGACGTAGTTCGGAACGTACGTATATACGGTAGGAGTAACCTTACTAGCACACGTCGACCCAAAAGACACAATTCCTAGCTGGAAATTGTTGTTTGTAGTAAGACTCTTCCAATTCAAAGGGCCACCACTGTCTCCCTGGCAAGCGCCTCCATCATCTGCCTTTCCACATATCATGTTTTCATTAACCTGACTCGGGGCCCAACCATGACCATTAAAATAATCGCACTTGTAACTCATAATAAGTTTGACATCAATTTCTTTGAGAACCTTAGACAAACTATAGTAATTACCCGGAATAGTGAGACCAAACCCTGTTGTTGTCCCAGTTAGGCCTGAAAATTCAAAATTTTTGTAACGAAAGGGTAGGCAAATTGGAGATATGAATTGATTGAAGATTATTGGCTTCGCCACTTTAAGCAATGCAATGTCATTATTTAGTCCACCTGGTATGTTGAACTTTTCGTGTGTGATGATCTGTGTGACTTCATAGTCCTGGCTGATTTGATCAGCCGTACTCTGGTCGTGTTCACCAATGTCTAGTAAGAGATGGAAAGGATTTAAACTGGTGGAGAAGCAATGGCTGGCAGATAACACCCATTGTTTTGCTATGACGGAACCACCGCAGAACGCAAACCTTGTTGACTTATACATAACCAGTACTTGCCATGGATACTCATTTGGTGTAACTTCATTTCCACCAACGATTCGCTGCCCTCCTTTCTGACCACACAGACACTTTGGCTTGTAGGATACCTTGCAATTTATTCCCTTGTATTCTTGATTATATGGCATGCTGCTTCGAAATGTGAATGTAGCTGAAGGTCCAGAAAGAGTTCTTGTCACAATTCCTTTTCCACAAAATGTTACGTTGGTGCTAGCCATCGTAAACGAAAAAGAAACTTCTTTGCATCCCGTCGACTTGGGGCTATCGACAGAGCAGCTCATTTCCAGTTCTTTAATATTCTCTGGGGCTGAGACTGTCCATGAACAATTCACTGTACCTGGGTGGAATCCAGGGTAATATGGCGTGTGAAATGTGGTCAAGGGGCTGTAGCTGGAAAGGGTAATTTCTTCTCCACAGGCTGTGACCACAGATGGTACGGCGACGAGAATGGCAGCGATGAGCAACATCATTTTGAGATTGGTCACCAAGTTTTGTGTTGGCGATGACTACAAAGCAATGTCCTCTTTCTTTCTTCCTGAAAAAGATTCATGAAAGATTATTTATGGTTAGCTTCTGTAGCTAAATACAAATCTAAGCCCCAACTATTGCCGTCGAAGCATATTACAACCAAGATATTTTTTACGACCATTAAATAAAGGATTTTTTCCAACTTATTTATTCTTCCGATAATTTTATTTGCCTCCCAAGGCATGAGTAAAAAAGCTTCGCAAACCGTGCATCTATTTTTTGAAGTGAGTTGAGTGAAAGTGAAATTTAGGCGACGGCTAAATATGAGTTTGGTGGAAAAAGGAATTAGGTTTTTCTCTCTTTAGTATGAATGGAAGACTTGTACTCCTTCACAACACAGCAGCAGGGAGTAGATTGATACCATAAAACTGAACACAATGGATCCTTGTAATCACAAGTGTCTCCTTGTCCTCTTACTTTGCGATTAAAATGGTCAAAGAGCTTCCTCTTTCCTCTTCATAGCGAAATCTCGCTTTTACCCTTTTCTCTTTCATTCTCATAGTGAAATCTCGATTTTACCCCATTCTCTTTTATACTCACAGCGAGATGTCGATTTTACCCTTTTCTCTTTACTCCTCATAGTGAAATATCGATTTTACCCTTTCGTCTTTTATACTTATAGCAAATCTAGCTTTCACCTTTGTTCTAATTAATTACGCAATTCATTGGTACTCTAAGAACTGAAATTAGGAATAAGGAAAATTCTCAGGATTAATTTAATCACAAGCCCATACATAGATCGCTTCCAGACCCGTATGTTTAATTATTTCCAGGTTTGACCTGTGTAACAGTGGATCACCTAGGCTTGTGGGAAGTGTAACAACTAACAATTTTATCTTTCTAATCTAAAATGGCCTGTATTAATCTCAGCTCAAGAGAGGATGGTGCGACCTTTAAAATGCATAAAGTGTAGGAGTAGTTACAAAACAGCCAATGTTACACGTGGAAACATCCAAACGAAGAATTAGTTGTAAGGGGCTAAACGCCTCCCCTCCTCTCCCCCCTCGAAAGATTGATTTAGTCGTGAAAAGGAACGATACATAAAAAACCCACATAAATTATAAAAAAGGATCAGTAATGAAAATGACTACAATAGTATAACTCATCCCATTCAATTAGTCCAGGAATAAGAGGGTGCGCACTTAAAAGTAAAAATCTCAATCCTTGGGTGCATATACAAACATCGACGTGAAAAGAACGAGGGTAATTTTATTTATTTACGCAATTACTCCGTTTCTAATCCGATTTAACTCTTTCTCTAACAGTTAATCAGGCAAAGATTTACATTCGTCGTGTGGGAAATATTGCCATGCCAGAAGTTTGGAGGAACACAAAGAAAACCGAAGAAGAAAAGTAATTGCACAAAGAAACAAAATCTGTCTACATTTGTTGACGAGGTTTAGCGTCTTCTCCATCCATTTGGCGTCTCTATGGTGCCTTTGAAAAGCGAGAGGAGGTAAGGGAGGAACAGAGAAATGGGGTAGTCGTGGAAGAGACCTAGGAGAAAAAGACTACAAATTTGCACACTGCGCTATAATACAAACTCGGACCCCTTTGCCTTGCACATACAGAGTAAATACATTGAAGTTGTGAGACAGAGACACAAGTGAGCCAAAGGGTTACAAAACAGACGATAGATTGACCTACTTGGCGTCTTTTGGTGATCCACAAGATGGTTGCTGTGCTTCGAACAATACCTTGAAACAGCCTTCTCTCTCTGGTTACCGAAGTTCGACTACCACCCTTCAAAACTCTTCCTTTATATAAGCAAATAGATGCGCATTAATTACGATCTTTAATAGCAGGATTATAGTAATTTTGTTCTATAATTATTGGTTGTTATACAAAATTGGGAGTTTGAAAAAATTCTAAAATATTGTTTTACCATCGCATAAAATAGTAATTATCTGGCAAGCAAGCGGCCATCATTGGCTCCAAGTGTTATAAATGCGAGATCCTTTTAAAATAGAAAAAATAAAGTTTTAGAAATATGTATTTAATATCCGTGTACATATTTAGTTTACTTCTATTCTCTATTATCGTCTCAGTCAGTACCCACAAACTTCTTATCCATTATTGTAAGAAGAAATGCTTTATAAAATGCAATATTTTTAAGTTTGCAACATCGGTTTAAGAATCTCCAAAATAACTATTTCCACCTAAAATAATGTCGGCCTTTTTTACCATGATGCCTATTATCTTTCTGTTAGATTTTTTTGTTGTACAAAATAGAGTAAATTTGCATTTATTCAGCAGAGTTTTATTATTATTATTATCATTATATACCCTAGAAGCTTCAGAGCAAACAGTTACAAGCTCTTTTACATCTCTTCCTTCAATTTAAATCCCTCTTAATCAATTAATCCTCATTCTATGTGCTCTTCACTACCATGTGTCCCTCTCTGATCGTCTATTTCAATCGTTCTCTCACTTTAGAAATTTCCTTACATACTTAAGTTGTGTCTGGCTAATGTTCATCCCTTAAGGCGTCTGTAACTCTCGATCCTCTGAAAATCTTTCGAGAAGATTTTTTAGGTTGTAGGCAACAAGCATAAACCAAGATCCGGATCAGACAGGACCTAAATAAAACAAGTATATAAGAAACGGAAAAAAAAGACATGGAGGTCATTTTTTTTTTAAAGTTTCAGATCATAATTATTGGGAAAGAATTGGAATAAATAATAATTAATAATATTATTTATTTAGTATTTTTTTAGGAAATAACAGAAACTGAATTTGAATCTAGAAAACAATCTGTAAGTCACAACTTCACAATGGCATTAAGCAAAGAGATGAAAGCTCCCTGGGCGGACAGTTGATATCTCAGAACCTCTACGTACTGTCCGCAGGCACGTCTCAACTGGGGCACATAGCCGATGTCTCACTGAAACTTTTCTGGTTTGATACCTTTCAACAATTATCAGTGGTTACCAGCTTCCCACCGACAGACATACATTTCAGTATTTATTTAATCTTCAGAATTTACCATAAAATGCAGGAAGGCCCAAGATTAAAGACCTTGCATGTAAAACAGTTCGATCTATCTTCACATTGTGGCAAATGACTAGGATCGAGACAATGACTAATTGCAAAGCAATGAAGCTCTTCATGGAACTACATGAGCAATAATATTCTCTGTTAAAAAGCAAAGGAAGAGCAAGAAACTCTGGAGGAAAAAAGAGAAGGATTTGTGCTGGAATTAGACATTTGTTTATATACGAGCTCTAGATACAACCTAGGAAATGGAGAATAACAGACTTATCTAGAGAGAAGAAATAGGAGAATATTAGGCTCTACCATGCAAGACCAAAAGACTGCCACGAAAGTTCATATCTGTTGTCATGACAGACAAGATTTTGAGACAAGATGCCAGCAGCAAGCAGCGAGGAATGAAAGACTGCCAGATAGAAAAGCACATGGTAAAACTAATTACTATGAAAATCACAATTTTTAATTTTTTTTCCTACATTGCGATATTTAGAATGTCCTAGACAATTATTGCCTTAGCATATACTATTTTACAGCTGCAGACGAACAAGAGGCAGTTGTTCATGTGGATGACATTACCTGGGGGGAATCAACTGAAAACGACACTAACACAGAGGCCATGAATTAACATCATCATTAAGACACTGTGACTAGTGCGACTTTGACGTTTCCAAAGAAGGTCATGGAATGTGATGTTACATACAATAGAGCTGATCCTCTTGGTTTATTAGTTAATCAAGTTACTGCTGTTTTGAAAGCTTGAGGGGTTAATCTGAAAAACTTCGTCATCTCAACCTTCACAAAGCGTCCTAACAGAATGCCTGTCCAAGTTTTATGCATTCCCACCACAGCACCATGGAATGGAAAGTTGCTCAAATATGTATTGGGCAGTGAATCTGGTAGTACTTCAGAGACTAGCTGTACTAGTGTCTGGTCTACCTTCATACACTGAAGGAAAGTTATTGGAAGTACCTGTCATCGACAATTCTTTTGGCACAGTCACGTAAGGATATACGGCCATCGCACTTTGTACATACCTAAGACATGCTTGCGTACAATCATACGAGAGAGAGCGATATATATATATATATATATATATATATATATATATATATATATATATATATATATATATATATATATATATATATATATATACATAAAGAGACAATCGAGACTTGTAACTTGTAATTGCATCAGGTTAGAATGAAAGTAATGTCCAATTTCAAGGTAAGTATTAAAAATGAAAAATAAAATTATGACTATGGAAATATCTAATCATAAACCTAACCTTAATTGCTTCCTATAACCTCATTCCATCTGTCAACAAGCTTATAAATGCCACAGGTAAGAGCGTAGACCAGTTAAGGTGAACAACAAGGACATTAAGGTTTGTACGGAGAGAGACTGTGTTAAATGGTAGGGGCGTCACAAGCTTGCGTCAAAGGGTTTGGTGGCGATTGATGCGTAATTTTCTTGGCGGTCGGAAAAGAATCTGGAGAGGAAGATAACGGGTTATAGGATGCTATATTGGTAGCTGTACAACCCGAAGGTAGATCATAATCAGGGAGGTGCGGTTCAGTAATACAAGGTGATCACATGACTGACAAAGGACAGTAGTTAGGGCAGTCTCAGTGGTTTTATTTGAACATGGCGATACTCAACTGGTATCATTATCGGTACGGTGAAGTGGATCTGGTGGACACATTCTATGCAGCTTAGCGAGCGAGATGTCTATAAGATCTATCTCGTCGGGTGAATGTATTTTCTCGGATAGGGTGCTTTGGGAGGAGCTATACGAGGTATATGATATAATGCCGTAAAGCCACGTTTCTTCCGAGTAGCTCATCGCTCCAGGCGAACGGGGGGTGGGGGGTGAGTCGTCATCGAATCGTGTCCATTTGTCATTGCAGAGGCTCAAAGAGTTGGAATCGGAGAGGGAAGGTAGAGAGCGCTTACGACCTCCCCCTTCCTCACGAGTGGCCCGTGGGGGACTGAGGGATTCATTATAGGGGGTGATATTTGGCATTGATAACTTGTGTTGAAGGGGATCAGGTAGGGGTTTGGGCGTGGCAGGAGCAGCTTCCACACACATCGCCCTTTTAGTAGAGGCAGGTAGTTGGGTAAGTGGATGATGTATAAGTTCATCATCGCGCAAGATCATTGAGGGAGGGATTTTATTAATGCATGGTAGATCTTCCTCTTGTTTTTAGTCGCGTGCGCTTAATCTTGTACGACTCTATATCTCACTATGTCGGTTGGTCGGTCCTCGTTTTGTGTGTTTGTTGCTTTGGCAATAACCCCATAAGTACTCGGCCGATTCGAACGAAATTTGAAACCCTTATGTTGTTTAAATTCTCTTTCGAATGATAGAATTGCCAAGGTCCTCCTGAGGTTAGTCTGGGAATTATTGAATACTTTGAAGCTCGTAAGGTCAAATCAGAATAAGTGAGAGCACGTGACTTTGCTCAGCAGACGTTGTTCATTCGAAGGCTTCGCAGTTTTGATAGTAGTCATACCTCGCATAACGAGCAAAGTTTTGGCGAAATTTTGCTTCACATAACGAGCGCGTTTTTGTGATCGTCGAAAATTCCATTTTCTCTAAAATCATGATTTTATCTTTCTAGGTAATCATATGTAACGGAACTCTTTATGCTAATCAAGGTTCATCCTGCCTTTAGTACGCATTACAATAATACTGTACATACATTGTACTTGTGAATATTTTTTTAGTACTAAGTTTTTCTGTGTCCAGACGCATTATTTGTGAATTTCTGTACTGTATTTTGTAGTGCTAAGTTTAATAATAATAACCCTTACAAGAATGTTCCGAATAAACAATTCAAAGGAGACAAGGAAAAGAGAAAACATAACCACCAAGAAAGTGAAACGCGAGAAATTATTGAGAAACGAGAACGAGGTGTGAGAGTGGCTGACCTAGCACATTCATACAATAGCACTACGTCAACAACTTTCACCATCCTCAAGAAAAAGGACAAGATTAAAGAGATACATTTTTCTAAGGGAGTTTCAAGATTCTCGGTGCAACGGTCACATTTACTTGACGATGTAAAAAGGTTGCTTCTCATATGGATCAATGATAGGCAATTGAAAGATGATAGTATTAGCGAGGGCTTCATTTGTGAGAAGGCGAAATGAATTTACGCCCACCAAAAGTGACAATGCTTTTAAAAGACTTAAGGCTAGTGAGTCAGTCGAGACTATTACTATAGCATCAAATGAAGAGGATTCTCCATTTGTGGAAGATCTTCCTGTTTCACCCCAATAATCCTCCCACATCCTCCCACCCTGTCTCCGTCTTCCTTGTGCCAGAAACTACCTTCTTTTTTTCATAAGTTGCAACAGTATTTTTTATTTTATGTAATAAGATTTATACTTTCCAAGGTGTTTAATACGTAATTAAAATGTATCTGCAATGATTTCCGAGTGATTTTGTTTATAAAGAAATATATAAGAAAAATTCGCGGCTGGGAACGAATTAATTAATTTTACATTAATTCCTATGGGAAAAATTATTCGCATAACGAGTCTAACTCGGGAACAGATTATGCACGTTGAGCGAGTTACCATTGCATTACAAATCCTCTTCCTCCCCTTATTTTTTCTCTCTGTAACGTGCTTTTTGTAAAATGTTGAAATAGGATCAGGTGCTACTCCAATCATTTTTAGTCCCGGGCGACTCTATATCCCACTATGTCGGTCGGTCAGTCGGTCGCCGTTTTGCTTCTTTTTTTTTGGTAATAACATTGTAATAATCTGCAAATTATAACAAAATTTGAAACTCTTATTTTGTTTTACATTCTCTTTCGAATGATACAATTGCCAAGTTCATCCCAATGTCTGCCCGGGAATTATTTTGTTTTGTTTCTAACGAAATTTGAAACCCTTATTTTGTTTTACATTCTCCTTCGAATTATATAATTGCCAAGTTCCTCCCAATGTCTGCCCAGGAATTATTTTGTTTTTGGCAATAACATCATAACTATTCGGCCGATTCTAACGAAATTTGAAACCCATATGTTTTTTTACATCCTCTTTTGAATGATATAATTGCCAAGGTCCTCCAGGAGATAACCCGTAAATTACATTGTTTTGGCAATAAAATCATAACTATTCGGCCGATTCTAACGAAATTTGAGACCCTTATGTTGTTTTACATCCTCTTTCGAATGATATAATTGTAAAGGTCCTCCCAAGGTTAGCCCAGAAATTATTGAAAGTTTTGAAGGTCGTAAGGTCATAAATTAGTATAAGTGAGAGCACACGACTTTTTGGTAGGCATTTCTATACTTTATAATTTTATCTTCGCCCAAACCCAAATCGTTTTTGTATTTTTCTTCTCTTTTCCGACGGTATTTTTTTTCTATACAGATTAAAATTCAACAGATCTAAATAGTTTGATAATAATAATTGAACTACAGTCCCCTCGAAACCTTCATCAGCATTAATACCTCTATTTGGATAGGATAACTTCCGTTTTCACCCTTTTCCTGTCCTATGAATTTTCACGGTGGCTAATATTTAATCAGTTAAATGTCTATTTATTGGTTATGTAGATTATCATTTATTAGGTTTGGTAATTTATATCATCATAGTAATAATGTATATATTATTTTAGAGGTTCAAAGTCGAAGCCCCCTCTGCGGAGTTGAGCTGGTCATCACAGAGAATCCTTCATAGCGAAGTTGATGCCTCCTCAAAATGCTAAGGCCCATCTTCCAGACTGGATTCTTCCCTACAGAAGGCAGCATAACAGCCTGAGCCCGTCTGCTTGTAATTTTACACGTTCAGTGCGACGTGTCAACAGGTGGGTCACTCTTTGATTTCTAGTGTTGGTGCATGCCCACCCGTCGGTCACGTTATAATTTTTATCTATATATACTTTTGTTCAATTTTGACCGATATTTTGGGGGGGGTTTGATAGTAAAATTATTATTAATTCATAGTTTTAAGGTTAATTAAAAAAGATTGCTATTAAAATATGTATTATAAGTCTGAATGCAACAACTATTGCAAAGTAAAAATAGAATTTTTATTTTTAGAAAAATGCAAAAATTAATTATAGAATTGTGAAACTTTTACAAGATAAATATTAAGTAAAGAAATGGATATATTCTAAAAAATAATGTGAAAGATTTAATCTATAAAATACTGAATTAAAAGCAGAATTATTGCTTCCATCCACAAAGGTTGGTCATTGAAGGTGTTCCACAATTCGGGTCTGTAAATTCATATCACGTGTGAGAACTGATATTTACTTTTTGTTGCAGAACCCCAATTTACATCCAATTTGTGATTCCTATATTCCTGGAGTCCTATCCATCAATCTTGTACCCTTAACAATTGAATCCTTTATGGGTGTGAGAAGGGTCTCTCTCTTGTAGTTTGGTAGGTGATCGTAGCTTCCTCTAAAGGTAAAGGAAATTTAGAGCTGGATATCAACTTCCTTATTCGGAGGGAGCGTCGACTTGTTTTCATGTAATGTACAGGAAATAACTGCCCACTCGATCTCTAGTCGATTTTAATTCTAATCTCATTTTATTTTGATTTATTTATTCATTTAGAAAGCTGGTGAAAAATGAGAGTACCCCCTCCACGCTTCTGCGGATTGGGGGACAAGGGAAGAGAGGAAAAGTGATGAAATTTAACTAGAGGAAGAGGTAGAAAGTTTGCCCGGGGATCGGGCCATTTCAGTTTTTATATTAACAATTTACACTATTCTATAGATTAACATTTTGGAGCTAAGAGGAAAAATAATTATGATACTTAGATACAACAGTAAATTTGGGAGTTAAAAGGAAAAATCATTATGATATTTTCATACAAAAATAATTTGGGAACACAGAGGTAAAATAATTATATACAACTAGAATAGAACAAACAGGCAATGGTTTCGCTACTCCCCCCTACGGAGGGTGGGTGGGGAGCTTGCGCTTCGCTACTAAGACTAAACTTTAAAAATCTTTAAAAAATCAGCCATGGTTAAATTTTTAGTAATTTTCTCAACTTCGTCAATTATAATATTTTTAAAAAGAAACTCTAAACTAAATATCCCCCCTTTTCAAAATATCGCTTCGCTAAAATATAGTTATAGAAGAAGAAATATAAAAATATATTTGTTGAACTTCACCATTTGTAATTCTTTGGGTTTTAAAAAATTCCCCAAATTTCGATACCTATATTTATTTCTGAACTTCACCATTTTGTTTTTTGATATTATAAAAAAAATGATTAGAAATAACTTTGATAAAAAAACATAAGTCATAACCAAACTAAGATAAAATAATTATTCAAATACTCAAACAACTCCCCTTCTCAAATTATAGAGTGCGCACCGTTTATGTAAAAGGGGAATTGGAAAGTATCTATTGATGAAGACTGGAGAAATCGATATCACACTTTAAAAAACACAACAGATGCACAGTCCGGTTACACCTGCGTCGAGACGCTATGCCGAGTGTAGGCTGATACTTTAACCCCTCCCCCATCTCCCCTCTCGACCCGCTGGCAACCAGACTCGATATTCATCGCCGAGAAAGTCAGAATCAACAGATGTCTTCGCCAGCTTGCATAAACAAACGAAAGGAAGGAGAGCAGGTGAAATAAAAATGTATAAACAGGCTTACTGTTCCCCCTAAGATTTGAGATCTAGTTTCGCCTAATCGACAAAATTGTATGAGCTGCGACGAAAGCCAGAAGATGCCTTTAGGGCTAAGTGACTACACCCTGAAAAGTGTCGCTATAGGAGAGAGGGTTAAACATCGGCTCCCATCCCCCCTTCCCCTATTCCCAGTGGCTAGTGGAATATATATATATATATATATATATATATATATATATATATATATATATATATATATATATATATATATATATATATATATATATATATACGGATAGCTGGAGAATAACCAGGAGATCGAGTTAGATTTTGAAACGACAAAGTCCGGCGGCAGGGCCCGGCACAAACAGGATCGAGCAGAGAAGAAGTTCATCCTGAGGAAGTTCCTGATGGTCACACCGAAGAGTAGACCCTTTTAGTAAGAATCACTCTCATACATCTCTCGTCAGAGAACCGCCCCCCTATTCGTCAAAGGATTCAGCATTTGGTCATCGCTCGTCAGTGAGAAGCACCTCAACAGTAACCCGAAGATTGGAAGAAGCATACCTCCACGCCCCGTTATTTAAATCGTCAGATTAAAATACAGTGCTAAGCGCCATCCGCGCCTCCATCCAAGGCAGCTGTTTTCTCCCAGCCTGTCTCCCGGCCAAATGATTAGCTGGGTGTCCGAGCCCTCACACACCTGCGTCGCGGTCGCACCTCAAACCCCTTCCCCCGCCTCTATAAGATACCCCGTCAAGGTCGTTCCTCATCCGGAGTCGCTTGTTTTTTAAAGGTAAAGCCATCCCTATTTAATTATGTGTCTCAATTAGCGCTCAGTATTAAAGTGAGCTTGTAGGTCAACCATCGTTTAATATTCATTTTTAAAGTAGTAATTTCCACTTAGACCCTTTTATTATATTTATTGTAGATGTAAAGTTTGTTTTTGAATATTTCATTTTTTTTTGTTGTAATTAAAAGTATATTTGGGTTTAGAGTTGTTTAACTAAATCCTCGAAACTCTGCACATGGCAGTAGATATCCTCCCTGATTAAAGAAGCAAAGCAAAAGATTAAATATAGTAAAGAATTATCGCACTCTTAGAGAAAACGAAGTAACGGAGAAATTTAAGTACCTAACAAACTTTACGTACATACTCGGACCTTATACCACGATAAAGACTATTCTATGAAGAGATTCATCTGAAGACTTTCCAAGTTCTTACCAAATAAAGAATCCCCATCCTACAATTAAGAAAGAATAGTACTCGCTACGTTTCGGAGTTAATGCCTCACGTAGAAAGCACTCCCAAAGAATCAAACCGGTAGCCACCAAGCCGAACCATGAAACGCATTGGGCTACCCAGGAGTGGTAACAAAACTCGGTAATCAAAACCTCTTACAACAAAGCAACACGGCGCACCTCCATACTTATAAAATATAAAATTCTTGGTCAGAAAAAGGCCGATAACTATGAGGATTTGGTTGCTATATCACCAATACCTCATTACGTTCGAAGAGCTATATTTACGGCGATGGGATAGGCATATGATGGTGAACTACTACTGGAGTATTAAACGAGATGATACCGACAAAGCTTTTAAATGTAAGAGCTACAACCGCAAATTCTTGCCATAATATGAACAATTCGAGATTTTTAAAATAATTTCATTGGTCTTTCTGAATTGTATTGGTGCCCACTGATATTTGGATGCAATATATCAAGGCTTCAGATTTAACTAGCAGTAATACATATTTTTTTTATGTTGCCTATTTGATTTTTTGGCCTTCATGTCAAATTCTAGTACTCAGTGTCATTATGCCAAAATTTCGCCAAAAAAAACCCTAAGAAAAGGCTGAATTGCCAAAGAACTTTAGCTTATAAAGAACAAGTGCCAGAATTAATTCAACAAGATTTTTTTTTCTCAAGTACGGTTTTCGAACAAAACCCGACAGTGAGTACCAAATAGATTGGACATTCCATTTCTGAAACTCCGAGGACAACATCCCTAGTTTTTCGGTGTATCAAGCATACCTCATGGAAGTAATTACCGCCAAACAAACAACAGCGGAGTGGTCGACCTTTGGTGCATATTGATTTTGATCAGCGGCATCTGGCTAGAATTGTCCATATTCAGAGACAAGCAACACTGACTCAAATCGCATCCAAGGCTGGTGGCAACAGACCCATATCAAGTAGATCAGTCCAGCTTTCTTTACCTTCGATGTGATCTGAACCACCAGAGTGACGCTGTTAACACCACGCTACCCGACACACTGCCACACCTGATCTCGTGACGTCTTTAATTGGAAACTAGAGCTCTAACAACATGTGGTGTGGTGCAATGAGTCACAGCTCCAGTTGTTTCAGGCGATGGTAGTTTTGGGGTGTGGGGCAGACTTCACGAGGTCATGGATTCAATAGAGGTTTAGGTGTGTTCACTTGGCATGAGTTGGGTCCGCTGGTCCTACTAAACACGTAATTGACCAGTGACCAATACGTTGCCTTACATGGTTACCATTTGTATCCATTCATAAACTTCATGACCACAACAAAATGGGATATTCAACACGAGAGTGAGCCTTGTTATCGGGCACAACTTCACATGAATCGGTTAGAAGAGCATTGCGAAGAGTTCCAATGAGTGATGTGGCCTCTGCGTTCACCTGACATGAACCCAATCGTGCCTTTATGGGACGTGGTGACCAGGTCTCTTCTCACCCAATATCTATCACGTCACCTATAAATATCAAGAAACTGTAGACAGCTTTGGAGATGACACGTGACAACTTATCTCCAGATCTTCCACGCACTCCTCGAATTGACGTTAATTGGTACCTATCCTATGACTTTAGGCCATTGGGTAAAATTTGACTGGTAGTTAATTAAAGAGTTTAATGAAAATGATGACTTAAGGGTGATTAACTCAAAGGACGCTAAGATGTATTGAAGTCAGACAACAAAGCTATTACACTATCAGTTGTTATAAAGAGAACTGTATCAGATAAAAGAAAAAAAAGTGATTTCTAGGCTATATAATTCGTGGTTAAGAACTTATCTAAAATATTGTGTGTAGGCTTGGGCACTCTGCCTGGTGCAAGATTTGAATATGATTGAAAAGGTTCGGTTTAGGGCTATTAAACTTATCTCAAAACTCACGGAATAGATTATGAAGATAGATATATAATGTTTCCTATTCATTACAGGTTGCTTATGGCAGATAGGTTTCATGCATCAAGTTCCACCTACCCGTCCCCACCGTGGTGCCCAGTCACGGCGGTAACCACCGTTAGTAAATAGTGTCAGCTTAAATAGAATCCGGACTAAGATTCGAACTGCTGACCAAACGATTGCCGGGCAAGCGCGCTGGTGTCCTCAGCGAGGCGGTTGGCACTGAGACCCTAGTTGTTTAGGTATGGTAGAAGGATGACCTTCTGTACAATTTATTTTAAATACCTAATTTTAGTTTTAATTATGGATTGACAAGAGCCATTGAATGCATTGTTAAAATTTTGCCATTATAATTGACTGATTTGGTTTTAGTGGCGGAGAGTCTCTCGGCAGGTAGTTCACCTCGATAAAACCGACTAGTTTTTAGAGAACAACGTTTTTATTATGTTCTTAGACATACGATCTATTTAATTCCCACTTTTGGCACGTTTATATAGAGGATGAATTAGCGCCCCCCCCCCTCTTATATGACTCTTTAAGTGCCGAAAGGCTTTATCACCGGCAATCATATTTGATTTAATGTTGAAAGGAGGAATAAAGAAAATCCGGACACATAATCACGACTTATTTAATCAATAAAATTCAGGAAACAATAGATAAAATGCGTTATGAAGAGGTTACAGATTCCTTGCTTACAGTATCTACCAAAATACCATCATTATTTTATTGTGTAAGGAAATTTGGCGTTCATGAATGACCTAAGGTTATGAAATTGATAAGAAACTGTTAATAGGTTATTATATATATAATTCAAATTATTGTTATTTCTTTATAAAACATAAAAATTCATCAGTTTATTTTTTATCAATTGTCTAGGGAAAACTGCCGATTTTTAAGTATATTTTCAATTATAATTTCAAAAATAAAACTTTATACTCGGAATCGATATTAATTCTATTTTTGAGCACAAAATTCTTCTCCTGCTCCAGTCTTCTCGACAATCCAGTCGACGTAGTTCGGAACGTACGTATATACGGTAGGAGTAACCTTACTAGCACACGTCGACCCAAAAGACACAATTCCTAGCTGGAAATTGTTGTTTGTAGTAAGACTCTTCCAATTCAAAGGGCCACCACTGTCTCCCTGGCAAGCGCCTCCATCATCTGCCTTTCCACATATCATGTTTTCATTAACCTGACTCGGGGCCCAACCATGACCATTAAAATAATCGCACTTGTAACTCATAATAAGTTTGACATCAATTTCTTTGAGAACCTTAGACAAACTATAGTAATTACCCGGAATAGTGAGACCAAACCCTGTTGTTGTCCCAGTTAGGCCTGAAAATTCAAAATTTTTGTAACGAAAGGGTAGGCAAATTGGAGATATGAATTGATTGAAGATTATTGGCTTCGCCACTTTAAGCAATGCAATGTCATTATTTAGTCCACCTGGTATGTTGAACTTTTCGTGTGTGATGATCTGTGTGACTTCATAGTCCTGGCTGATTTGATCAGCCGTACTCTGGTCGTGTTCACCAATGTCTAGTAAGAGATGGAAAGGATTTAAACTGGTGGAGAAGCAATGGCTGGCAGATAACACCCATTGTTTTGCTATGACGGAACCACCGCAGAACGCAAACCTTGTTGACTTATACATAACCAGTACTTGCCATGGATACTCATTTGGTGTAACTTCATTTCCACCAACGATTCGCTGCCCTCCTTTCTGACCACACAGACACTTTGGCTTGTAGGATACCTTGCAATTTATTCCCTTGTATTCTTGATTATATGGCATGCTGCTTCGAAATGTGAATGTAGCTGAAGGTCCAGAAAGAGTTCTTGTCACAATTCCTTTTCCACAAAATGTTACGTTGGTGCTAGCCATCGTAAACGAAAAAGAAACTTCTTTGCATCCCGTCGACTTGGGGCTATCGACAGAGCAGCTCATTTCCAGTTCTTTAATATTCTCTGGGGCTGAGACTGTCCATGAACAATTCACTGTACCTGGGTGGAATCCAGGGTAATATGGCGTGTGAAATGTGGTCAAGGGGCTGTAGCTGGAAAGGGTAATTTCTTCTCCACAGGCTGTGACCACAGATGGTACGGCGACGAGAATGGCAGCGATGAGCAACATCATTTTGAGATTGGTCACCAAGTTTTGTGTTGGCGATGACTACAAAGCAATGTCCTCTTTCTTTCTTCCTGAAAAGGATTCATGAAAGATTATTTATGGTTAGCTTCTGTAGCTAAATACAAATCTAAGCCCCAACTATTGCCGTCGAAGCATATTACAACCAAGTTATTTTTTACGACCATTAAATAAAGGATTTTTTCCAACTTATTTATTCTTCCGATAATTTTATTTGCCTCCCAAGGCATGAGTAAAAATGCTTCGCAAACCGTGCATCTATTTTTTGAAGTGAGTTGAGTGAAAGTGAAATTTAGGCGACGGCTAAATATGAGTTTGGTGGAAAAAGGAATTAGGTTTTTCTCTCTTTAGTATGAATGGAAGACTTGTACTCCTTCACAACACAGCAGCAGGGAGTAGATTGATACCATAAAACTGAACACAATGGATCCTTGTAATCACAAGTGTCTCCTTGTCCTCTTACTTTGCGATTAAAATGGTCAAAGAGCTTCCTCTTTCCTCTTCATAGCGAAATCTCGCTTTTACCCTTTTCTCTTTCATTCTCATAGTGAAATCTCGATTTTACCCCATTCTCTTTTATACTCACAGCGAGATGTCGATTTTACCCTTTTCTCTTTACTCCTCATAGTGAAATATCGATTTTACCCTTTCGTCTTTTATACTTATAGCAAATCTAGCTTTCACCTTTGTTCTAATTAATTACGCAATTCATTGGTACTCTAAGAACTGAAATTAGGAATAAGGAAAATTCTCAGGATTAATTTAATCACAAGCCCATACATAGATCGCTTCCAGACCCGTATGTTTAATTATTTCCAGGTTTGACCTGTGTAACAGTGGATCACCTAGGCTTGTGGGAAGTGTAACAACTAACAATTTTATCTTTCTAATCTAAAATGGCCTGTATTAATCTCAGCTCAAGAGAGGATGGTGCGACCTTTAAAATGCATAAAGTGTAGGAGTAGTTACAAAACAGCCAATGTTACACGTGGAAACATCCAAACGAAGAATTAGTTGTAAGGGGCTAAACGCCTCCCCTCCTCTCCCCCCTCGAAAGATTGATTTAGTCGTGAAAAGGAACGATACATAAAAAACCCACATAAATTATAAAAAAGGATCAGTAATGAAAATGACTACAATAGTATAACTCATCCCATTCAATTAGTCCAGGAATAAGAGGGTGCGCACTTAAAAGTAAAAATCTCAATCCTTGGGTGCATATACAAACATCGACGTGAAAAGAACGAGGGTAATTTTATTTATTTACGCAATTACTCCGTTTCTAATCCGATTTAACTCTTTCTCTAACAGTTAATCAGGCAAAGATTTACATTCGTCGTGTGGGAAATATTGCCATGCCAGAAGTTTGGAGGAACAAAAAAGAAAACCGAAGAAGAAAAGTAATTGCACAAAGAAACAAAATCTGTCTACATTTGTTGACGAGGTTTAGCGTCTTCTCCATCCATTTGGCGTCTCTATGGTGCCTTTGAAAAGCGAGAGGAGGTAAGGGAGGAACAGAGAAATGGGGTAGTCGTGGAAGAGACCTAGGAGAAAAAGACTACAAATTTGCACACTGCGCTATAATACAAACTCGGACCCCTTTGCCTTGCACATACAGAGTAAATACATTGAAGTTGTGAGACAGAGACACAAGTGAGCCAAAGGGTTACAAAACAGACGATAGATTGACCTACTTGGCGTCTTTTGGTGATCCACAAGATGGTTGCTGTGCTTCGAACAATACCTTGAAACAGCCTTCTCTCTCTGGTTACCGAAGTTCGACTACCACCCTTCAAAACTCTTCCTTTATATAAGCAAATAGATGCGCATTAATTACGATCTTTAATAGCAGGATTATAGTAATTTTGTTCTATAATTATTGGTTGTTATACAAAATTGGGAGTTTGAAAAAATTCTAAAATATTGTTTTACCATCGCATAAAATAGTAATTATCTGGCAAGCAAGCGGCCATCATTGGCTCCAAGTGTTATAAATGCGAGATCCTTTTAAAATAGAAAAAATAAAGTTTTAGAAATATGTATTTAATATCCGTGTACATATTTAGTTTACTTCTATTCTCTATTATCGTCTCAGTCAGTACCCACAAACTTCTTATCCATTATTGTAAGAAGAAATGCTTTATGAAATGCAATATTTTTAAGTTTGCAACATCGGTTTAAGAATCTCCAAAATAACTATTTCCACCTAAAATAATGTCGGCCTTTTTTACCATGATGCCTATTATCTTTCTGTTAGATTTTTTTGTTGTACAAAATAGAGTAAATTTGCATTTATTCAGCAGAGTTTTATTATTATTATTATCATTATATACCCTAGAAGCTTCAGAGCAAACAGTTACAAGCTCTTTTACATCTCTTCCTTCAATTTAAATCCCTCTTAATCAATTAATCCTCATTCTATGTGCTCTTCACTACCATGTGTCCCTCTCTGATCGTCTATTTCAATCGTTCTCTCACTTTAGACATTTCCTTACATACTTAAGTTGTGTCTGGCTAATGTTCATCCCTTAAGGCGTCTGTAACTCTCGATCCTCTGAAAATCTTTCGAGAAGATTTTTTAGGTTGTAGGCAACAAGCATAAACCAAGATCCGGATCAGACAGGACCTAAATAAAACAAGTATATAAGAAACGGAAAAAAAAGACATGGAGGTCATTTTTTTTTTAAAGTTTCAGATCATAATTATTGGGAAAGAATTGGAATAAATAATAATTAATAATATTATTTATTTAGTATTTTTTTAGGAAATAACAGAAACTGAATTTGAATCTAGAAAACAATCTGTAAGTCACAACTTCACAATGGCATTAAGCAAAGAGATGAAAGCTCCCTGGGCGGACAGTTGATATCTCAGAACCTCTACGTACTGTCCGCAGGCACGTCTCAACTGGGGCACATAGCCGATGTCTCACTGAAACTTTTCTGGTTTGATACCTTTCAACAATTATCAGTGGTTACCAGCTTCCCACCGACAGACATACATTTCAGTATTTATTTAATCTTCAGAATTTACCATAAAATGCAGGAAGGCCCAAGATTAAAGACCTTGCATGTAAAACAGTTCGATCTATCTTCACATTGTGGCAAATGACTAGGATCGAGACAATGACTAATTGCAAAGCAATGAAGCTCTTCATGGAACTACATGAGCAATAATATTCTCTGTTAAAAAGCAAAGGAAGAGCAAGAAACTCTGGAGGAAAAAAGAGAAGGATTTGTGCTGGAATTAGACATTTGTTTATATACGAGCTCTAGATACAACCTAGGAAATGGAGAATAACAGACTTATCTAGAGAGAAGAAATAGGAGAATATTAGGCTCTACCATGCAAGACCAAAAGACTGCCACGAAAGTTCATATCTGTTGTCATGACAGACAAGATTTTGAGACAAGATGCCAGCAGCAAGCAGCGAGGAATGAAAGACTGCCAGATAGAAAAGCACATGGTAAAACTAATTACTATGAAAATCACAATTTTTAATTTTTTTTCCTACATTGCGATATTTAGAATGTCCTAGACAATTATTGCCTTAGCATATACTATTTTACAGCTGCAGACGAACAAGAGGCAGTTGTTCATGTGGATGACATTACCTGGGGGGAATCAACTGAAAACGACACTAACACAGAGGCCATGAATTAACATCATCATTAAGACACTGTGACTAGTGCGACTTTGACGTTTCCAAAGAAGGTCATGGAATGTGATGTTACATACAATAGAGCTGATCCTCTTGGTTTATTAGTTAATCAAGTTACTGCTGTTTTGAAAGCTTGAGGGGTTAATCTGAAAAACTTCGTCATCTCAACCTTCACAAAGCGTCCTAACAGAATGCCTGTCCAAGTTTTATGCATTCCCACCACAGCACCATGGAATGGAAAGTTGCTCAAATATGTATTGGGCAGTGAATCTGGTAGTACTTCAGAGACTAGCTGTACTAGTGTCTGGTCTACCTTCATACACTGAAGGAAAGTTATTGGAAGTACCTGTCATCGACAATTCTTTTGGCACAGTCACGTAAGGATATACGGCCATCGCACTTTGTACATACCTAAGACATGCTTGCGTACAATCATACGAGAGAGAGCGATATATATATATATATATATATATATATATATATATATATATATATATACATAAAGAGACAATCGAGACTTGTAACTTGTAATTGCATCAGGTTAGAATGAAAGTAATGTCCAATTTCAAGGTAAGTATTAAAAATGAAAAATAAAATTATGACTATGGAAATATCTAATCATAAACCTAACCTTAATTGCTTCCTATAACCTCATTCCATCTGTCAACAAGCTTATAAATGCCACAGGTAAGAGCGTAGACCAGTTAAGGTGAACAACAAGGACATTAAGGTTTGTACGGAGAGAGACTGTGTTAAATGGTAGGGGCGTCACAAGCTTGCGTCAAAGGGTTTGGTGGCGATTGATGCGTAATTTTCTTGGCGGTCGGAAAAGAATCTGGAGAGGAAGATAACGGGTTATAGGATGCTATATTGGTAGCTGTACAACCCGAAGGTAGATCATAATCAGGGAGGTGCGGTTCAGTAATACAAGGTGATCACATGACTGACAAAGGACAGTAGTTAGGGCAGTCTCAGTGGTTTTATTTGAACATGGCGATACTCAACTGGTATCATTATCGGTACGGTGAAGTGGATCTGGTGGACACATTCTATGCAGCTTAGCGAGCGAGATGTCTATAAGATCTATCTCGTCGGGTGAATGTATTTTCTCGGATAGGGTGCTTTGGGAGGAGCTATACGAGGTATATGATATAATGCCGTAAAGCCACGTTTCTTCCGAGTAGCTCATCGCTCCAGGCGAACGGGGGGTGGGGGGTGAGTCGTCATCGAATCGTGTCCATTTGTCATTGCAGAGGCTCAAAGAGTTGGAATCGGAGAGGGAAGGTAGAGAGCGCTTACGACCTCCCCCTTCCTCACGAGTGGCCCGTGGGGGACTGAGGGATTCATTATAGGGGGTGATATTTGGCATTGATAACTTGTGTTGAAGGGGATCAGGTAGGGGTTTGGGCGTGGCAGGAGCAGCTTCCACACACATCGCCCTTTTAGTAGAGGCAGGTAGTTGGGTAAGTGGATGATGTATAAGTTCATCATCGCGCAAGATCATTGAGGGAGGGATTTTATTAATGCATGGTAGATCTTCCTCTTGTTTTTAGTCGCGTGCGCTTAATCTTGTACGACTCTATATCTCACTATGTCGGTTGGTCGGTCCTCGTTTTGTGTGTTTGTTGCTTTGGCAATAACCCCATAAGTACTCGGCCGATTCGAACGAAATTTGAAACCCTTATGTTGTTTAAATTCTCTTTCGAATGATAGAATTGCCAAGGTCCTCCTGAGGTTAGTCTGGGAATTATTGAATACTTTGAAGCTCGTAAGGTCAAATCAGAATAAGTGAGAGCACGTGACTTTGCTCAGCAGACGTTGTTCATTCGAAGGCTTCGCAGTTTTGATAGTAGTCATACCTCGCATAACGAGCAAAGTTTTGGCGAAATTTTGCTTCACATAACGAGCGCGTTTTTGTGATCGTCGAAAATTCCATTTTCTCTAAAATCATGATTTTATCTTTCTAGGTAATCATATGTAACGGAACTCTTTATGCTAATCAAGGTTCATCCTGCCTTTAGTACGCATTACAATAATACTGTACATACATTGTACTTGTGAATATTTTTTTAGTACTAAGTTTTTCTGTGTCCAGACGCATTATTTGTGAATTTCTGTACTGTATTTTGTAGTGCTAAGTTTAATAATAATAACCCTTACAAGAATGTTCCGAATAAACAATTCAAAGGAGACAAGGAAAAGAGAAAACATAACCACCAAGAAAGTGAAACGCGAGAAATTATTGAGAAACGAGAACGAGGTGTGAGAGTGGCTGACCTAGCACATTCATACAATAGCACTACGTCAACAACTTTCACCATCCTCAAGAAAAAGGACAAGATTAAAGAGATACATTTTTCTAAGGGAGTTTCAAGATTCTCGGTGCAACGGTCACATTTACTTGACGATGTAAAAAGGTTGCTTCTCATATGGATCAATGATAGGCAATTGAAAGATGATAGTATTAGCGAGGGCTTCATTTGTGAGAAGGCGAAATAAATTTACGCCCACCAAAAGTGACAATGCTTTTAAAAGACTTAAAGCTAGTGAGTCAGTCGAGACTATTACTATAGCATCAAATGAAGAGGATTCTCCATTTGTGGAAGATCTTCCTGTTTCACCCCAATAATCCTCCCACATCCTCCCACCCTGTCTCCGTCTTCCTTGTGCCAGAAACTACCTTCTTTTTTTCATAAGTTGCAACAGTATTTTTTATTTTATGTAATAAGATTTATACTTTCCAAGGTGTTTAATACGTAATTAAAATGTATCTGCAATGATTTCCGAGTGATTTTTTTTATAAAGAAATATATAAGCAAAATTCGCGGCTGGGAACGAATTAATTAATTTTACATTAATTCCTATGGGAAAAATTATTCGCATAACGAGTCTAACTCGGGAACAGATTATGCACGTTGAGCGAGTTACCATTGCATTACAAATCCTCTTCCTCCCCTTATTTACTCTCTCTGTAACGTGCTTTTTGTAAAATGTTGAAATAGGATCAGGTGCTACTCCAATCATTTTTAGTCCCGGGCGACTCTATATCCCACTATGTCGGTCGGTCAGTCGGTCGCCGTTTTGCTTCTTTTTTTTTGGTAATAACATTGTAACTATTCGGCAAATTATAACAAAATTTGAAACTCTTATTTTGTTTTACATTCTCTTTCGAATGATACAATTGCCAAGTTCATCCCAATGTCTGCCCGGGAATTATTTTGTTTTGTTTCTAACGAAATTTGAAACCCTTATTTTGTTTTACATTCTCCTTCGAATTATATAATTGCCAAGTTCCTCTCAATGTCTGCCCAGGAATTATTTTGTTTTTGGCAATAACATCATAACTATTCGGCCGATTCTAACGAAATTTGAAACCCATATGTTTTTTTACATCCTCTTTTGAATGATATAATTGCCAAGGTCCTCCAGGAGATAACCCGTAAATTACATTGTTTTGGCAATAAAATCATAACTATTCGGCCGATTCTTACGAAATTTGAGACCCTTATGTTGTTTTACATCCTCTTTCGAATGATATAATTGTAAAGGTCCTCCCAAGGTTAGCCCAGAAATTATTGAAAGTTTTGAAGGTCGTAAGGTCATAAATTAGTATAAGTGAGAGCACACGACTTTTTGGTAGGCATTTCTATACTTTATAATTTTATCTTCGCCCAAACCCAAATCGTTTTTGTATTTTTCTTCTCTTTTCCGACGGTATTTTTTTTCTATACAGATTAAAATTAAACAGATCTAAATAGTTTGATAATAATAATTGAACTACAGTCCCCTCGAGACCTTCATCAGCATTAATACCTCTATTTGGATAGGATAACTTCCGTTTTCACCCTTTTCCTGTCCTATGAATTTTCACGGTGGCTAATATTTAATCAGTTAAATGTCTATTTATTGGTTATGTAGATTATCATTTATTAGGTTTGGTAATTTATATCATCATAGTAATAATGTATATATTATTTTAGAGGTTCAAAGTCGAAGCCCCCTCTGCGGAGTTGAGCTGGTCATCACAGAGAATCCTTCATAGCGAAGTTGATGCCTCCTCAAAATGCTAAGGCCCATCTTCCAGACTGTATTCTTCCCTACAGAAGGCAGCATAACAGCCTGAGCCCGTCTGCTTGTAATTTTACACGTTCAGTGCGACGTGTCAACAGGTGGGTCACTCTTTGATTTCTAGTGTTGATGCATGCCCACCCGTCGGTCACGTTATAATTTTTATCTATATATACTTTTGTTCAATTTTGACCGATATTTTTTGGGGGGTTTGATAGTAAAATTATTATTAATTCATAGTTTTAAGGTTAATTAAAAAAGATTGCTATTAAAATATGTATTATAAGTCTGAATGCAACAACTATTGCAAAGTAAAAATAGAATTTTTTTTTAGAAAAATGCAAAAATTAATTATAGAATTGTGAAACTTTTACAAGATAAATATTAAGTAAAGAAATGGATATATTCTAAAAAATAATGTGAAAAATTTAATCTATAAAATAATGATTTAAAAGCAGAATTATTGCTTCCATCCACAAAGGTTGGTCATTGAAGGTGTTCCACAATTCGGGTCTGTAAATTCATATCACGTGTGAGAACTGATATTTACTTTTTGTTGCAGAACCCCAATTTACATCCAATTTGTGATTCCTATATTCCTGGAGTCCTATCCATCAATCTTGTACCCTTAACAATTGAATCCTTTATGGGTGTGAGAAGGGTCTCTCTCTTGTAGTTTGGTAGGTGATCGTAGCTTCCTCTAAAGGTAAAGGAAATTTAGAGCTGGATATCAACTTCCTTATTCGGAGGGAGCGTCGACTTGTTTTCATGTAATGTACAGGAAATAACTGCCCACTCGATCTCTAGTCGATTTTAATTCTAATCTCATTTTATTTTGATTTATTTATTCATTTAGAAAGCTGGTGAAAAATGAGAGTACCCCCTCCACGCTTCTGCGGATTGGGGGACAAGGGAAGAGAGGAAAAGTGATGAAATTTAACTAGAGGAAGAGGTAGAAAGTTTGCCCGGGGATCGGGCCATTTCAGTTTTTATATTAACAATTTACACTATTCTATAGATTAACATTTTGGAGCTAAGAGGAAAAATAATTATGATACTTAGATACAACAGTAAATTTGGGAGTTAAAAGGAAAAATCATTATGATATTTTCATACAAAAATAATTTGGGAACACAGGAGTAAAATAATTATATACAAATAGAATAGAACAAACAGGCAATGGTTTCGCTACTCCCCCCTACGGAGGGTGGGTGGGGAGCTTGCGCTTCGCTACTAAGATTAAACTTTAAAAATCTTAAAAAAATCAGCCATGGTTAAATTTTTAGTAATTTTCTCAACTTCGTCAATTATAATAATTTTAAAAAGAAACTCCAAACTAAATATCCCTCCTTTCAAAATATCACTTCGCTAAAATATAGTTATAGAAGAAGAAATATAAAAATATATTTGTTGAACTTCACCATTTGTAATTCTTTGGGTTTTAAAATTTCCCCAAATTTCGATACCTATATTTATTTCTGAACTTCACCATTTTGTTTTTTGATATTATAAAAAAAATTATTAGAAATAACTTTGATAAAAAAACATAAGTCATAACCAAACTAAGATAAAATTATTATTCAAATACTCAAACAACTCCCCTTCTCAAATTATAGAGTGCGCACCGTTTATGTAAAAGGGGAATTGGAAAGTATTTATTGATGAAGACTGGGGAAATCGATATCACACTTTAAAAAACAAAACAGATGCACAGTCCGGTTACACCTGCGTCGAGACGCTATGCGGAGTGTAGGCCGATACTTTAACCCCTCCCCCATCTCCCCTCTCGACCCGCTGGCAACCAGACTCGATATTCATCGCCGAGAAAGTCAGAATCAACAGATGTCTTTGCCAGCTTGCATAAACAAACGAAAGGAAGGAGAGCAGGTGAGATCTAGTTTCGCCTAATCGACGAAATTGTATGAGCTGCGACGAAAGCCAGAAGATGCCTTTAGGGTTAAGTGACTACACCCTGAAAAGTGTCGCTATAGGAGAGAGGGTTAAACATAGGCTCCCATCCCCCCTTCCCCTATCCCCAGTGGCTAGTGGAAATTTATATATATATATATATATATATATATATATATATATATATATATATATATATATATATATATATATACGGATAGCTGGAGAATAACCAGGAGATCGAGTTAGATATCGAAACGACAAAGTCCGGCGGCAGGGCCCGGCACAAACGGGATCTAGCAGAGAAGAAGTTCATCCTGAGGGAGTTCCTGATGGTCACACCGAAGAGTAGACCCTTTTAGTAAGAATCACTCTCATACATCTCTCGTCAGAGAACCGCCCCCCTATTCGTCAAAGGATTCAGCTTTTGGTCATCGCTCGTCAGTGAGAAGCACCTCAACAGTAACCCGAAGATTGGAAGAAGCATACCTCCACGCCCCGTTATTTAAATCGTCAGATTAAAATACAGTGCTAAGCGCCATCCGCGCCTCCATCCAAGGCAGCTGTTTTCTCCCAGCCTGTCTCCCGGCCAGATGATCATCTGGGTGTCCGAGCCCTCACACACCTGCGTCGCGGTCGCACCTCAAACCCCTTCCCCCGCCTCTATAAGATACCCCGTCAAGGTCGTTCCTCATCCAGAGTCGCTTGTTTTTTAAAGGGAAAGCCATCCCTATTTAATTATGTGTCTCAATTAGCGCTCAGTATTAAAGTGAGCTTGTAGGTCAACCATCGTTTAATATTCATTTTTAAAGTAGTAATTTCCACTTAGACCCTCTTATTATATTTATTGTAGATGTAAAGTTTGTTTTTGAATATTTCATTTTTTTTTGTTGTAATTAAAAGTATATTTGGGTTTAGAGTTGTTTAACTAAATCCTCGAAACTCTGCACATGGCAATAGATATCCTCCCTGATTAAAGAAGCAAAGCAAAAGATTAAATAAAGTACATAAAGAATTATCGCACTCTTAGAGAAAACGAAGTAACGGAGAAATTTAAGTACGTAACAAACTTTACGTACATTCTCGGACCTTATACCACGATAAAGACTATTCTATGAAGAGATTCATCTGAAGACTTTCCAAGTTCTTACCAAATAAAGAATCCCCATCCTACAATTAAGAAAGAATAGTACTCGCTACGTTTCGGAGTTAATGCCTCACGTAGAAAGCACTCCCAAAGAATCAAACCGGTAGCCACCAAGCCGAACCATGAAACGCATTGGGCTACCCAGGAGTGGTAACAAAACTCGGTAATTAAAACCTCTTACAACAAAGCAACACGGCGTACCTCCATACTTATAAAATATAAAATTCTTGGTCAGAAAAAGGCCGATAACTATGAGGATTTGGTTGCTATATCACCAATACCTCATTACGTTCGAAGAGCTATATTTACGGCGATGGGATAGGCATATGATGGTGAACTACTACTGGAGTATTAAACGAGATGATACCGACAAAGCTTTTAAATGTAAGAGCTACAACCGCAAATTTTTGCCATAATATGAACAATTCGAGATTTTTAAAATAATTTCATTGGTCTTTCTGAATTGTATTGGTGCCCACTGATATTTGGATGCAATATATCAAGGCTTCAGATTTAACTCGCAGTAATACATATTTTTTTATGTTGCCTTTTTGATTTTTTGGCCTTCATGTCAAATTCTAGTACTCAGTGTCATTATGCCAAAATTTCGCCAAAAAAAACCCTAAGAAAAGGCTGAATTGCCAAAGAACTTTAGCTTATAAAGAACAAGTGCCAGAATTAATTCAACAAGATTTTTTTTTCTCAAGTACGGTGTTCGAACAAAACCCGACAGTGAGTACCAAATAGATTGGACATTCCATTTCTGAAACTCCGAGGACAACATCCCTCGTTTTCCGGTGTATCAAGCATACCTCATGGAAGTAATAGCCGCCAAACAAACAACAGCGGAGTGGTCGACCTTTGGTGCATATTGATTTTGATCAGCGGCATCTGGCTAGAATTGTCCATATTCAGAGACAAGCAACACTGACTCAAATCGCATCCAAGGCTGGTGGCAACAGACCCATATCAAGTAGGTCAGTCCAGCTTTCTTTACCTTCGATGTGATTTGAACCACCAGAGTGACGCTGTTAACACCACGCTACCCGACACACTGCCACACCTGATCTCGTGACGTTTTTAATTGGAAGATAGAGCTCTGACAACATGTGGTGTGGTGCAATGAGTCACAGCTCCAGTTGTTTCAGGCGATGGTAGTGTTTGGGTGTGGGGCAGACGTCACGAGGTCATGGATTCAATAGAGGTTTAGGTGTGTTCACTTGGCATGAGTTGGGTCCGCAGGTCCTACTAAACACGTAATTGACCAGTGACCAATACGTTGCCTTACATGGTTACCATTTGTATCCATTTATAAACTTCATGACCACAACAAAATGGGATATTCAACACGAGAGTGAGCCTTGTTATCGGGCACAACTTCACATGAATCGGTTAGAAGAGCATTGCGAAGAGTTCCAATGAGTGATGTGGCCTCTGCGTTCACCTGACATGAACCCAATCGTGCCTTTATGGGACGTGGTGACCAGGTCTCTTCTCACCCAATATCCATCACGTCACCTATAAATATCAAAAACTGTAGACAGCTTTGGAGATGACACATGACAACTTATCTCCAGATCTTCCACGCACTCCTCGAATTTACGTTAATTGGTACCTATCCTATGACTTTAGGCCATTGGGTAAAAATTTGACTGGTAGTTAATTAAAGAGTTTAATGAAAATGATGACTTAAGGGTGATTAACTCAAAGGACGCTAAGATGTATTGAAGTCAGACAACAAAGCTATTACACTATCAGTTGTTATAAAGAGAACTGTATCAGATAAATGAAAAAAAAAGTGATTTTTACGCTATATAATTCGTGGTTAAGAACTTATCAACAATATTGTGTGTAGGCTTGGGCACTCTGCCTGGTGCAAGATTTGAATATGATTGAAAAGGTTCGGTTTAGGGCTATTAAACTTATCTCAAAACTCAAGGAATAGATTATGAAGATAGATATATAATGTTTCCTATTCATTACAGGTTGCTTATGGCAGATAGGTTTCATGCATCAAGTTCCACCTACCCGTCCCCAACGTGGTGCCCAGTCACGGCGGTAACCACCGTTAGTAAATAGTGTCAACTTAAATAGAATCCGGACTAAGATTCGAACTGCTGACCCAACGATTGCCGGGCAAGCGCGCTGGTGTCCTCAGCAAGGCGGTTGGCACTGAGACCCTAGTTTTTTAGGTATGGTAGAAGGATGACCTTCTGTAGAATTTATTTTAAATACCTAATTTTAGTTTTAATTATGGATTGACAAGAGCCATTGAATGCATTGTTAAAATTTTGCCATTATAATTGACTGATTTGGTTTTAGTGGCGGAGAGTCTCTCGGCAGGTAGTTCACCTCGATAAAACCGACTAGATTTTAGAGAACAACGTTTTTATTATGTTCTTAGACATACGATCTATTTAATTCCCACTTTTGGCACGTTTATATAGAGGATGAATTAGCGCCCCCCCCCCCCTCTTATATGACTCTTTAAGTGCCGAAAGGCTTTATCGCCGGCAATCATATTTGATTTAATGTTGAAAGGAGGAATAAAGAAAATCCGGACACATAATCACGACTTATTTAATCAATAAAATTCAGGAAACAATAGATAAAATGCGTTATGAAGAGGTTACAGATTCCTTTCTTACAGTACCTACCAAAACACCATCATTATTTTATTGTGAAGGAAATTTGGCGTTCATGAATGACCTAAGGTTATGAAATTGATAAGAAACTGTTAATAGGTTATTATATATATAATTCAAATTATTGTTATTTCTTTATAAAACATAAAAATTCATCAGTTTATTTTTTATCAATTGTCTAGGGAAAACTGCCGATTTTTAAGTATATTTTCAATTATAATTTCAAAAATAAAACTTTATACTCGGAATTGATATTAATTCTATTTTTGAGAACAAAATTCTTCTCCTGCTCCAGTCTTCTCGACAATCCAGTCGACGTAGTTCGGAACGTACGTATATACGGTAGGAGTAACCTTACTAGCACACGTCGACCCAAAAGACACAATTCCTAGCTGGAAATTGTTGTTTGTAGTAAGACTCTTCCAATTCAAAGGGCCACCACTGTCTCCCTGGCAAGCGCCTCCATCATCTGCCTTTCCACATATCATGTTTTCATTAACCTGACTCGGGGCCCAACCATGACCATTAAAATAATCGCACTTGTAACTCATAATAAGTTTGACATCAATTTCTTTGAGAACCTTAGACAAACTATAGTAATTACCCGGAATAGTGAGACCAAACCCTGTTGTTGTCCCAGTTAGGCCTGAAAATTCAAAATTTTTGTAACGAAAGGGTAGGCAAATTGGAGATATGAATTGATTGAAGGTTATTGGCTTCGCCACTTTAAGCAATGCAATGTCATTATTTAGTCCACCTGGTATGTTGAACTTTTCGTGTGTGATGATCTGTGTGACTTCATAGTCCTGGCTGATTTGATCAGCCGTACTCTGGTCGTGTTCACCAATGTCTAGTAAGAGATTGGAAGGATTTAAACTGGTGGAGAAGCAATGGCTGGCAGATAACACCCATTGTTTTGCTATGACGGAACCACCACAGAACGCAAACCTTGTTGACTTATACATAACCAGTACTTGCCATGGATACTCATTTGGTGTAACTTCATTTCCACCAACGATTCGCTGCCCTTCTTTCTGACCACACAGACACTTTGGCTTGTAGGATACCTTGCAATTTATTCCCTTGTATTCTTGATTATATGGCATGCTGCTTCGAAATGTGAATGTAGCTGAAGGTCCAGAAAGAGTTCTTGTCACAATTCCTTTTCCACAAAATGTTACGTTGGTGCTAGCCATCGTAAACGAAAAAGAAACTTC
Organism: Ceratothoa steindachneri; assembly: GCA_963969495.1. Classification (NCBI taxonomy): domain Eukaryota; kingdom Metazoa; phylum Arthropoda; class Malacostraca; order Isopoda; family Cymothoidae; genus Ceratothoa; species Ceratothoa steindachneri. The sequence goes on along the minus strand of OZ018329.1, from coordinate 166,809,678 downwards.
TTTGCATCCCGTCGACTTGGGGCTATCGACAGAGCAGCTCATTTCCAGTTCTTTAATATTCTCTGGGGCTGAGACTGTCCATGAACAATTCACTGTACCTGGGTGGAATCCAGGGTAATATGGCGTGTGAAATGTGGTCAAGGGGCTGTAGCTGGAAAGGGTAATTTCTTCTCCACAGGCTGTGACCACAGATGGTACGGCGACGAGAATGGCAGCGATGAGCAACATCATTTTGAGATTGGTCACCAAGTTTTGTGTTGGCGATGACTACAAAGCAATGTCCTCTTTCTTTCTTCCTGAAAAAGATTCATGAAAGATTATTTATGGTTAGCTTCTGTAGCTAAATACAAATCTAAGCCCCAACTATTGCCGTCGAAGCATATTACAACCAAGTTATTTTTTACGACCATTAAATAAAGGATTTTTTCAAACTTATTTATTCTTCCGATAATTTTATTTGCCTCCCAAGGCATGAGTAAAAAAGCTTCGCAAACCGTGCATCTATTTTTTGAAGTGAGTTGAGTGAAAGTGAAATTTAGGCGACGGCTAAATATGAGTTTGGTGGAAAAAGGAATTAGGTTTTTCTCTCTTTAGTATGAATGGAAGACTTGTACTCCTTCACAACACAGCAGCAGGGAGTAGATTGATACCATAAAACTGAACACAATGGATCCTTGTAATCACAAGTGTCTCCTTGTGCTCTCACTTTGCGATTAAAATGGTCAAAGAGCTTCCTCTTTCCTCTTCATAGCGAAATCTCGCTTTTACCCTTTTCTCTTTCATTCTCATAGTGAAATTTCGCTTTTACCCCTTTCTCCTTTATACTCACAGCGAGATGTCGATTTTACCCTTTTCTCTTTCCTCCTCATAGTGAAATATCGATTTTACCCTTTCGTCTTTTATACTTATAGCGAAATCTAGCTTTCACCTTTGTTCTAATTAATTACGCAATTCACTGGTACTCTAAGAACTGAAATTAGGAATAAGGAAAATTCTCAGGATTAATTTAATCACAAGCCCATACATAGATCGCTTCCAGACCCGTATGTTTAATTATTTCCAGGTTTGACCTGTGTAACAGTGGATCACCTGGGCTTGTAGGAGGTGTAACAACTAACAATTTTATCTTTCTAATCTAAAATGGCCTGTATTAATCTCGGTTCAAGAGAGGATGGTGCGACCTTTAAAATGCATAAAGTGTAGGAGTAGTTACAAAACAGCCAATGTTACACGTGGAAACATCCAAACGAAGGATTAGTTGTAAGGGGCTCAACGCCTCCCCTCCTCTTCCCCCTCGACAGATTGATTTAGTCGTGAAAAGGAACGATAGATAAAAAACCCACATAAATTATAAAAAAAGGATTAGTGATGAAAATGACTACAATAGTATAACTCATCCCATTCAATTAGTCCAGGAATAAGAGGGTGCGCACTTAAAAGTAAAAATCTCAATCCTTGGGTGCATATACAAACATCGACGTGAAAAGAACGAGGGTAATTTTATTTATTTACGCAATTACTCCGTTTCTAATCCGATTTAACTCTTTCTCTAACAGTTAATCAGGCAAAGATTTACATTCGTCGTGTGGGAAATATTGCCATGCCAGAAGTTTGGAGGAACAAAAAAGAAAACCGAAGAAGAAAAGTAATTGCACAAAGAAACAAAATCTGTCTACATTTGTTGACGAGGTTTAGCGTCTTCTCCATCCATTTGGCGTCTCTATGGTGCCTTTGAAAAGCGAGAGGAGGTAAGGGAGGAACAGAGAAATGGGGTAGTCGTGGAAGAGACCTAGGAGAAAAAGACTACAAATTTGCACACTGCGCTATAATACAAACTCGGACCCCTTTGCCTTGCACATACAGAGTAAATACATTGAAGTTGTGAGACAGAGACACAAGTGAGCCAAAGGGTTACAAAACAGACGATAGATTGACCTACTTGGCGTCTTTTGGTGATCCACAAGATGGTTGCTGTGCTTCGAACAATACCTTGAAACAGCCTTCTCTCTCTGGTTACCGAAGTTCGACTACCACCCTTCAAAACTCTTCCTTTATATAAGCAAATAGATGCGCATTAATTACGATCTTTAATAGCAGGATTATAGTAATTTTGTTCTATAATTATTGGTTGTTATACAAAATTGGGAGTTTGAAAAAATTCTAAAATATTGTTTTACCATCGCATAAAATAGTAATTATCTGGCAAGCAAGCGGCCATCATTGGCTCCAAGTGTTATAAATGCGAGATCCTTTTAAAATAGAAAAAATAAAGTTTTAGAAATATGTATTTAATATCCGTGTACTTATTTTGTTTACTTCTATTCTCTATTATCGTCTCAGTCAGTACCCACAAACTTCTTATCCATTATTGTAAGAAGAAATGCTTTATGAAATGCAATATTTTTAAGTTTGCAACATCGGTTTAAGAATCTCCAAAATAACTATTTCCACCTAAAATAATGTCGGCCTTTTTTACCATGATGCCTATTATCTTTCTGTTAGATTTTTTTGTTGTACAAAATAGAGTAAATTTGCATTTATTCAGCAGAGTTTTATTATTATTATTATCATTATATACCCTAGAAGCTTCAGAGCAAACAGTTACAAGCTCTTTTACATCTCTTCCTTCAATTTAAATCCCTCTTAATCAATTAATCCTCATTCTATGTGCTCTTCACTACCATGTGTCCCTCTCTGATCGTCTATTTCAATCGTTCTCTCACTTTAGACATTTCCTTACATACTTAAGTTGTGTCTGGCTAATGTTCATCCCTTAAGGCGTCTGTAACTCTCGATCCTCTGAAAATCTTTCGAGAAGATTTTTTAGGTTGTAGGCAACAAGCATAAACCAAGATCCGGATCAGACAGGACCTAAATAAAACAAGTATATAAGAAACGGAAAAAAAAGACATGGAGGTCATTTTTTTTTTAAAGTTTCAGATCATAATTATTGGGAAAGAATTGGAATAAATAATAATTAATAATATTATTTATTTAGTATTTTTTTAGGAAATAACAGAAACTGAATTTGAATCTAGAAAACAATCTGTAAGTCACAACTTCACAATGGCATTAAGCAAAGAGATGAAAGCTCCCTGGGCGGACAGTTGATATCTCAGAACCTCTACGTACTGTCCGCAGGCACGTCTCAACTGGGGCACATAGCCGATGTCTCACTGAAACTTTTCTGGTTTGATACCTTTCAACAATTATCAGTGGTTACCAGCTTCCCACCGACAGACATACATTTCAGTATTTATTTAATCTTCAGAATTTACCATAAAATGCAGGAAGGCCCAAGATTAAAGACCTTGCATGTAAAACAGTTCGATCTATCTTCACATTGTGGCAAATGACTAGGATCGAGACAATGACTAATTGCAAAGCAATGAAGCTCTTCATGGAACTACATGAGCAATAATATTCTCTGTTAAAAAGCAAAGGAAGAGCAAGGAACTCTGGAGGAAAAAAGAGAAGGATTTGTGCTGGAATTAGACATTTGTTTATATACGAGCTCTAGATACAACCTAGGAAATGGAGAATAACAGACTTATCTAGAGAGAAGAAATAGGAGAATATTAGGCTCTACCATGCAAGACCAAAAGACTGCCACGAAAGTTCATATCTGTTGTCATGACAGACAAGATTTTGAGACAAGATGCCAGCAGCAAGCAGCGAGGAATGAAAGACTGCCAGATAGAAAAGCACATGGTAAAACTAATTACTATGAAAATCACAATTTTTAATTTTTTTTCCTACATTGCGATATTTAGAATGTCCTAGACAATTATTGCCTTAGCATATACTATTTTACAGCTGCAGACGAACAAGAGGCAGTTGTTCATGTGGATGACATTACCTGGGGGGAATCAACTGAAAACGACACTAACACAGAGGCCATGAATTAACATCATCATTAAGACACTGTGACTAGTGCGACTTTGACGTTTCCAAAGAAGGTCATGGAATGTGATGTTACATACAATAGAGCTGATCCTCTTGGTTTATTAGTTAATCAAGTTACTGCTGTTTTGAAAGCTTGAGGGGTTAATCTGAAAAACTTCGTCATCTCAACCTTCACAAAGCGTCCTAACAGAATGCCTGTCCAAGTTTTATGCATTCCCACCACAGCACCATGGAATGGAAAGTTGCTCAAATATGTATTGGGCAGTGAATCTGGTAGTACTTCAGAGACTAGCTGTACTAGTGTCTGGTCTACCTTCATACACTGAAGGAAAGTTATTGGAAGTACCTGTCATCGACAATTCTTTTGGCACAGTCACGTAAGGATATACGGCCATCGCACTTTGTACATACCTAAGACATGCTTGCGTACAATCATACGAGAGAGAGCGATATATATATATATATATATATATATATATATATATATATATATATATATATATATATATATATATATATATATATATATATATATATATATATATATATATATACATAAAGAGACAATCGAGACTTGTAACTTGTAATTGCATCAGGTTAGAATTAAAGTAATGTCCAATTTCAAGGTAAGTATTAAAAATGAAAAATAAAATTATGAATATGGAAATATCTAATCATAAACCTAACCTTAATTGCTTCCTATAACCTCATTCCATCTGTCAACAAGCTTATAAATGCCACAGGTAAGAGCGTAGACCAGTTAAGGTGAACAACAAGGACATTAAGGTTTGTACGGAGAGAGACTGTGTTAAATGGTAGGGGCGTCACAAGCTTGCGTCAAAGGGTTTGGTGGCGATTGATGCGTAATTTTCTTGGCGGTCGGAAAAGAATCTGGAGAGGAAGATAACGGGTTATAGGATGCTATATTGGTAGCTGTACAACCCGAAGGTAGATCATAATCAGGGAGGTGCGGTTCAGTAATACAAGGTGATCACATGACTGACAAAGGACAGTAGTTAGGGCAGTCTCAGTGGTTTTATTTGAACATGGCGATACTCAACTGGTATCATTATCGGTACGGTGAAGTGGATCTGGTGGACACATTCTATGCAGCTTAGCGAGCGAGATGTCTATAAGATCTATCTCGTTGGGTGAATGTATTTTCTCGGATAGGGTGCTTTGGGAGGAGCTATACGAGGTATATGATATAATGCCGTAAAGCCACGTTTCTTCCGAGTAGCTCATCGCTCCAGGCGAACGGGGGGTGGGGGGTGAGTCGTCATCGAATCGTGTCCATTTGTCATTGCAGAGGCTCAAAGAGTTGGAATCGGAGAGGGAAGGTAGAGAGCGCTTACGACCTCCCCCTTCCTCACGAGTGGCCCGTGGGGGACTGAGGGATTCATTATAGGGGGTGATATTTGGCATTGATAACTTGTGTTGAAGGGGATCAGGTAGGGGTTTGGGCGTGGCAGGAGCAGCTTCCACACACATCGCCCTTTTAGTAGAGGCAGGTAGTTGGGTAAGTGGATGATGTATAAGTTCATCATCGCGCAAGATCATTGAGGGAGGGATTTTATTAATGCATGGTAGATCTTCCTCTTGTTTTTAGTCGCGTGCGCTTAATCTTGTACGACTCTATATCTCACTATGTCGGTTGGTCGGTCCTCGTTTTGTGTGTTTGTTGCTTTGGCAATAACACCATAAGTACTCGGCCGATTCGAACGAAATTTGAAACCCTTATGTTGTTTAAATTCTCTTTCGAATGATAGAATTGCCAAGGTCCTCCTGAGGTTAGTCTGGGAATTATTGAATACTTTGAAGCTCGTAAGGTCAAATCAGAATAAGTGAGAGCACGTGACTTTGCTCAGCAGACGTTGTTCATTCGAAGGCTTCGCAGTTTTGATAGTAGTCATACCTCGCATAACGAGCAAAGTTTTGGCGAAATTTTGCTTCACATAACGAGCGCGTTTTTGTGATCGTCGAAAATTCCATTTTCTCTAAAATCATGATTTTATCTTTCTAGGTAATCATATGTAACGGAACTCTTTATGCTAATCAAGGTTCATCCTGCCTTTAGTACGCATTACAATAATACTGTACATACATTGTACTTGTGAATATTATTTTAGTACTAAGTTTTTCTGTGTCCAGACGCATTATTTGTGAATTTCTGTACTGTATTTTGTAGTGCTAAGTTTAATAATAATAACCCTTACAAGAATGTTCCGAATAAACAATTCAAAGGAGACAAGGAAAAGAGAAAACATAACCACCAAGAAAGTGAAACGCGAGAAATTATTGAGAAACGAGAACGAGGTGTGAGAGTGGCTGACCTAGCACATTCATACAATAGCACTACGTCAACAACTTTCACCATCCTCAAGAAAAAGGACAAGATTAAAGAGATACATTTTTCTAAGGGAGTTTCAAGATTCTCGGTGCAACGGTCACATTTACTTGACGATGTAAAAAGGTTGCTTCTCATATGGATCAATGATAGGCAATTGAAAGATGATAGTATTAGCGAGGGCTTCATTTGTGAGAAGGCGAAATAAATTTACGCCCACCAAAAGTGACAATGCTTTTAAAAGACTTAAAGCTAGTGAGTCAGTCGAGACTATTACTATAGCATCAAATGAAGAGGATTCTCCATTTGTGGAAGATCTTCCTGTTTCACCCCAATAATCCTCCCACATCCTCCCACCCTGTCTCCGTCTTCCTTGTGCCAGAAACTACCTTCTTTTTTTCATAAGTTGCAACAGTATTTTTTATTTTATGTAATAAGATTTATACTTTCCAAGGTGTTTAATACGTAATTAAAATGTATCTGCAATGATTTCCGAGTGATTTTTTTTATAAAGAAATATATAAGCAAAATTCGCGGCTGGGAACGAATTAATTAATTTTACATTAATTCCTATGGGAAAAATTATTCGCATAACGAGCCTAACTCGGGAACAGATTATGCACGTTGAGCGAGTTACCATTGCATTACAAATCCTCTTCCTCCCCTTATTTACTCTCTCTGTAACGTGCTTTTTGTAAAATGTTGAAATAGGATCAGGTGCTACTCCAATCATTTTTAGTCCCGGGCGACTCTATATCCCACTATGTCGGTCGGTCAGTCGGTCGCCGTTTTGCTTCTTTTTTTTTGGTAATAACATTGTAACTATTCGGCAAATTATAACAAAATTTGAAACTCTTATTTTGTTTTACATTCTCTTTCGAATGATACAATTGCCAAGTTCATCCCAATGTCTGCCCGGGAATTATTTTGTTTTGTTTCTAACGAAATTTGAAACCCTTATTTTGTTTTACATTCTCCTTCGAATTATATAATTGCCAAGTTCCTCTCAATGTCTGCCCAGGAATTATTTTGTTTTTGGCAATAACATCATAACTATTCGGCCGATTCTAACGAAATTTGAAACCCATATGTTTTTTTACATCCTCTTTTGAATGATATAATTGCCAAGGTCCTCCAGGAGATAACCCGTAAATTACATTGTTTTGGCAATAAAATCATAACTATTCGGCCGATTCTTACGAAATTTGAGACCCTTATGTTGTTTTACATCCTCTTTCGAATGATATAATTGTAAAGGTCCTCCCAAGGTTAGCCCAGAAATTATTGAAAGTTTTGAAGGTCGTAAGGTCATAAATTAGTATAAGTGAGAGCACACGACTTTTTGGTAGGCATTTCTATACTTTATAATTTTATCTTCGCCCAAACCCAAATCGTTTTTGTATTTTTCTTCTCTTTTCCGACGGTATTTTTTTTCTATACAGATTAAAATTAAACAGATCTAAATAGTTTGATAATAATAATTGAACTACAGTCCCCTCGAGACCTTCATCAGCATTAATACCTCTATTTGGATAGGATAACTTCCGTTTTCACCCTTTTCCTGTCCTATGAATTTTCACGGTGGCTAATATTTAATCAGTTAAATGTCTATTTATTGGTTATGTAGATTATCATTTATTAGGTTTGGTAATTTATATCATCATAGTAATAATGTATATATTATTTTAGAGGTTCAAAGTCGAAGCCCCCTCTGCGGAGTTGAGCTGGTCATCACAGAGAATCCTTCATAGCGAAGTTGATGCCTCCTCAAAATGCTAAGGCCCATCTTCCAGACTGTATTCTTCCCTACAGAAGGCAGCATAACAGCCTGAGCCCGTCTGCTTGTAATTTTACACGTTCAGTGCGACGTGTCAACAGGTGGGTCACTCTTTGATTTCTAGTGTTGATGCATGCCCACCCGTCGGTCACGTTATAATTTTTATCTATATATACTTTTGTTCAATTTTGACCGATATTTTTTGGGGGGTTTGATAGTAAAATTATTATTAATTCATAGTTTTAAGGTTAATTAAAAAAGATTGCTATTAAAATATGTATTATAAGTCTGAATGCAACAACTATTGCAAAGTAAAAATAGAATTTTTTTTTTTAGAAAAATGCAAAAATTAATTATAGAATTGTGAAACTTTTACAAGATAAATATTAAGTAAAGAAATGGATATATTCTAAAAAATAATGTGAAAAATTTAATCTATAAAATAATGATTTAAAAGCAGAATTATTGCTTCCATCCACAAAGGTTGGTCATTGAAGGTGTTCCACAATTCGGGTCTGTAAATTCATATCACGTGTGAGAACTGATATTTACTTTTTGTTGCAGAACCCCAATTTACATCCAATTTGTGATTCCTATATTCCTGGAGTCCTATCCATCAATCTTGTACCCTTAACAATTGAATCCTTTATGGGTGTGAGAAGGGTCTCTCTCTTGTAGTTTGGTAGGTGATCGTAGCTTCCTCTAAAGGTAAAGGAAATTTAGAGCTGGATATCAACTTCCTTATTCGGAGGGAGCGTCGACTTGTTTTCATGTAATGTACAGGAAATAACTGCCCACTCGATCTCTAGTCGATTTTAATTCTAATCTCATTTTATTTTGATTTATTTATTCATTTAGAAAGCTGGTGAAAAATGAGAGTACCCCCTCCACGCTTCTGCGGATTGGGGGACAAGGGAAGAGAGGAAAAGTGATGAAATTTAACTAGAGGAAGAGGTAGAAAGTTTGCCCGGGGATCGGGCCATTTCAGTTTTTATATTAACAATTTACACTATTCTATAGATTAACATTTTGGAGCTAAGAGGAAAAATAATTATGATACTTAGATACAACAGTAAATTTGGGAGTTAAAAGGAAAAATCATTATGATATTTTCATACAAAAATAATTTGGGAACACAGGAGTAAAATAATTATATACAAATAGAATAGAACAAACAGGCAATGGTTTCGCTACTCCCCCCTACGGAGGGTGGGTGGGGAGCTTGCGCTTCGCTACTAAGATTAAACTTTAAAAATCTTAAAAAAATCAGCCATGGTTAAATTTTTAGTAATTTTCTCAACTTCGTCAATTATAATAATTTTAAAAAGAAACTCCAAACTAAATATCCCTCCTTTCAAAATATCACTTCGCTAAAATATAGTTATAGAAGAAGAAATATAAAAATATATTTGTTGAACTTCACCATTTGTAATTCTTTGGGTTTTAAAATTTCCCCAAATTTCGATACCTATATTTATTTCTGAACTTCACCATTTTGTTTTTTGATATTATAAAAAAAATTATTAGAAATAACTTTGATAAAAAAACATAAGTCATAACCAAACTAAGATAAAATTATTATTCAAATACTCAAACAACTCCCCTTCTCAAATTATAGAGTGCGCACCGTTTATGTAAAAGGGGAATTGGAAAGTATTTATTGATGAAGACTGGGGAAATCGATATCACACTTTAAAAAACAAAACAGATGCACAGTCCGGTTACACCTGCGTCGAGACGCTATGCGGAGTGTAGGCCGATACTTTAACCCCTCCCCCATCTCCCCTCTCGACCCGCTGGCAACCAGACTCGATATTCATCGCCGAGAAAGTCAGAATCAACAGATGTCTTTGCCAGCTTGCATAAACAAACGAAAGGAAGGAGAGCAGGTGAGATCTAGTTTCGCCTAATCGACGAAATTGTATGAGCTGCGACGAAAGCCAGAAGATGCCTTTAGGGTTAAGTGACTACACCCTGAAAAGTGTCGCTATAGGAGAGAGGGTTAAACATAGGCTCCCATCCCCCCTTCCCCTATCCCCAGTGGCTAGTGGAAATTTATATATATATATATATATATATATATATATATATATATATATATATATATATATATATATATATATATACGGATAGCTGGAGAATAACCAGGAGATCGAGTTAGATATCGAAACGACAAAGTCCGGCGGCAGGGCCCGGCACAAACGGGATCTAGCAGAGAAGAAGTTCATCCTGAGGGAGTTCCTGATGGTCACACCGAAGAGTAGACCCTTTTAGTAAGAATCACTCTCATACATCTCTCGTCAGAGAACCGCCCCCCTATTCGTCAAAGGATTCAGCTTTTGGTCATCGCTCGTCAGTGAGAAGCACCTCAACAGTAACCCGAAGATTGGAAGAAGCATACCTCCACGCCCCGTTATTTAAATCGTCAGATTAAAATACAGTGCTAAGCGCCATCCGCGCCTCCATCCAAGGCAGCTGTTTTCTCCCAGCCTGTCTCCCGGCCAGATGATCATCTGGGTGTCCGAGCCCTCACACACCTGCGTCGCGGTCGCACCTCAAACCCCTTCCCCCGCCTCTATAAGATACCCCGTCAAGGTCGTTCCTCATCCAGAGTCGCTTGTTTTTTAAAGGGAAAGCCATCCCTATTTAATTATGTGTCTCAATTAGCGCTCAGTATTAAAGTGAGCTTGTAGGTCAACCATCGTTTAATATTCATTTTTAAAGTAGTAATTTCCACTTAGACCCTCTTATTATATTTATTGTAGATGTAAAGTTTGTTTTTGAATATTTCATTTTTTTTTGTTGTAATTAAAAGTATATTTGGGTTTAGAGTTGTTTAACTAAATCCTCGAAACTCTGCACATGGCAATAGATATCCTCCCTGATTAAAGAAGCAAAGCAAAAGATTAAATAAAGTAAAGAATTATCGCACTCTTAGAGAAAACGAAGTAACGGAGAAATTTAAGTACGTAACAAACTTTACGTACATACTCGGACCTTATACCACGATAAAGACTATTCTATGAAGAGATTCATCTGAAGACTTTCCAAGTTCTTACCAAATAAAGAATCCCCATCCTACAATTAAGAAAGAATAGTACTCGCTACGTTTCGGAGTTAATGCCTCACGTAGAAAGCACTCCCAAAGAATCAAACCGGTAGCCACCAAGCCGAACCATGAAACGCATTGGGCTACCCAGGAGTGGTAACAAAACTCGGTAATTAAAACCTCTTACAACAAAGCAACACGGCGTACCTCCATACTTATAAAATATAAAATTCTTGGTCAGAAAAAGGCCGATAACTATGAGGATTTGGTTGCTATATCACCAATACCTCATTACGTTCGAAGAGCTATATTTACGGCGATGGGATAGGCATATGATGGTGAACTACTACTGGAGTATTAAACGAGATGATACCGACAAAGCTTTTAAATGTAAGAGCTACAACCGCAAATTTTTGCCATAATATGAACAATTCGAGATTTTTAAAATAATTTCATTGGTCTTTCTGAATTGTATTGGTGCCCACTGATATTTGGATGCAATATATCAAGGCTTCAGATTTAACTAGCAGTAATACATATTTTTTTATGTTGCCTTTTTGATTTTTTGGCCTTCATGTCAAATTCTAGTACTCAGTGTCATTATGCCAAAATTTCGCCAAAAAAAACCCTAAGAAAAGGCTGAATTGCCAAAGAACTTTAGCTTATAAAGAACAAGTGCCAGAATTAATTCAACAAGATTTTTTTTTCTCAAGTACGGTGTTCGAACAAAACCCGACAGTGAGTACCAAATAGATTGGACATTCCATTTCTGAAACTCCGAGGACAACATCCCTCGTTTTCCGGTGTATCAAGCATACCTCATGGAAGTAATAGCCGCCAAACAAACAACAGCGGAGTGGTCGACCTTTGGTGCATATTGATTCTGATCAGCGGCATCTGGCTAGAATTGTCCATATTCAGAGACAAGCAACACTGACTCAAATCGCATCCAAGGCTGGTGGCAACAGACCCATATCAAGTAGGTCAGTCCAGCTTTCTTTACCTTCGATGTGATTTGAACCACCAGAGTGACGCTGTTAACACCACGCTACCCGACACACTGCCACACCTGATCTCGTGACGTTTTTAATTGGAAGATAGAGCTCTGACAACATGTGGTGTGGTGCAATGAGTCACAGCTCCAGTTGTTTCAGGCGATGGTAGTGTTTGGGTGTGGGGCAGACGTCACGAGGTCATGGATTCAATAGAGGTTTAGGTGTGTTCACTTGGCATGAGTTGGGTCCGCAGGTCCTACTAAACACGTAATTGACCAGTGACCAATACGTTGCCTTACATGGTTACCATTTGTATCCATTTATAAACTTCATGACCACAACAAAATGGGATATTCAACACGAGAGTGAGCCTTGTTATCGGGCACAACTTCACATGAATCGGTTAGAAGAGCATTGCGAAGAGTTCCAATGAGTGATGTGGCCTCTGCGTTCACCTGACATGAACCCAATCGTGCCTTTATGGGACGTGGTGACCAGGTCTCTTCTCACCCAATATCCATCACGTCACCTATAAATATCAAAAACTGTAGACAGCTTTGGAGATGACACATGACAACTTATCTCCAGATCTTCCACGCACTCCTCGAATTTACGTTAATTGGTACCTATCCTATGACTTTAGGCCATTGGGTAAAAATTTGACTGGTAGTTAATTAAAGAGTTTAATGAAAATGATGACTTAAGGGTGATTAACTCAAAGGACGCTAAGATGTATTGAAGTCAGACAACAAAGCTATTACACTATCAGTTGTTATAAAGAGAACTGTATCAGATAAATGAAAAAAAAAGTGATTTTTACGCTATATAATTCGTGGTTAAGAACTTATCAACAATATTGTGTGTAGGCTTGGGCACTCTGCCTGGTGCAAGATTTGAATATGATTGAAAAGGTTCGGTTTAGGGCTATTAAACTTATCTCAAAACTCAAGGAATAGATTATGAAGATAGATATATAATGTTTCCTATTCATTACAGGTTGCTTATGGCAGATAGGTTTCATGCATCAAGTTCCACCTACCCGTCCCCAACGTGGTGCCCAGTCACGGCGGTAACCACCGTTAGTAAATAGTGTCAACTTAAATAGAATCCGGACTAAGATTCGAACTGCTGACCCAACGATTGCCGGGCAGTCGCGCTGGTGTCCTCAGCAAGGCGGTTGGCACTGAGACCCTAGTTTTTTAGGTATGGTAGAAGGATGACCTTCTGTACAATTTATTTTAAATACCTAATTTTAGTTTTAATTATGGATTGACAAGAGCCATTGAATGCATTGTTAAAATTTTGCCATTATAATTGACTGATTTGGTTTTAGTGGCGGAGAGTCTCTCGGCAGGTAGTTCACCTCGATAAAACCGACTAGATTTTAGAGAACAACGTTTTTATTATGTTCTTAGACATACGATCTATTTAATTCCCACTTTTGGCACGTTTATATAGAGGATGAATTAGCGCCCCCCCCCCCTCTTATATGACTCTTTAAGTGCCGAAAGGCTTTATCGCCGGCAATCATATTTGATTTAATGTTGAAAGGAGGAATAAAGAAAATCCGGACACATAATCACGACTTATTTAATCAATAAAATTCAGGAAACAATAGATAAAATGCGTTATGAAGAGGTTACAGATTCCTTTCTTACAGTACCTACCAAAACACCATCATTATTTTATTGTGAAGGAAATTTGGCGTTCATGAATGACCTAAGGTTATGAAATTGATAAGAAACTGTTAATAGGTTATTATATATATAATTCAAATTATTGTTATTTCTTTATAAAACATAAAAATTCATCAGTTTATTTTTTATCAATTGTCTAGGGAAAACTGCCGATTTTTAAGTATATTTTCAATTATAATTTCAAAAATAAAACTTTATACTCGGAATCGATATTAATTCTATTTTTGAGAACAAAATTCTTCTCCTGCTCCAGTCTTCTCGACAATCCAGTCGACGTAGTTCGGAACGTACGTATATACGGTAGGAGTAACCTTACTAGCACACGTCGACCCAAAAGACACAATTCCTAGCTGGAAATTGTTGTTTGTAGTAAGACTCTTCCAATTCAAAGGGCCACCACTGTCTCCCTGGCAAGCGCCTCCATCATCTGCCTTTCCACATATCATGTTTTCATTAACCTGACTCGGGGCCCAACCATGACCATTAAAATAATCGCACTTGTAACTCATAATAAGTTTGACATCAATTTCTTTGAGAACCTTAGACAAACTATAGTAATTACCCGGAATAGTAAGACCAAACCCTGTTGTTGTCCCAGTTAGGCCTGAAAATTCAAAATTTTTGTAACGAAAGGGTAGGCAAATTGGAGATATGAATTGATTGAAGGTTATTGGCTTCGCCACTTTAAGCAATGCAATGTCATTATTTAGTCCACCTGGTATGTTGAACTTTTCGTGTGTGATGATCTGTGTGACTTCATAGTCCTGGCTGATTTGATCAGCCGTACTCTGGTCGTGTTCACCAATGTCTAGTAAGAGATTGGAAGGATTTAAACTGGTGGAGAAGCAATGGCTGGCAGATAACACCCATTGTTTTGCTATGACGGAACCACCACAGAACGCAAACCTTGTTGACTTATACATAACCAGTACTTGCCATGGATACTCATTTGGTGTAACTTCATTTCCACCAACGATTCGCTGCCCTTCTTTCTGACCACACAGACACTTTGGCTTGTAGGATACCTTGCAATTTATTCCCTTGTATTCTTGATTATATGGCATGCTGCTTCGAAATGTGAATGTAGCTGAAGGTCCAGAAAGAGTTCTTGTCACAATTCCTTTTCCACAAAATGTTACGTTGGTGCTAGCCATCGTAAACGAAAAAGAAACTTCTTTGCATCCCGTCGACTTGGGGCTATCGACAGAGCAGCTCATTTCCAGTTCTTTAATATTCTCTGGGGCTGAGACTGTCCATGAACAATTCACTGTACCTGGGTGGAATCCAGGGTAATATGGCGTGTGAAATGTGGTCAAGGGGCTGTAGCTGGAAAGGGTAATTTCTTCTCCACAGGCTGTGACCACAGATGGTACGGCGACGAGAATGGCAGCGATGAGCAACATCATTTTGAGATTGGTCACCAAGTTTTGTGTTGGCGATGACTACAAAGCAATGTCCTCTTTCTTTCTTCCTGAAAAAGATTCATGAAAGATTATTTATGGTTAGCTTCTGTAGCTAAATACAAATCTAAGCCCCAACTATTGCCGTCGAAGCATATTACAACCAAGTTATTTTTTACGACCATTAAATAAAGGATTTTTTCAAACTTATTTATTCTTCCGATAATTTTATTTGCCTCCCAAGGCATGAGTAAAAAAGCTTCGCAAACCGTGCATCTATTTTTTGAAGTGAGTTGAGTGAAAGTGAAATTTAGGCGACGGCTAAATATGAGTTTGGTGGAAAAAGGAATTAGGTTTTTCTCTCTTTAGTATGAATGGAAGACTTGTACTCCTTCACAACACAGCAGCAGGGAGTAGATTGATACCATAAAACTGAACACAATGGATCCTTGTAATCACAAGTGTCTCCTTGTCCTCTTACTTTGCGATTAAAATGGTCAAAGAGCTTCCTCTTTCCTCTTCATAGCGAAATCTCGCTTTTACCCTTTTCTCTTTCATTCTCATAGTGAAATTTCGCTTTTACCCCTTTCTCCTTTATACTCACAGCGAGATGTCGATTTTACCCTTTTCTCTTTCCTCCTCATAGTGAAATATCGATTTTACCCTTTCGTCTTTAATACTTATAGCGAAATCTAGCTTTCACCTTTGTTCTAATTAATTACGCAATTCACTGGTACTCTAAGAACTGAAATTAGGAATAAGGAAAATTCTCAGGATTAATTTAATCACAAGCCCATACATAGATCGCTTCCAGACCCGTATGTTTAATTATTTCCAGGTTTGACCTGTGTAACAGTGGATCACCTGGGCTTGTAGGAGGTGTAACAACTAACAATTTTATCTTTCTAATCTAAAATGGCCTGTATTAATCTCGGTTCAAGAGAGGATGGTGCGACCTTTAAAATGCATAAAGTGTAGGAGTAGTTACAAAACAGCCAATGTTACACGTGGAAACATCCAAACGAAGGATTAGTTGTAAGGGGCTCAACGCCTCCCCTCCTCTTCCCCCTCGACAGATTGATTTAGTCGTGAAAAGGAACGATAGATAAAAAACCCACATAAATTATAAAAAAGGATCAGTAATGAAAATGACTACAATAGTATAACTCATCCCATTCAATTAGTCCAGGAATAAGAGGGTGCGCACTTAAAAGTAAAAATCTCAATCCTTGGGTGCATATACAAACATCGACGTGAAAAGAACGAGGGTAATTTTATTTATTTACGCAATTACTCCGTTTCTAATCCGATTTAACTCTTTCTCTAACAGTTAATCAGGCAAAGATTTACATTCGTCGTGTGGGAAATATTGCCATGCCAGAAGTTTGGAGGAACACAAAGAAAACCGAAGAAGAAAAGTAATTGCACAAAGAAACAAAATCTGTCTACATTTGTTGACGAGGTTTAGCGTCTTCTCCATCCATTTGGCGTCTCTATGGTGCCTTTGAAAAGCGAGAGGAGGTAAGGGAGGAACAGAGAAATGGGGTAGTCGTGGAAGAGACCTAGGAGAAAAAGACTACAAATTTGCACACTGCGCTATAATACAAACTCGGACCCCTTTGCCTTGCACATACAGAGTAAATACATTGAAGTTGTGAGACAGAGACACAAGTGAGCCAAAGGGTTACAAAACAGACGATAGATTGACCTACTTGGCGTCTTTTGGTGATCCACAAGATGGTTGCTGTGCTTCGAACAATACCTTGAAACAGCCTTCTCTCTCTGGTTACCGAAGTTCGACTACCACCCTTCAAAACTCTTCCTTTATATAAGCAAATAGATGCGCATTAATTACGATCTTTAATAGCAGGATTATAGTAATTTTGTTCTATAATTATTGGTTGTTATACAAAATTGGGAGTTCAAAAAAATTCTAAAATATTGTTTTACCATCGCATAAAATAGTAATTATCTGGCAAGCAAGCGGCCATCATTGGCTCCAAGTGTTATAAATGCGAGATCCTTTTAAAATAGAAAAAATAAAGTTTTAGAAATATGTATTTAATATCCGTGTACTTATTTTGTTTACTTCTATTCTCTATTATCGTCTCAGTCAGTACCCACAAACTTCTTATCCATTATTGTAAGAAGAAATGCTTTATGAAATGCAATATTTTTAAGTTTGCAACATCGGTTTAAGAATCTCCAAAATAACTATTTCCACCTAAAATAATGTCGGCCTTTTTTACCATGATGCCTATTATCTTTCTGTTAGATTTTTTTCTTGTACAAAATAGAGTAAATTTGCAATTATTCAGCAGAGTTTTATTATTATTATTATCATTATATACCCTAGAAGCTTCAGAGCAAACAGTTACAAGCTCTTTTACATCTCTTCCTTCAATTTAAATCCCTCTTAATCAATTAATCCTCATTTTATGTGCTCTTCACTACCATGTGTCCCTCTCTGATCGTCTATTTCAATTGTTCTCTCACTTTAGACATTTCCTTACATACTTAAGTTGTGTCTGGCTAATGTTCATCCCTTAAGGCGTCTGTAACTCTCGATCCTCTGAAAATCTTTCGAGAAGATTTTTTAGGTTGTAGGCAACAAGCATAAACCAAGATCCGGATCAGACAGGACCTAAATAAAACAAGTATATAAGAAACGGAAAAAAAAAGACATGGAGGTCATTTTTTTTTAAAGTTTCAGATCATAATTATTGGGAAAGAATTGGAATAAATAATAATTAATAATATTATTTATTTAGTATTTTTTTAGGAAATAACAGAAACTCAATTTGAATCTAGAAAACAATCTGTAAATCACAACTTCACAATGGCATTAAGCAAAGAGATGAAAGCTCCCTGGGCGGACAGTTGATATCTCAGAACCTCGACGTACTGTCCGCAGGCACGTCTCAACTGGGGCACATAGCCGATGTCTCACTGAAACTTTTCTGGTTTGATACCTTTCAACTTTTATCAGTGGTTACCAGCTTCCCACCGACAGACATACATTTCGGTATTTATTTAATCTTCAGAACTTACCAGAAAATGCAGGAAGGCCCAAGATTAAAGACCTTGCATGTAAAACAGTTCGATCTATCTTCACATTGTGGCAAATGACTAGGATCGAGACAATGACTAATTGCAAAGCAATGAAGCTCTTCATGGAACTACATGAGCAATAATATTCTCTGTTAAAAAGCAAAGGAAGAGCAAGTAACTCTGGAGGAAAAAAGAGAAGGATTTGTGCTGGAATTAGACATTTGTTTATATACGAGCTCTAGATACAACCTAGGAAATGGAGAATAACAGACTTATCTAGAGAGAAGAAATAGGAGAATATTAGGCTCTACCATGCAAGACCAAAAGACTGCCACGAAAGTTCATATCTGTTGTCATGACAGACAAGATTTTGAGACAAGATGCCAGCAGCAAGCAGCGAGGAATGAAAGACTGCCAGATAGAAAAGCACATGGTAAAACTAATTACTATGAAAATCACAATTTTTAATTTTTTTTCCTACATTGCGATATTTAGAATGTCCTAGACAATTATTGCCTTAGCATATACTATTTTACAGCTGCAGACGAACAAGAGGCAGTTGTTCATGTGGATGACATTACCTGGGGGGAATCAACTGAAAACGACACTAACACAGAGGCCATGAATTAACATAATCATTAAGACACTGTGACTGGTGCGACTTTGACGTTTCCAAAGAAGGTCATGGAATGTGATGTTACATACAATAGAGCTGATCATCTTGGTTTATTAGTTAATCAAGTTACTGTCGTTTTGAAAGCTTCGCAAAGCGTCCTAACAGAATGCCTGTCCAAGTTTTATGCCTTCCCACCACTGCACCATGAAATGGAAAGTTGCTCAAATATGTATTAGGCAGTGAATCTGGTAGTACTTCAGAGACTAGCTGTACTAGCGTCTGGTCCACCTTCATACACTGAAGGAAAGTTATTGGGAGTACCTGTCATCAACAATTCTTTTTGCACAGTTATTCAGGCTAAGGCTTTAATGGATTTACAGTGGAGACATGAGATGATACCGATAATGTTACTGCACTTATTTTTGACACTACATCCAGTAACAGTGGCGTTCACAGAGGAGTTGTCAAACTGCTAGAGAAAATGCTGAACAAAACAGTGTTTTATCTGGTCTATACTCACTATCACATTCTTGAAATCTTATTTGGAAGAGTTTGGAAGGAGTTGCTTGAGAAGATGAAGGGGCTAGATAATCTCTTGTTTAAGCATCTGAAGGATGCTTGAACGAGCTTTTCCCATGGCAACCAAAATATGCTTACTATCAACTGAAATCCCGCACTGCATGAAAATTATGTTTGCAGATCAACTTGAGTATAATAAAAACACTCTATCTAAGCTCTAAAGACCCAATCCCTTCCTTGTGCTGTATGGCTGATGTCAATGTATGTTGCAGATGTTCCTGCGAATGACCTATGTCTAATCTAGAACATACTCAAATAAAAAAATCTGACCTAGAGACTCTGATTCAGTACTTAATAAGATAGAAAACCACAAATGGCACGTAGCACCGGAAGCCCTACCATTTGCCCTGTTCAGTAGTAGATTGAGTGACACATTGAAGCGCGACATTACTGTCCAGTTGTATGCAATTGAGAAACCATACGACATCAGAACAGGAAAGCACCTATTTCATAGAGCCACGGTTAAGACCACCTTGGTTAATATCATTGGGCCAGAATAAGGTTTTCGCTGGCCACACTGAACATTACATCCGAGTTTCTTTCGAAGCAGTCACGTTTTGGTAGCAGAATAAGGGCCACACTGTGGAAAAACGTTGGACTATGTTAATAATTTGAAAGTGGTGAATGACATTTCTGGGCGTGGTGTCAAGATGCTGAGAGACTTTGCAAATGTTATAGCAACAGATACCAAACAAAGATTCTCTCCTTCAAGCTGTGAAGTTCAAAAGAGGCCACTTTGACAGTTTCAAGAAGCAAACTCTCAACAGATGACTGCGTAGATATCACTATGAAATTAATCATCATGTAATCCTTTCACTCCCTGGCCGATTAGACTCGTGATAAAATGTTAATCTCAAATTTGTGTCATGAATAAGGTGCATTGTCGGCTTTGAGGGCGAGAATCTTTTTGGTGATATTTCTGAAAACTTTGTATATACCAATGTGCCATTTCTTGTTCCAAGACTATCATAATTGTATAACTTAGAAAGAGCATCAAAGCATTTCATTTTTTTTTTTTATTTGGTGCTTATTTTGTTCCTTATATGACTCAAGGTACCCAGTAACTGGGATTTTTGGTCAATTTCAAGGCAGAAATTTTAAAGTCCCTTGTGGCAATGGTTCCCAACATCATTGAAAAATGTACAGAAATAATTAAAAAAGTTGAAATTTGAGCAGTCCTAAATTGGTCCTTTCTCTGTGTTCCGAACTTGTTATGCTCTTAATATATTTGTCATTTCTATAATGAGATTAAATGATTCCATACAAATTTCACTGTGCTTATTATTAATTCCCATATAAGAGTTTTTAAATTTCTTAGGCCTGTATATTTTTTCCTGACGGTTGAATGAATGTTTTCCATTTTCTCTTTGATTATTTCGTGCCATGTGGGTGCTGGGATAGTTTGTAGTGATCACATTGCAAGAATGAATGAGACACTCAAAGAAACCTCAAAAAAGAGCACTTTGGAGTTTTACAAAATCATAAAACGGGTTCACGTTGAACCAGAAATAGCATTGGATTAAAGGGAATCCAAATCGTAAATACCTCTCTTTTGCATTCATATATATATATATATATATATATATATATATATATATATATATATATATATATATATATATATATATATATATATATATATATATATATATTGACGTAAAAGATTAAACAGCTTTGCCATATTTCCCCAAATTAATGTGGTAATTTTGAATCAGAGTGGTGCACGCGTTTTAGGCTACTAGAGTCTGTAAGACTTGTTCGTATCATTGCAATAGTGTCCTAGGAGTAATCTTTAGATGGCGGAGAAGATCTATCAACCTTTATAAGGTGAAAATAGTTAATATTTCAACCCGAATCTACAACTCAAGAATTCTTTCACACCGCCATCTTGAAATGCCACGAGACGGCCAAATTTACGCTCGCGCTTTTGCTTTAATGTTAATATTTATTTTCCAAACAACAATGTACAAGGTTTGAGTATTCAAGCATGTCTATTAATAAGATCTATTGGGTACTTTGTGATTTTAATCTAGAATTAGCAAAACTAAATATGATTAGATAACCTCCTACTTTTACCCATAAATATCGGTGCTCAGAACTGCCGCTTCTCGAATTTGTTAAATCTTCTCATCGCTATAGATACTTTTTTTATTACCTCGAGAAAAACGTTTCTGTCACAATGAAAATGAAATTGTTCATTAATAGTAAATTCATTCCCGCGTATTGTTCAGGCGACCTCTCTGTGCATAATTTTATGTTCGCGATTACTTTTGTGTTAGAACATACTTAAATACCTTACTACCCCTTACCTTCTACATCGTTGTTGGGAAAATAAAAAAAAATAACTAATATTAACATTTAAAACACACGCGTGAGCGTAACTTAAGGCACCCCAGCACAGAATTAAAGAAAAATAATAAACGCTCAGAGCTGATGGCAAGGCAAAGGTGAGCTACCTTCATCAGTTCAGATCAGATCAGAACAGAATTAATATGAAATATTGACTTTTTGTGACTTTATAAAGCGTGATAAACTTTTTCTGCCATCGAAATATTACTCTTAAAATACTTTTAAAATCATACGAAGCACTATTACAGGGTTTATTGCCTAAAACGCCTTCGCCACTCTTATTCAAAAATACGATTATTCTCATTCAATCACTTCCTCATATTTACCAGTAACTGAATAATATTTTCTTTGCGTTATTTGAAGAAACTTTAAACGATCTTTAATATAAAGAAACGAAAGACTAGAATAGAATAACTTTGGTTTAATAAATACACATTTATGTAAACGTTCATAGCCAATAATTATAATCTCATTTCTTCTCCATATTTAATATAAATCGGGTTTACTCGACGATAAAAAAATGAGTATTTGTTTTAGAGCGCTAAAATGAGAGAAATGGTGGCATTTGGCGACTCTGGAAGGTATAACTTTGGCTTTATAAGAAAACACTTAAATTAATGGATTTGTTTTTCTTCTGCAAGATTAAGCTATATGTGATTAAAATCAAAACAATTAACTATAAATTAATATCTAAAATCTTCTATTATAGAAGATTCTACTTCCTGCGCCAGGTACCATTTGTGGGTTTCTATCTTATTAGGTACTGAATCACAATCTCTAGGTCAGATTTCTTTGAATTTTAGTATGTCCTAGATCAGATTTAGATCATTCGCGGTAACATCTGGAGCAGACATTGACATCAGCCATACAGCACAGAGTAAGCGGTTGGGCCTTTTCAGCTTAGATACAGTGTTTTCATTGTACTCCAGTTGATCTGCTAACAGAATTTTCATGCAGTGCAGGATTTCAGTTGATAGTGAGCATATTTTGGTTGCTATTGGAAAAGCCCGTTCAAACATCCTTTAAATGCCCAAACAAGAGATTATCTAGCCCCTTCACCGTCCTAAGCTGAATTGTTCATGGACAGTCTCAGCCCCATAGGATACTACCGAACTGGAAATGAGCTTCTACGTCCATACCTCCATGACGACGGGTTGTAAAGAAGTTTCTTTTTCATTTACGATGGCTAGCACCAACGTAACAGTCTGTGGAAAGGAATTTTGGCAAGACTTCTTCTTGGATCTTCCTCTAACTTTACATTTTCGAAACAGCATGTCATATAATCAAGAATACAAGGGAATAAATTGCAAGGTATCCTACAAGCCAAAGTGTCTGTGTGGTCAGAAAGGAGGGCAGCGAATCGTTGGTGGAAATGAAGTTACACCAAATGAGTATCCATGGCAAGTACTGGTTTGCGTTCTGCAGTGGTTCTGTCATAGCAAAAGGATGGGCGTTATCTGCCAGCCATTGCTTCCCCACCAGTTTAGATCCTTCCACTTTTTACCAAACATTGGTGAACATGATCAGAGTACGACTGATCAAATCAGCCAGGACTATGAAGTCACGCAGATCATCGCACACAAAAACTACAACATATCAGATGGACTAAATAATGGCATTGCATTGCTTAAAGTGGCGAAGCCAATAACTTTCAATCAATTCATATCTCCAATTTGCCTACCCTTTCGTTACATAAATCTTTAGAAGAATTTTGTGCTCAACAATAGAATTAATATCGATTCCGAGTAAAAACCTTTATTCTTGAAATTATAATTGAAAATATACTTAAAGATGAGCATTTTGCCCTAGAAATTGATGTAAAAAATAAACTGATGAATTTTTATGCTTTATAAAGAAATAACACTGGGTAACAAAATTTCACAAAATTTTTGTTTCTCCTATTTCTTTGAGTGTTTTTGATTCTGATTTTTGCGCTGATTCCAAATATGTCCTTACCCTTTCTCTACCATCGACCGTTTAAAAAATATAACAAATTATGCTAATATAAAGAAATGTATGGGGTACGGGTAGAGCACACTTACAAGTCACTAATTTATTTATTTTCTTTTTCAGGTTTATTTGATAAATATTGACTTTCTTGATTATGGCTGCAAGAGGATACAGAAATCCACCAGATAAGTTCTGTTTTGTGTGTGGTTTCTACGTTGGACCTAAGCATGTATCACATAAAATTGTGAGAGGTGCAAAGTACTGGATTGCTTACAGACTGTACTTTGGACTGAGTATGAGAGACCAAGAAAGAGCATGCGCCCCTCATGTGATATGTGGAAGTTGTCGATCAAATTTAGATGCATGGCTGAGAGGTTAAAGAAAAGCAATGCCATTTGTTGTGCCGAGAGTTTGGCGAGAGCCAAAAAATCACCACGATGATTCCTATTTTTGCATGATTGACATATTAAAGTACAGAAAAGCTAAGGGAAGAAAATCCCTTCCATATCCTAACATTTTATCCTCTATTGCACCTGTACCACATGATGATACTTTATTGGTTCCACGGCCGGCAGAAAGTGTAAGTAAATCCTATCAAATTGTAAGCTAGATTCTTTGGAACAGAATCAATACTGAAATATTCAAAACATCTAGCTAAGGTTTCTTCTAATGTGATTACACATGCAATCCATATTTATGCTCCAGCTATTAAATGCTTCTCTTTTTATATATAGTTTTTCAGGTAGATGGTATGATGGAGGTCTCATCAGGAGAGTCGAAAGGTTGTGACAATAAAGAAATGGATGAAACGTTTGAGCCAAGAATGAATACCCGCCCACACTTTCCAAATTAACCGTGAACTGGGTGATCTCATCGGGGACTCGGGTCTCACTAACTCAGGAGCTGAGCTTTTGGCATCCAGACTTAATGAATGGAATCTGTTGGGGGAGTACTGCAGATCAACAGTATACAGGAAGTTCCATGAGGAATTCGAAGTATACTTTGATATAAGTGAGGATCTTTGCTTCTGCAAAAAATATTAATGTCTTGTTTACAGGTATTGGAATTGATCACATCCCTGAATAATGGCGACTTTTCATACATAGTTCTACAATAAACCTCAAAGATGTTTTAATACATAATGAGAATTAGTATCCATCCCACACTATAGCATACTCGGTACATATAAAAGAAGAATATGACAATGTAAAAAGCTTCTCGAGAAGGTAAACTATACTAAGTTTAAATGGGATGATTTGGTGATTTTAAAATGCTTGCCTTCTTATTCGGATTGTAGGGTAGGTACACCAAGTATTAATGTTTTCTTTTCCTATGGGACAGTAGGGCTGATCATGAACATTACCAGAAGTTTGAGTGGCCCCCTCGAGATGACTTGTAGCCAGGAAAACTAAATGTTATTAGACAGCCTCTTGTCAGGGACGGTTTAAGGAGCTGCGGGGCCCGTAGCACAAAGAACAGCGGAGCCCGTAGCACAAGGAACAGTGGAGCCCCCCCCCTATATATATATATATATATATATATATATATATATATATATATATATATATATATATATATATATATATATATTGTATCACACCCTCACTACCCCATAAAGAACTGGTAGTGTAGATAGAGGGGAGTAGGCAAAGGGACAAATAAAAACTAATAGCGTAGTCGAGTTGTGAACAGATTCCCACGTCGCTGAACCACTGTTAGCCAGCGGCAAATCCACTCGGCCATCCTGAGTCTCACAAAAGACTCATTCAAACTAATCTTTTAAGCTGCTCGTCTACACTTCTCGTACGCTACACTAGTATGGCTGGGATGACTCAACTGAAAAAAGAGGGTTATATTTTGTAGACTTTTTATTCCTTTTTAAAGAGCAACACTGTGCATACCAGTGGCTTAGACAGTAGACTATTTGTGCTGCCTTGTAACCATTTGCTCAACTGAGTGCACACCAGCTAGTTACGGGGCTCACATGAAGCACCTACGAGACTTGGCAACAGAAAACTTCTCAATTATCCTTGACGTGTTAATTTCCCTCAGTAACTCGTTCTCAATACTCATTAGAGAGAGATAGTTCAATCTTGTTTGACCCATACTGACTTTTACATTGTTCTTGGTTATATATAATAATAATATACAAAAATCAGGAAAGTGAATCATTATTTTGTTTCGGCCTTCTGTGCCTAAGGGCAAAAACTTTATTACTAATTTTATACATTTCCGCGGGGCCCCCTGAAGCGCGGGATCCGTAGCACGTGCTACATGTGCTACTAAGTTAAACCGGCACTGCATCTTGTAGAGCCTGCCAAAGTTTTGCTACCCCCACTTCATATAAAGCTTGGTTTAGTCAACGGGTTGTAGAAGCATTCGATCATGGTGGAGAAGCATTTCAAGAGGTTCGTCTATTCTTTCCAAAGCTATCTGAGGCCAAAGTTAAGGGTGGTATATTTACTAGACCGCAAGTAAGGAAAATGTTGAAGTCAGTACAACTTGAATGCAATGAGTGATGTCGAAAGTGAGGCGTGGTGTGCATTTCGAAATATAATTAATGGATTCCTTGGTAAAAATAAAGACCCAAACTACAAGCAACTGGTTGCAAAACTTTAAAGTTATAAGAATTTAAGATGTAGAATGTCACTAACGGTGCACTTTTTGCATTCACACTTGGAGTTTTTTCATGAAAATTTGGGAGAAGTGAGTGAGGAGCATGGTGAGAAATTTCATCAGGACATTGCTGTTTTGGAGAAAAGATACCAAGGAAGATGGGGCACTGCTATGATGGAGGCCTATATATGGCTACTGGTGCCTAAAGATCAAGGAGCTCACAGTAAGAAAGCACGTTCTTCAGTGCACTTTTTAGTAGGGTATCTTATGGGGGTGGGGGCATTCTTTTTATCTTATTTTTAAGTTGTCGTCTTCTTTGACTAAGTTTCCTTTTTCTCTGAGTTGGCCCTTTATATATATATATATATATATATATATATATATATATATATATATATATATATATATATATATATATATATATATATATATATCTTTATACATTTGTTCTTGTCTCATCATATCGTCTTCCTTTTGATTTTTCTTTCTTCTTCTGCATTGCTTGTTATCGTATCTTCTTCTTGTCTTTCTTTCCTCTCGATTTTTCTTTTCTACAGGTTGGTTTATCGAATTTTCTTCTTCTTGACTGAATTTCCTTTTTTTCTTTAAGTTGTCCCTTCAAACGCTTTCTTCCGATTTATTTTTGCTTCTAGTTTCTTGTTGAGAGAGAATTATAAACATAATTTCTCCAGGTATAGTATATGGTTATTAATGGGATCTATTTTTGGTTAATAAATCAGCCTAAATAGCGTTTCGAAAACCACAACCATAAATTTGTTTGATCGAAGTTGTTGGCTGATAGTTTTTAGGCCCAAGATGACAGTGAAGTAAATTTTGAAATAATGAACTGGGCTTTAAGAAAGACAATTAAACAAATATAAATATATTCATAGAATAAACGAATGCACAATGAGATAAATTGGATTAGGTATACAATGTAAGATATGGTAAAATATGATTTATAGTAACAAGATGTGAAGTGAAATGAAGTAAGTGAAATAAATATGAAATAATATGGTGACTATGATGGACTGTGAATTAGGGGTCTGCAATACGAGAAGTAAATAGAATTACGACTTACTCTCGTATGGTCGTTTGCAGAGAATTGTGAGAAGATGTGGAATTAAACTAAGTATGATTTGTTTGGAGGTAAATGAGTAATTGTCGAAGGAATGATTACCGACCTTTATGCGGAGAATGGCGAGAGTCGAATGGGAAATAATAGTGTTCCATTTTGTCGAGCTGAAAGTGTGTGTTTGTTTGTTTGTGTGTGAAATTTTAAGAGATGTTGTTTGGAACAGTAGTACGTTAAATGAATTGATAAGTTAAGTAAGATGAATGAATGAATTAATTATTAAGTTGTACATAAAATATGATTTAATTTACAAAAGTTTAGTAAAATAATTGAACGAATTAATTGACAAAAGTAAAAGAATTGCATGATATAAATTTTACATAATAATTGATGTTATATATTTTTTTTTACATATATTTAAGTTTCCCAGGAGGATTTTATTATAGGAATGCCCAGAGGGCATTGCTATACAGGAATATCATTATTTATAGGAATGCCCCAGGGGGGATTGCTATAATACTCTTCCCCTAAGAAGGTTACCCCTCCTTTTATAATAGAGTACTACTGTTCTGTGTAACGCCGAGGTCTCCTAACGACACGACTGGAGCGCGTGACAGGGCCATTGGTTTGACTGTGGGTACGGGGACACAGATTCGCTGTGGCATTGCCAGTAGCGTTGAATGAGGCGCTAGCACTTGTGAAGGTTGATGGAGCAAATGTGATCCACTTGCCGGTTCCTTCCAAGATGGCGTCAAGCGAGACGTGGGAGGCCCAAGTCCTGTATATTCCTGACGGAGTGACCAGTGGTGGAGAGGTTTGATCCTGATTGACCCCCTCTGCCGACGAGAGTACCTGCAACAAAAAAGAAGGAGGCAGCGAGACGGAAGGTGGATTTTGGATATTATGTTGTGGGTTTACTGAAGTATAAAGGGTTATAGTGAGAGAAAGAGGATGTAAAGGGCGTTCTAGGTGAAAATTTTCTATATAGGTGGTTTTCAGGAGGTCTATGGAGACAGTATAATGCCTGGTGCCAAGCTGAAGTATAAAGAACTTCGGCTTCCTGGAGATGACGAGAAGGGTCCGTCATAGACTGGTTGCAAAGAAGTGCGAGTTGAATCAAGACGGACGAAGACATGGGAGCATATTGTCATCTCCTTCAGCACGAAGGATCTATAATTGGCAGGCCAAGCAGAGCAAGTCAAGTCTTTTTCAAGGATGAACAAATACCCAGGAGAATCAAAGGAAGCTTGTCTTCCCAAATAATGTTGGGATATGTGGAACGTAAGTTTGCTTTGAGGGTCCTGTGCAACCGTTCCACTATGCAATTGCTTTGGGAGTGGTAGATAGTGGTACGTAGACGAAAGGAGCCAAGCACTGACATGAGTGCATCCCATTGGTGAGATTCAAATTTGCCGCCACGATCAGTCATGATCGTTGGTGGAATACCAAACCGAGCAACCCATGCTGAGACGAAGGCTTGAGTGATGGTAGAAGCTCTCATGTGCGAGATAGAAACTGCCTCTTGCCATCGAGTAAAACAATTGATCATGGTGAGAAGATAATTGCAATCACAAGAGTAAGGCAGATGACCTAATAGATTGTCGTGAACCGCGTCAAAGTGTGACGAAGGAGGAGGAAAAGGGACTGAAAGAGCTTTTGTGTGACGATGGAGTTTGGCGTGCTGGCATAGCAGGCATGAGCGAGTCCATTTGGCCACATCGGCATTCATACCTAGCCACATGAAGTGTTGTGCAACTAGCTTGCGTGTAGCATTGACGCCAGGATAAGAGAGACCGTGAATTTGGTCGAAAATGTGCCGACGGTAGGCAAAAGGAATGAGAGGGCGAGGACAGCCAGGTAATCAATAGTTGACCTGGATGCGCCTGGAAGGACTGTCCAGTAAGTCGATCTTGCGAACGACGAGTTGAGAAGAGTAATACAGTGTTTGCGTGGCTTCATCTTGTACCTGGGCTAGCGCTATGATTGCATAATCGATGGCCGCAGTGTGAGAGAGCTGCTTGCCCGAAATTGCGGAAATGCGGGAAAGCGCATCCGGTACGACGTTTGAAGACCCGGGAAAATCGCGAATATTATTCGAAATCTGCAGGATGAAGTCAAGATGACGAGCGTCAACTGCAGGGTGTACTGACGAAGTACTACGAGATGAACAAACACAGACCGAAGGTTTATAGTCCGTAAAAATAAATAAGTCACTTCCTTCCCAGTGATGGCAGAAGTGGCGGATTGCGAGGTATATTCAGAGGAGCTCGCGAGAGAACGTACTATATCTCTTTTGGGAGTCAGAAAGAGCGCGAGAGAAGAAAGCAAGAGGATGCCATTAGTCACCAATCTTTGGTGGTAAGGTTGCACCTACATGAGTCGAGGATTCGTCTGAGGATACGCTGATGGGGGCTCCTGGAGAAGGATAAGCCAACTCTACATCACTGGCAATAGCCTCTTTGGTGCGAAAGAATGCATCACACGCCTTAGTAGACCCTTCAAGAGAAGAATTAATAGGTTACATGACCTGCGCACAGCTTGGAATGAATCTGTGGTAGAAGTTGATCATACCGCAGAAACGTCTGAGCTGTTTGCGTGATGTGGGTCGAGGAAAGTTGTGCATCACGGTAACTTTATCTTCGAGTGGACTAATCCCGACACTCAAGACATGGTGTCCCAAGAAGGAGAGTTGTGAGACACAAAAGAGACATTTGGAAGGGTTGAGTACGATACAGTACTCTTTAAGAGGAGAAAGGACCTGCTGAAGGTGGGAAAGGTATTCTTCCAGCGAGGAGGATGCTATTAGAAGGTCATCAATGTAGCAAAATACAAAGGGAAGATCCCTAAGGACTTGGTCCATAAACCGCTGGAAAGTTTGACCAGAGTTGCGCAATCCATGTGGCATTTTAACTATTTCAAAACACCCAAACGGAGTTGTGATGTTAGTCTTTGGAACCTCGTCTGGGTGAATATGGATCTGGTTGAAGGAATGAACCAGATCCAGGCAAGAAAAGAGAGTACAGCCAGAGAGAGATAAGGTGAAATTTGACATTAAAGGCAATTGATATCCATCAAGTATTGTAATAGCGTTTAGAGCTCTGTAGTCCCCAACTGTTCTGAATTCCTCCAGCGTGGATTTGGGCACAATGTGGAGTGGCGAGGCCCACGGAGAAGTGGAAGGGCTACAAATCTATGCCTCCATTATGAATTAAAATTCATCAAGCATAGCAGAACGTTTATCTGGATCTAGACGGCGTGGACGAGAAAATACAGGACCTCCTGTTGTTTCTATTCGATGCACCACACTATGTTTTATGGGCCTATCCTTCGAAGGTGTAAGGGTGAGTTCAGGAAACTCCCGAAGAGGACGCTGAAATGATGGCTCGGTGGGTGTAAGATGAATAGAGAAGGTGAATACGAAACTGAAACTGTGAGTAGTGTTTTGCGATCGAAAAGCTTTCGGGCCGAGAATCAACCAAACGGTCGTGAGCCGAAAGGAATTCGATGCCCAATATTGGACATTATACTTCGGCCTTGACGAAGGTCCATCGAAAAGCTCTACGGGGACCGAGTGAGACTTGAAGGTTTTGCTTTCCATAGGTCCTAATATTGGTCGAATTGGCTGCCTTCAGAGAACTATATTTCAGGGAGCAGAAGCTTTGTTAGCCTTAGAAATTGGCATGACTGCATTCAGCACCAGTGTCTACCAGGAATAGGAAACCATAAAGTGGGTAAAAAATTCGAAAAGCAGGACCTAGCCTAGGAAATGAGGTGTAGGCATGGGATGTAGACCCTTTTGTCCATTACCTTTCTAGTTTAAAGGAGAATTTGAGGTTGCAATTGAAGTTTGAAAATTTGAAGAGTTTGGTTGATAAGAGTGATGTGCAGGAAGTGGAGAGTTGAGATTATGCGAAGGAGGTGGTACTGGTTGTAAATACGTGCACGGCTGTTAGCATTTTACAGCCTGTGCTCCATATTTGTTGTGGTACCAGCACTATTTAGTAGATTGAGTGAAAATTCCATTATGCTTTGGGAGACTACTAGGCGTACTGTAGGAAAAAGCATAATGCTAGTTACAATGATGTGTACAGCGTACAGAGTTGTTACCATACCTTTGATGGTACTAGCATAATCCAAGATGGTGTGGGTGGTTATGAGAATAGGCGGAAGAATGAGGTTGAAAATTTCGCTGCTTCTCACCTTTTGCGTCGGGATTCCCTCGTTGGTTTCTCCCTTGGAAACCAGAGTGGGACTTGCGCCTCCGATCGCCCAACACGTGTCTGTGCTCGCTATGTGAACCCGTTGAGGTTTTAACCGTTGGATGTCGGCTTTCATTCTCCGTATAGAAGCTTCAATGCCCTTCGATAGAGAAGATGGAACCCTCGAACGCTCCGACCAGTCGCCAGAGAATCTCGTCGTTCCCCAAACCTGAAAAGTGGAAGTGTTGTTAATTGGGCCATGATTTTTGCCGTTGCCCCAATTCACGTAGGGATTAGAAAATAATTTATCAGCGGCTATGGCTATCTGCTCTATATTCGAGGAGTTTGAGTTTAAAATAAGTGGCATGATCCCCTCCTGGACTCCACTCATGAAAATCTCAGTGATGAGAGGGCTAAAAAGGTAGGTTTGTGCTCCCTTTACCCTGATAAGGTACTTTAAGTGCTTTAAGGTCAAAGGATTCTGAATCTCCTATTTCCTGAGTGTTCAGGAGCTCTCTCAGATCGTCTACTTGGGACCTGCCGTACTTCTTGTGAAAAGCATCCCTCAGGCAGTCCAAAACTCCAGCCTGTCCACCGTTAATTAAAATCTCCCTGAATTCAACGAATGTACTTATTGGTAGACGCTGGATGACTGCTGCTGTCTTTTCTTCTGTGATGTTCTGGAAGATGAGATTTCTAGCTATGCAATTTGATTTTCTGAATCGAATACGGGAAGCGATAGATATGCATGTGGCTGTCTGTGCGTGGACTGAGGATTAGATGCAGACAATTAATTGTGTTGATTAGGTGAGCCGCTAGCCGATGTCCCTTGTTGATGATCCATCATAGTCTATAATGTATATTTATGTGAACACGTGATGGTTGAACTAATGT
The DNA here is from genome assembly GCA_963969495.1 of Ceratothoa steindachneri. Lineage (NCBI taxonomy): Eukaryota > Metazoa > Arthropoda > Malacostraca > Isopoda > Cymothoidae > Ceratothoa > Ceratothoa steindachneri. Next base: position 166,777,178 of record OZ018329.1, on the reverse strand, counting down.
ATTTCTATGCGTGAAGGAGCTGAGCTTGTTAAGAGTGTACGTGTGTGTGTATGTGTGAACGCAAGCCTATGATCGTACCAGACGAAACTCTTAAGAGATTAAAATTAACGAAATTAAAGACATTGAAGAAATTTATTGTCTGTATCTAAGGGATGTTAGTAAATACTAATTGAATTGTTATAATGAATCTAGAAGCTAAGATGCATTAACTAACACGAGATTGAAAATGGGGCGCGTGCTTCGTACATGGCAGCGTGAGTTCCGAAATCCCCCGTTTTCGTACGATTTTATTTATTTTTGATAATTAAGCGAGTGAGAGCTATTAAACTCTGGGCACCATTTTTATGTAGAGGTTCTATCTAATGCATGCATACTTTCGCCTTAGATGACAAATGCAATAGTCAGTACGTACATAAATTTTGTTGTTTTGGTTTTGACTGATCGTACCGTAACGATAACGTGGATTTGAACTCTCCTAGCTATCATGGGAATGTAATGATTCAAGTTAGTAAAAAATAGGATATATTATAATCTTACAATAATCTATGATTTGAAGTTATTATTATTATACAAAATTTAATTGAATAAGGGAGAGGATATTTTAGGGATACAAATTGAAGGCTATACATAGAATACAAATTATGCGTTTGGAATGTTAATATTTGAAAGCACGTGACGATAATGGTGTGTTTACACACACACACACACGTATATATATATATATATATATATATATATATATATATATATATATATATATATATATATATATATATATATATATATATATATATGTAAGTACACGACTAATGATGGAATGTGAAATGTGAATTGGGGTCTGTAAATGAGAGAAGGAACAGGAATTATGAACCACTCTCTTGTGTGGATTATTTGCAGACAATAAGTGGAAGAGAAATTTTGACTGACCTTTCTTTGAAGCGACGCTGTGTACGAATGGACCTTGGAAAGTGATTCCAGGCAGATGGCGAAATGCGTGTGTTTGTATGTGTTTTAGTGTAAGAGAAAATCTTGTATAAAAGGGATCTTGTCGTATTGGTGTGATATTACATAGACATAATTTATTCTCGTCACAGAGTAAATGATTGATTAATTATATTTGATGCTGATATGGGATTCATTCTCATCTCGCCGTAATAAATATTGGCTCCGATTCTACATCAGATCCCTCCGTATGTGAACTAAACTCACTCGAATTCTCTGCACTATTACCGCTCCTCCAGAGATTCGCCCTCGTGTCTTATATTCATACACTCTGTGAATAGCACAGCTCTTAGAAACACTCGAGCTTCGACCCCTCTCTGTTGCTCTGGAAAGAGCACCTACCTTACACCCATGGACTCGCAGGAGTGCTAAATTTTGTGAACCTTTCATGAGAGAATCCAATGAAAAGATATCAACTGCAGCTCAACGCGCTCGTTTTAAGAGCACATAGACACTCACCACAGTGAATGCCTATTTTTACCGACGTGTGAAAAATGGATGCCGGCACTTGAAGTGCCACGATCCTTCCCTCTCACACTTTACGCTCTACCTTAACCCCTATTGCATCTATCTTCTCAGCAGAACTCATAGCCATCAAAATAGCCGTACACGTCCTCATTTTCCATCCTCCAGAGTCATATACGATATTTTCGAAGCACGCTGGCTTCCCTTCAGCGATTGTTCCCTCGCCACCCTGTAGCCATAGAGATACTGGAAAGTATACACCTTCAAACTGGAAGCTCTTACTCCTTATCGTTCTGTTGGCTGCTCTGGCACTCAAACATCCAGGGAAGTGAAACGGCCCATCTTCCACCGAAACTTCATCCTTCTCATCCGTAAATTGGGTAGATAAGAATGGGAGCAATACTGGAATTAATATAGATACCTTCCCCTACTCCAACTTCGGAAAAATGCTTTCCCGTTGCCATCGTCCTAATCCCCCACCAGACGGCTGTGTTACCTGCGAATTGGACACTGTTGCCTCACCCGCGGACACTTAATGGCTAGCGAGGTCCTGGTGGCCATACCTTAAGGTATATAAGACCATCAGGGCCCAACATTGAGGTTTGCACATTCGGACGAACAACACTATTCTTAGTGTTTTTTTTCCATGACCACCCAACCCTCCCTGTTTTAAAGAGCATTACTTTAATTTTATATTCTTGCTCCTAAACCTTATAAGGTATTTGTAAAAATCCATATTCTTTCTAACCATTTACTTTTTATAAGATGTCAATAATAAAAAAACCATGGAAGGTCAAACAAAACAAAATAGGCATAGATTTAGCCCACAAATAGCTCAAAGGGAAGGATGGAAAACTTATCCCCTCTACCAAGTTTACTGAGGCCAGAGGAACGAGAAGTAAAAGAGGAAGTCTACACCTGAAGAAAGATAATACCGATACTGACAACTACCAACGAACTGAACTTCACGAATTTCATACCAAACCAGGATATCATAATGGAAAACAACAATACGGATTAGTAAATTCAAATAAAGTCAAAGTTAAAATTAGCCATTAAAAGATAACTATATTATAGAAAAGTAAAAGAGATAAGACTGATCTCCAGGCAAATTAGGATCCATTTAAAGCTCTACTTTCCTTTAAATTTCCTTATTTGTACTCTTCTATCAAACACATACGGAACTCAATGGACACGTAGGGAAGAAATCACGAAGTAGCAATAAATATAATAGAATAGAGTGTGTAGTAGTATTCGAATGGAACTTATAAATACTGAACACGCAGTGGCCAAAATGGACAGTAAAAGTGCGGAGGCCTACAAAGAAGTACCGGGCCTCTACCCCTTGTCCGCATTGGCCACTCTTATGAGTGCCAGTGGGGAAAATAAGGTTCGGATGATCTGTTCTTTATGTCTGGCTTTCATTTTTATTTCATTTTAAAATAAGAAATTACATTCTCTGAGGTGTAGAACTCCGTCAGAAGGACTCGGGGCGAGTTCTTCTCTAGCCTTTCCCCCTATCTTCCTACATAAGGACGGGATTGGAATCTCGAACCCTACGTCCGTGTTAGAATCCTTCGCGAACCCCTTCTCTGTATTCTCTATCTCGGGTGTAGCTCCGCCAGAATTTAAAACACGAAGTGGGCTCACTAAAGGCCGCCGAATGGACTCATCGAGCAGCAGAGAGTGCTTCAATAAACTCTTTTCGCTAGGTAATTTGCACTCTGCTCTCGCTTCGTGTTCGGACACTGACTATATTTCGGACAATATATGGTATGCCATGCTTTGACATCTGGGATGGGCGAGATAAGGCCGTTTGTTTAGCCTTGGTCAACAGTTTCTAGATATAAGGTATCCTGATTCCTGTCGAATAGCTACCGTGCATGCTTTGCGCAAGTGCGGGGATCTCTCACCTCGGCTGGGTTGCGCTCAATTTCTATAACTTCCTGCGTGTGCCAGTTGAGAGATAAATTGGTTCATGGTAGGTTAGCTTATTTATTATATAGCCGAAAATATCCGTCTTACGTACAGTGCGGCTTACACAAGTTTCACTACAAGTCGCATGATCTTTCCTTGCTGGAAAGCCATTTGATATATAATATAATTCTGTCTATATATAATTCTGCCGACTGCTTGCCCCCAACACCGAGAGATCTTCCGGCACATTCTTGTAGAATGTCGTAGTTCGAGGAATCTTACGACCGTTATTGTTCCGGTACCGATACTTGATCGAGTCTTTCCATTTTTTACTGATACGATTTGTTTCGCTCTATGTATGGTGTTAGTCTGATGCTGATTCTTTTGTTTATATAAATTTTAATATAGCCTAAGAAATGGGTCATCAACAATTTGCTTCCTTGTTGTATGCAGGTTCTACTGGAGTCCATAGCTGTGGCAGCGGTATTAATTTTAACTCGTTTTTTAACGGGGTTTTCGAGGCGAGGAAAAACATCCGCGAATGACATTTTTTATTCCTAGACGTCTTTCAACCGTGTTAGGTCATCTTCAGGGAATGAACAGAAATGGAATTATTCTTATATATTTATTGGAGAAAAGGGAGTACAAGAGGGTTTTTCACCTTTACATTTATATATAATCCAGTTTATAGACACAATGCAAAAAATAAAAAAATATTATAGTTAAAAAGTGTTGAAATAATATTCGAAACTATAGTTGAGAAGGGGAAAGATTTAGTGAGAGGCAAAGGTACACAAAACGTGAAATAGGTCCTCCTGGAATTACGAATTACGTAGGAGCTCAGATTTCTGGTAGTTTACAACATTTTTGCATTTAATTTGTACACCACTGGTTGGGTTTTATATTTACACTAAAACTTGTTTATTATTATATTTTTGATTGATGATTTACCAATTCGCACTTTTGATTCTACGTAACACTTCAATTTCACATGCTAACTTTAATTATTTATATCTAATTATATCTCTTACTGTTCATTGCTAACTTTATTTAGTTTTTATTTCACTATTCATATTTGTTTAGTTATTATTTACTTGTTTTTTTTTTACCATTACTATATTACTATTGACACTAATATTGCTATATATTATTCAGTTTAAAATTTTATTTAATGAACACTTTTATATTATTGAGTTCACTGTTCGCACTTTGTTATGCTGAATTTATATTTCAGCTCACTTTACTCTTGAAACTTTTATTTTGATTTTATTCACTATCTGAATCTTTAATTCTATTACTTTCTAAATTCACAATATACTAGTACTTTCATATTAACTATTATCCCGCTATACATTTACTTATTTGACTTTTCATGTTTATACACTGTTATTTAATGGTATTTCACTTTATTATTTGTCACTTTCACCACTTTTTACTATTATTTTATCTCCGAGGTCTTCATTCCGCACTTTATGTTCTTATACGTTGTCCCGTTCACTGTGTATAAACTCGAGACCGGAATATACATAGTTCCAATGCACAAGAGGCTTTCTATTTCCTTTGGAGACCACGGCCCCTCAAAGGTCCACTTGTATTCACCGCTTCTAATTCCTTGAATTCTTTATTGCTTTTCTCGGGTCTACATCAAGTAGTCCCGAAAACTTTTAAATTCACTTCTTTCCCGTCGAAAAAGTGTCCTTTTTTTTTAGAATTTCTATTTTTTCCCTTAGGGGCAATCCGGGGTAACTTTGATCATCTTCCGAATCGTCGTCTGTTTGTACTTGCCTTTCTTCTTCTTCTTGTTTTGCTGTGGATCTGGTGTTCTTCTTTATCGTTCGCTTTTCTATCGGGCTAATGTTTTGAGTTTTCAGCGTTTTCTTTTCTTGCTTCGCCTTCGTTTTCCGCATGGCTCCCGCGTTCTTTCGTGTGATTAGGTTGTTGTTCCTTGTTTGGCACCGTTGTTTTTTTGATGTTCTCAGTCTGTGTGTCATCGACGAACTTAATGTTTAACAGGTCTAGAGATGCTGGGTTTGGCGGAAACCACAACTTCTTCTTGACTCTATTATGTTGTAGCATGTTGCTTAGTTTCTCCGAGAAGCTGCCAGGGCGCGCAAGATTCGCCAGGTGGGCCACGATGACCATTGTCATTATTTCCTTACTCTCGAACAGGATGACAAGTTTCGGAGTCGCTCTTTCCGGTATTTATGTGGTCATTAGGGTCGATGCCGCTGTGGCGTAGGAACCTCTCGGGCCTTTGCCTCCTTTTCATTTTTTAACTTTTCTCGTTTCGCCTGTATCGCTTCTTTGTGTAGGAGACATCTCATGGCCAGAGCCCGATGTTCCCTTCCGCAATTCGCACATTTTTCACGTTCTTCTCGGCAGTCTCTCCAACCGTGGCCAGTTTTGGAGCATGCCACACAAGTTTGTTCTTTCGAAGGGCAATTCTTTAGTCGAGTGACTCTCGAGTGCGAGGCAGTTTTGGCAGTTTACTAGGTATATATACTATTCTGCCTCGAACTTCTCTGGAGCTACCCCTAGGTAGAACCCCAGGAGGCCAGACTTCATCCCTCTCTGAGCCATCTCGCTGCTGTTGAAGATAATTTTAATTAACGCCTTTCCGATTTTCTCTACCTTGTCTATTTTTGACCATGACTGTTTGGAGTTCAGTTCGACCTTGATATCTTCGGTGGAGTTATCCGAGAAAAAAGGGTCTACTTTTCTCAAAATGACTGTGCGCGTCACGAGTAATTCGTGGGGGGCTACTGCTTCAAACCCTATCTTGCGAAGGGGTTCTTTTGCCTTCTCTGAAACAAGGACCTCCACGTCCTTGTTCTTCCAACAAATCGCAGCCAACCCGTTTGGTGTCTCGATGAGACGGGTGAGTTCGATGTTTATTTTTTCAAACACGGTCTCGAAGACGGTTTGCCTACCAAGTTTTTGATGCCCCGCTATTAACCGGAGGGGGGTCCGCTTAGTTTCTTGGGATGCGGGGGGACCCATGTCTCCCTACGGTCAGTGCTGTCCTGTCCCCCTTCTGATACTCTCTTGCTTCTTGGCGTGAGAGATGTCTTCCCCTCTGAGTTCGGTTTTTGAATTGTAAAATTGTCTGAAGGGCGTTGAAAAAACTTACACTTGACTTTTCCTCCTTTGTCACGACGAGACATGATTGATCTACTAAGGTACTCTACTACTACTCGTATTCGTACGCTACTCTTACTAGTACTCTACTCTACTCTAACTTAAATGGAATTATAGACTTGGACTTGGACAAAAAAGTGGAGAAATTAGATAGATAGAGAAGAGATAGAGAAGAGTGAAAAGTTTTAGTGGTGAAAATTGGAAATAAGGGATAGATAAAATAGGTCCCTGAGGAAAGGGTATCTCTGTGTTACGTGTTTATTTACGTTGGTGTATTTGTTCATTTTAACTATCTTTATTATTATTTAGCTTCAAAGCCTTTTAAGTTTTCTAACATTTGCGTTAGTCTGATATATATATATATATATATATATATATATATATATATACATAAATATATATATATATATATATATATATATATATGTATATATATATATATATATATATATATATATATATATATATATATATATATATATATATATATATATATATATATATATATAATTTATTTATTTATGTATTTTTATTTGATTAAAATTATGATTATTAGTTTGTACAAAACATTTGTATATAATAACTTTCAAGCCTTTTTTGTATGCGTAGATCGGCTCCTGCTGCTGGAAAATCATTTTTGAGCCTGGTTCTGTATTAGGTCGGGAATTCCGAAGTGAATCCTGATGAAATCTGGGTCGGAGTTCCTTTCCACCTTTTGCCAATTTTTGAGGGCTCTGGTACCCAGATCTTTATTTAGTGCCTTGATGTTTGCTCCCTCATGTAGTGTTTGTTGGCATTTTCTTTCCCGTCTTCTAGCGTTGCATATTATTAAGAGTGCTTTATTTTGCATTCTTTGCAATTCCATCATCCAAGTTTTTGGAATGGCCGCTAGTGGTATTGGGGGATACAATACTTTTGGTCTGATGTAGGCAGAGTAGATTTTCTTCTTGTTGTTCCACCTTAGGTCTTTAAATCGATATAGCTCTCCTAAATCTTTTCTCGCACCTTCAATTATGCCGGTAATTAGGTCCTTGTATCCCCTCGCATTTATTTTTAATCCTAACACTCTGCCTGTTCTTTTGTATGGGTATCTTTTATCCCCTACATAAAATGGTGCTGTTTTACTTCTCTTGATTGGTATGATTATGAATTTGTTCAGATTAGTCGAAATTTTCCAGCGACGCTCGTAAATGTTTATGTTCTCAATTTCGGATGACGTCATTCTTGCCAGAGATCTTTTATTTTTGTATAGGGAGACCACTATATGTGTCACGTCGTCGGCGAACTGTATATACAAAAATTCCTCTAACATAGGACTAGGGAGGTCTCTAGTGTATATCGAGTACAGCAGGGCCAGGAGTTTCCTCGCACTAAACCCAAAGGGCTTAGGGTATGACTGGCGTCTCTCGGCAGCATAGGCACCGTCGAAATCAGCTGCGGGTGCAGTGAGAGCTGTTGGTGACTGAGGGAGGCGCCGAGCTTGCGCGTACAGGCGAGTGATTCACTGCACGCGGCGTAGAGGGAGAGGCATCTATTTAGCATCGACCAACAGGCTCTCATGGGGAAAGTGCGGAAGGCACCGGTCGCCAGGCGAAGGCCGGTGTGGTGGATCGAGTCCACCTTCCGCAATAAACGCTCGGCTTCGGATGCATAAAACATGCATCCGTAGTCGAACTTCGAACGAACAAATAATCGATACAAAAGTAAGGCAGTAGCCCTATCAGAGCCCCAAGCGCTAAACGTAACATGGCAGAGAATATCCATGGAGCGGGTATGAGAGACCCTAAGGCTGCGAAATTGAGCCTCCCAGGTGAGGCGTCGGTCAAATACAAAACCGAGGAAACAGTGCGATTTAACTACTTCCAGACGCACCCCATTAAGAAACAAGTCTGGGTTGGGGTGGAGCCGTAGATAGCGGCAGAAGTGCACCACCTTAGTCTTGGCCAAAGAAAACCGAAACCTGTGCGCTTCGGCATAACGAGAGACGCCGTTCAATGCCTGTTGAGTCGACGCTCCAGAGTTGGCATCTGGGCCGCGCCAAAAAAAATCGAAAGGTCGTATACGTAGAGCGTAGACAACATCTTCCGGCAGCACCGATGTGATGCCGTTGATGCTCAGGGAAAAGAGTGTGGCACTGAGGACACTTCCCTGCGGGACACCCTCTTCCCGCTACATTGGGCCGGAGAGGGCTTGCCCCACCCGTACGAGAAATCAACGATCTCGCAAAAATTCAGATATAAACGTTGGAGGCATCTCCTCGCCCCCATCGTGTGGGGAGTCTACATGATACCGTATCGCCTTGCGGTATCATAGGCCTTCTCCAGATCAAAAAAACACCGTGGCGTAGTGTTGTCTACGAAGTAAGGCCTCGCAGACGGCATTTTACAATCGGAGCAGAGCATCCGACGTGGAGTGGAACTTGCGGAAGCCGCACTGTGCATAAGACAGACGGCCTCTGCTGTCCAGGAAAAAGGCTAATCTAACATTTACCAATTTCTCCATCAACTTGCACACGCAAGGGGTTAGAGAGATTGGGCGGAAACCGGCTGGAATAGAGTGATCTCTCCCCAGTTTGCGAAAAGCGAGCACAGTAGCAATTCGCCAGGAATTCTGGAGGAGACCCTCCACCTAGACCCTGTTAAACAAATCTAAGAGAAAAGCCATGCCTCGCTCACCCAAGTGTCGAGGCATGGTGTACGGGACATCGTCCGGACCATGGGCAGTGTCCGCGCACGAAGCAAGAGCGGAACGTAACTCGGTCAGAGTAAACCTGACGTTGAAGGGTTCTCCGCCTCTGGAGATAAAGTCCAGTCAGCGGCCTTCCGTGACATCACGACGTGCATTGAATGCTGGCGGATCAGTATCCCGGCTAGGGAATTCGAAAAAAGCGGTCGCGAAGGATTCCACCACGGACGTGGGGTCCGAGATTGCTGTCCCATTTTCTTGGTGAACAGGAGGGGGGTTCCTGCGAGAACTTGCCCCGAATCCTTTTGACTCGCTTCTACATCTCTTATTGAGGGGTCTTCCCGTTAAGTGAAGACACGTATGCCCGCCAAGAAGAGCGGCGGGCGTGCTTCGAAATATACCGGAACCTAGCCCCAGTCGGACGAAATTTCCCAACAGTGAAATAGTTCGGGCGGCGCTAATAGCGCATGTAGGCATAGTGGTTCTGCTTGAGGGCCGTCTCACACTTGGCTAACCCCCACGGGAGTGGTCGGCGTACAAAACGGCCAGACCTTCTTGGAATGGTAGCTTGGCCCGAGACGATGAGGTTGCCGGAGAAGAACTCAACGGCCTCATCTACCGACCTAAACTCCTTGACTGAGATAGAGAATTCGTTCATTTCCCGAAATGCAGACCACCGCTGCCGTGACAAGCACCACCGGGGCAGGCCTCGTTTGGCAACGGCCGAGAAAATGATATTTGAATGGGAAATTGATCACTACCATGGAGGTCATCGACCACTCCCCAATCAAAATCCGGCTGTGCATCCGGAGAGCACAAAGATAGATCGAGGCAGGAAAATACAGCGGTTCTTAGGCAGTGATGCGTAAATTCATTCACATTTAGGACACCTATTTCTAGGTCGGCAAGGACTTGACCTGTAAGAATAATCGAATAGTCTACCGTTCAGATCTCCGAGCAACAGAAGGCCTCGGCAACCGTGCCATGACGCGGCCGAGGGCCCCCGCATCGAAATCGCCTGACCGTGGAGTGTATTCGGAAATAACAGTATACCTCCTATCAAGGTGCAGCTGCACAGCTACTGCCTGAAAGGAGGTATCTAAAGCGAAGAGAAGAACGGAGACCTCATGTCGAACCTAAGGTAGAGTTTAGGGTGCCGCACGGTATCTGAGAAAGGCATAATGTCTATGAAAAGAGATCTTAATGGAATAAAGCAATACCCTATTCCTAAAACCATCGAATAATTTAGGCAATTCTTAAGGAAGATAACTTTCTACCTTAGGCATATTTAAAATTGTTCAGAGATAGCAAATACATTAAGTGAGTAACAGGATAGAAAACTTTAACCAGGTCAAAACTGTGTTAAGAGTCATTTGAGAAACTAAACCTGACATTAATAGAGCCCACAATGTTAGATTTTCCAGATCAAACCCCAGGGGGACCCACTTTACAACGACACGTGGATACTTCAAATTTTGGAGCAGGTGCATATCTATCTCAAGAGCATGATGACGAAAATAGACTAACTGCTTTTGTTTCGACAACATTTAATTCTGCTGAGTAATGGTACTCAACAATAAATCGTTAAATTACAGGTATTACATAGATGGTCCGAAAAAACATTTCAGACCTTTCTTATTATGTAAGGAAATACATATTCACACCGATCATAAGCCATTGGTTCATTCATATAACATGCCATTGGTGAACTCAAAAGTAACCCGATCATTGGAATAGCTCAGTCAAATAGACTACTAGTTTTCAGTGGTAGGCACGTCAGTAAATTTCATTTGTCCGTCATTCGTCATTCGCCAGCGGCCGGCCCGCCAGTTCGTCACCATAAGTCCTTCATTATTTCAGTCGTCAGTCCGTCACTGCGTCGCCGTTATTTTAACCACGCTTCCTTCATCGCTAAATTATAGTTCGTCACCCCTATTTTATGACCGTCAGTAAAAAACTGTTTACAAAGGTAACAACACACAATTTTATTCATTTAGAAACAGTTTGGACCACCTTACATAAAAAAATATTCTTATATTATTACTGCCTCTCCCCTTGCTTCTCCTCCCCAAACTGCCCCTTGTAGCTGGAGTACCCCAACAAGGACATGTTCTCTTGGGGAACACCAGCTTCTGGAAGTTGGCGCTGGCCAGAGCGGCCCTATTCGGTCTGAGAATGTCGCTGGCTGTGGAGAACATCCTCTCCACGGCAGCGGAGCTAGGGAGGGGAGTTGTTGTACTTGATGAACAAGTCTACCCACGCCCAGTAGAGGGCTTCCTTGTTTACATTTTGCAGTTCTTGCGGTAGCCTTTGAGTTTCCTGATGGCCTCGGCGTTTTCCTAGTCCCTAGCATCACCTGTCTCCTCGACCTCCTCAGGCTCTTCCAGGGTCTGGGTGTCACGCAGAGACTCGGCACCAAGCGACATGCTGGCGTCAGTGTGCTGGCTCTGGTCCATTTCACTGTCTCTGTCACTCACAAGTGTGCTGGCTCTGAAGCTCACGCTACTAAACATATTATCAGGTCTATCACTATCAGTAGACACACTCCTGCTTCTGTCTCTGCTAAGATATCTATCCATGATCTATAAAAGTCGAGAAATGCGGTAAAAAACAATTTTAACCATGTTACTTCACTTGATCAAACGTGGGTTGGAATGCTAAGACCCCGTCCATACTACATAAATTTCTTTTGTAACAAGTTGAAACTTTTGAAACAAGTTATAACTGCACCGCAGAAGCGGAGAACTCGCGACAAACAACCTTTCATTACGAAAGCCAGCAGGCTAATGACGCAGAATATGACGCAGCAGAGTACGGACTGTTTTTCCTATATAGGCCCCCAACTTACAGGTAGGAAAAATGAATTTATATACAATGCACGAACTAAAAGGCGTGGGAATACTGTCCTTCACTTTAAAGAAATAACCGATATTTCTGTTATTAATGAATATAAGTTTAAAATTAATTTGACAATAAAATTTCCTAAAAATGGAAATTAAACTTTTTCGGAGAAGGTCATTACAAGGGCTGATGTCTGGTAACAGGACATACCTGATTTCCTTTGGGACATTAAATGAAGTGGAGGGGTTATAAAGCCTGAAGAGGAACTTCCTAATACAGCTTTCAACTAAAGATTAGGAGTAATCATTTTTTACAAAGTATTCTTTTATAAAATTGAATTCAAAATGCATACTAAAATAAGTGGAAAACAAATTATAATCTCTGAAGAGGAGTGTTTTAATGGCGCCAATTTTGTATGTTAAATCACAGAAACTATAGAAATTTAAACCCTGCCCTGTGAAATTTTGTTTTCTAAAAACACACGTTTGAATACCGGAAAGGGTACGAGAGACATTAACATCTAGAAATGGCAACATATTATTAATTTCATGTTCTTGAGTGAAAGTAATATTAGGGTGTAAATTGTTTATAAAATCGAAAAACCTTTTTGAACAAGAACCAGAATAAAAAACCGCAAAGGTATCGTCAACGTATCTTTTGTAGAATAAGGAACGAAATTGAGAAGGGCAATCACGGAAGAGTCTATCTTCAAAATTACACATAAAATTTTTTTGCAAAAATCGGACCAAGTAGGCTTCCCATCCCAACACCTTCAATTTGATTATAAACCACGCCATTGAAAGTGAAATAGTTGTCCCTGACAGCTAGATGCAATAACTGCGAAAATTGTGAAAAACTGAGACCATTAAAAGGAGCATTTCTATCCGGAAAGGCTTTAGTCAAAATAATCTCTAAAGGTGTCTGAAGGGGAATATTTATAAGGACGTGATGCCAAAGCTAGAAAAGAAAAAAAGGACTTGACGATTCAAACTTTGCGATTATATATATATATATATATATATATATATATATATATATATATATATATATATATATATATATATATATATATATATATATATATATATATATATATATATATATATATATATATATATATTATGTATAAATTCAAATCATTCATTTATTTTATGTAACCTTTAATAATTCAAATATCCAGTGACGAGAAACTGATTTACTTTAACGCACTGATTCAAACAACATCTCTTAGAATTTCACGCACATACAAACACACACATTTCACCACTTGTGAAATAACACAAACTGACTCTCTCTCTCATTTGTGGTTCGCCTCACCATCCATTCGTGCTCGACTTTACTTCCAATCAAAGTCAGTTATAAATCCTCTCACACTTATTCTCTGCAAATTGACATACGAGAGTAGGTCCTAATTCTCGTTACTTCTCTCATTGCAGATCCCAATTCACATACCATCATAGTCACTTCATATATTAGTTACTTTACATCTTGTCATTTCATATCTTAGTTACTTTACATCTTGTTACTTTAAATCATAATTACTTTACCACATCTTACTTTATCATATTTACTTTACCACATCTTAAGTTGTATTGCTAATTCATTTCTCTAATTGTGCCTTCGTTGATTTTGTAAATATATTTATTTTGTTTATTTTTTTGTTTTTCTTACAAACCTAGTTCAGAAGTTTTCTGAATTCATTTCACGTCAGTCGTTAGGCTTAAATATTAGCAGACGACTATTTACATCCAAACTCAACAAATTTATGGTAATGGTTTTTAAATAGCTATTTAGGTTGATTTATTAACTAAAATCAATCCCATTAATAACCAAATACCATAATATATATATATATATATATATATATATATATATATATATATATATATATATATATATATATATATATATGGGTAAAAATCACGAGAGGTAACACATGAATAAGTGTAAACATTTAGTTGTACCACGTAGGGAAAAAGAAAGATTGATTGGAGCTAGTACTTTCGTTATCTTAATAACATTTTAAACTCACAATGGTTTATAAAATAGAGAGACACTGTATTTATACAAATCAATGTTTTCCCTATAAAGTCAGATGGTCAGATTTTTTTTTACCTCTGATAGGTTTGATTTGAGGAAAAAAGATAGGATTTGATCTAAAGAAAACAAACCGGGGCTAATATTTACATTTATCGCATTTGTGCTGGAGATTAGGAACGATTTAAAAATATTTCTGCTAATATATCATTTATAAGCACTATGGTATCTGCTTTTGACCAGTTAATCTGGCGACCAATCTTAAGCCTGTGGACGGCCAAAGCATTATTTGTATATCCATATGATACTGCATTTTGATGTTGTTTAATTCTTACAGAGATATTTTACTAAGTTTGACCTACATAGAATAAATTACAATCCAAACAAGGTATACTATATATTACATTATTATCGTTCCTTGCGCTGTGTTTTTTTAACATATTCTTTAATGTATAATTGTATTTAAAAATTACATTTATATCAAGTTATTCTAACATTGGTACTACATACAAGAAATTATTATGGTAAGGTAAAAGTAATATGTTGTGCAAAGGTTCTCCTTTCCTTAACTTGAGGTTATAGGATTCTTTTGTAGCTATATACATACAGTTTTTCCCAAAATATTTCAGCTAAACCGATTGAAAGCAATCACTTTAATTTGTGTAAATTCTTGGTCTATATAGTCAGGACTATATATTCTGAGTGCCCTAAGATACATGGAAGAAAATACTGGTTTTAATATTTTTAGAATGACCTGAATAAAAATGGACATAGGATAAATTATTTGTCGGTTTCCTAAAAATAGAAAACTTAAACCTGTCTAGTTGTCTAATAATTAGAACATTTAGGAAAGGAAGGCTATTATTTTCTTCTTTTTCTAAAGTAAATTTAATTAACGGAACTAATGAATTAATAAATAAAATAAAACCATCGAGGTCAAAATCTTCCTTTAGAATTCCCAGGACATCGTCTACGTAGCGGTACCAAACAATTAGAGTGGACCAAACGGGTGGAATCAGCCTCGTTTCCAAATATTCCATATATATATATATTTGACAATAAGGGAAATAAGGAATTACCCATATCCATGCCAAACACTTGTTCGTAGAACTTGCCAGAAACAAATGAATTGAATGATTGAGTTGGACTGTAAAGGCAAATCATAAGAATTAAGAATACCAGATAGGAAATCCAATAAGGCATCAACGGACACTTTAGTGAATAATGAGGTAACATCAAAACTGCCTAATCTCAGGTCTGATGTTACATTCATATTGTCTGACTTATTGCAAAGATCAACTAAATTATATATATATATATATATATATATATATATATATATATATATATATATATATATATATATATATATATATATATATATATATAATATATATATATATATATATATATATATATATATATATATGCATATATATATATATATATATATATATATATATATATATATATATATATATATATATATATAGATAGATATATATAAATATATATATAGATATATATATAGATATATATATATATATATATATATATATATATATATATATATATATATATATATATATATATATATAAATATATATATATATATTTATATATATATATATATATATATATATCATGAACTGTTGAGCTTCTTCCAAATAGGAGTTTCAATAGGGAGGTGAAAACCAAGCACACTATGAATAAAAGCATCTTTATTTGTCTGGGTTAAACGTTTAGAATTCCTAGCCTCATCATCGGCGCTAAGAAACTAAGATAATAAAGGGTTAAACTTTTTAGTTTTCATAAAATACTAAAATTGAATAGTGCAATTTAGGATAAATTGCTTAATACAAGAATAAAAATTTCAATAATTCATGATACAAAATTAAGATTGGAAGCAGTTTGATTTATATTTAAATTATGTTTAAGTTTTAGGATGTAAAGTGATTCTAATATCCGTAGTTCGTTGGGATGGGGGCTATGATAAGTATTACAAAATTATCCATATTAATTTTAAATTTACATACTTTGATGTGATTTCGTATGGGCGAGGGGTCTGTTTTTTTTAGAATCAGACCCGTGCGGGTTAACCTTCCCCGATGATGCTCGACGCGACAATGGATTAAACTAATGGTCGAACCAATGTAAGATGAATCGCAAGATTCATAAATATATTGATAAATTACAGAGGAGCGGCAAGGGAATGGAATTCGGTCCTTATAGCTGAAATAGGATCCAATATTGTGCCCATTCTTTAACCTGAATTTTGGGTCGAGATATGGATATAATTCATTTAGTCTTCTTAATTTCATTTACAAAGTCGTTTGATTTTTTCCTAAAGTATGAGAGATTAAAGAAAATGGATAATTTCTCTAAGGTAGTGCCAATCTCATGGCACTACCCTAAACTGTGAAAAACTGAATCAGGACACCTCCATCATCCTGAGACTCCAAAATCGCAGAAGATTGCGGATGGCCGAAGCCGTAATCATTAAAATCAGGAAACCGGCAATTAACGTGCAACTTCAGCCGGAAACCATACTCCCGACATCTCAGCGTCTCCGAGTTGACCGCCGTTAAAAGAAGCACGTTTTCAAAATTCATTTCCCTTTGCCTCCTTTGCCGGAGAACTAGATCGTAGCGACAAATAGTCAGACCTATTCGTGTGTTGTAAGAGTAGATGTAGGTAGGGGATAGAGTAAGGGTCTATAGACAGATAGCGGAAGGTAGACCAGTGGTGAAAAGAGAAAGAAGTGTGGAAGGGTGCAAGGAGATGCTAGAGCCTGGTGATCATGCCTATCACTTTTCGTATTTTTGTTTTTGTAGTTATTTTGTTGTATTTAAGAGTTAGTTTATATATATATATATATATATATATATATATATATATATATATATATATATATATATATATATATATATATATATATATAATTATGGTGTTCAAGCCAGTTGTCTTCAAAATCAATTAATGTCTTTGGATATGATATGCGCATTTGCTGTTGTGGTAATAATTACTTTATTAATTACTTTATTGTTGTGCTTAGTGTCTTTGTTTTTTGGTATAGTTTGCAATGTGGGTAATTCGTATTTTTTGTTCTTTCGTGGATGTCTTCTTAGTTAAATGTTGGTCTTCATCGGTAGATTTGCGTCTTCATCGTTGAATTGTAGAAATCGGTGAGGTTTCATAGTTAAGTAAGCTTTTTCTTAGTCGGATTTTTTTATTGACGTAGGGTAAAAACACTTCTATTATCATGTGTAGAACGGCACTTCTGCTCCACCAGCTAAAACCCCGGCGGAGCTTGGAA
Source organism: Ceratothoa steindachneri (assembly GCA_963969495.1). Lineage (NCBI taxonomy): Eukaryota > Metazoa > Arthropoda > Malacostraca > Isopoda > Cymothoidae > Ceratothoa > Ceratothoa steindachneri. The sequence goes on along the minus strand of OZ018329.1, from coordinate 166,759,777 downwards.
ATCTTCTGTTTGGTCAATTATTTGAATGATATCATCGTCCAATTCACGATTAACCATTTCCAGCATATTCCTTGTCCGTTCTTCTATGCCAATGTTAATGGGACTTAACTCCGCCTCCCAGTGTAGCTCTTCCTGGCGTCTCCTCTCATGTCTGTAAGTACCTGTAATTAGGTACATACATTTATTCTGCACAACTTGTAGTTTCCTCTTTTGTGTCCTAGAGACACACGAGAAGGCGGAAGCGGAGTATAGCAGCGTCGATCTTACAAGTGCATTGTAGATCTTTTTCTTATTGCTTTGAGGAATATTTCTGAACCTGTATAGAGTCTTGACTGCAGCAGTGGCCTTGGTGATTCTTTCTTGGACGTGCTTCTTGTACCCGGATGAGGTAATCTTCATTCCGAGTACATTGCACTATGTGGTGTAGGGATAACGTTTATCCCCCACACTGACGTCATAGAGTAGTCTCCTGCCTATGGAGACTACTTTTAACTTTTCCTGGTTGGTGCGGATCTTCCACCGGGCCTCGTAGGTGTTAAGATTTTCAATTTCTGCTGCTGTCATACAAGCTTGCCAAGGCGCATTCCTCCATGGACAAGTTATTATCTGGGTGAAATCATCGGCGAACTGAATGTTGAGACAAGTGGGGCTTACAGGGGCTGGGGCATCGCGGTGTAAATAAAGTAGAGAGTGGGGGACAGGCATCTCCCCTGCGGGAGGCCCGTAGTGAGCGGAAACTTTGGTCTGTCCTTGCACCCTAAACTAATGTACGCCGCTCTCTCCATGACATAGTCACAGAGAGTTCTTTCTAAGTTTTCATTTAGGCCCAGTCGTAAGATCTTGTACTGTATTCCCTGTTGCCACACCTTATCAAATGTCTTTGATACACCCCGACAAACAATGTCCACATAACTCCTTTCCTGTGCACGCTGCACAGTCTTGTTCGACTGTGTTCGAGCATACTCCAACACACAAAACGCCTTTTCACTTCCAGCGAATGGAATTTCTATACCTGTAAAAATAAAAACATCAGACAATAAACATAAAACTTTGACCTGTTTCTAAACATGCTCTTGAAATTTAAAGTCATTTTAACGGGAACTTGCAAAGTTATTAGATTGCAAAATGATATCATTTTTTTTAAACACCTGGTATATGTAGCAGTCTTTCTTAAATGCAAATTTTGTTGAAGATCATAGTGTATTTTACCTTAATTAATTTCCTTTGGCAACTTTCTCTTATTCTAACTATCTTTTTTTTATTCCATATTGTAGATGGTGGATAACTTGTCCTGTATTCATCTCTCTTTTAAATGAATGTGTTTGGTAAAAACCAAACTAAATTGCTAAGCTTTCGATCTTATTCGATCATATTTGGAGCGTTTTGATATGTTCTTGCCTCCTTTACCGATGTAATGAGTGAAGTGAGGGTCTGGCAGAATGAAGGAAAATGATTTTTAAGGGGTATTTATTCCGCCTAGGTTGAGCGTAACGTTATAGAGGAAACGGGCCAGTCCGGTGAGTGGAATTTTAAAATAATTTTAATTTTCGATCCCAGCTTGTCGCTTGACTGTTGATGGCCGGTTTATCTTCGTTTATTAATAAGGCTTCTAAGATAGTCAGCCTAGTTTTATTAACCTCTTTTCTTTTAATAACGGTGTTGTCAACTAGCATATCTCTCGTTAGGTTAATGTTATGTGCAGTCTTCATATGATTTTAGGCCCTCCGTTTTGCAGATGCATGGTTAAACGTCTCGGAAGTGTACTAGTTGTCATGCCAATATATCTAAACTCACTCGAATTCTCTGCACTATTACCGCTCCTCCAGAGATTCGCCCTCGTGTTTTATATTCATACACTCTGCGTATAGCACAGCTCTTAGAAACACTCGAGCTTCGACCCCTCTCTGTTGCTCTGGAAAGAGCACCTACCTTACACCCATGGACTCGCAGGAGTGCTAAATTTTGTGAACCTTTCATGAGAGAATCCAATGAACAGATATCAACTGCAGCTCAACGCGCTCGTTTTAAGAGCACATAGACACTCACCACAGTGAATGCCTATTTTTACCGACGTGTGAAAAATGGATGCCGGCCCTGGAAGTGCCACGATCCTTCCCTCTCACACTTTACGCTCTACCTTAACCCCTATTGCATCTATCTTCTCAGCAGAACTCGTAGCCATCAAAATAGCCGTACACGTCCTCATTTTCCATCCTCCAGAGTCATATACGATATTTTCGGAGCACGCTGGCTTCCCTTCAGCGATTGTTCCCTCGCCACCCTGTAGCCATAGAGATACTGGAAAGTATACACTTTCAAACTGGAAGCTCTTACTCCTTATCGTTCTGTTGGCTGCTCTGGCACTCAAACATCCAGGGAAGTGAAACGGCCCATCTTCCACCGAAACTTCATCCTTCTCATCCGTAAATTGGGTAGATAAGAATGGGAGCAATACTGGAATTAATATAGATACCTTTCCCTACTCCAACTTCGGAAAAATGCTTCCCCGTTGCCATCGTCCTAATCCCCCACCAGACGGCATGAAGTTATGCTGTGCTACCTGTAAATTGGACACTGTTGCCTCACCCGTGGACACTTAATGGCTAGCGAGGTCCTGGTGGCCATACCTTAAGGTATATAAGACCCCCAGGGCCCAACATTGAGGTTTGCACATTCGGACGAACAACACTATTCTTAGTGGGGTTTTTTCAATGACCACCCAACCCTCCCTGTTTTAAAGAGCATTACTTTAATTTTATATTCTTGCTCCTAATCTAATAATGTATTTGTAAAAATCCATATTCTTTCTAACCATTTACTTTTTATAAGATGTCAATAATAAAAAAAACATGGAAGGTCAAACAAAACGAAATAGGCATAGATTTAGCCCACAAATAGCCCAAGGGGAAGGATGGAAAACTCATCCCCTCTACCAAGTTTACTGAGGCCAGAGGAACGAGAAGTAAAAGAGGAAGTCTACACCTGAAGAAAGATAATACCGATACTGACAACTACCAACGAACTGAACTTCACGAATTTCATACCAAACCAGGATATCATAATGGAAAACAACAATACGGATTAGTAAATTCAAATAAAGTCAAAGTTAAAATTAGCCATTAAAAGATAACTATATTATAGAAAAGTGAAAGAGATAAGACTGATCTCCAGGCAAATTAGGATCCATTTAAAGCTCTACTTTCCTTTAAATTTCCTTATTTGTACTCTTCTATCAAACACATACGGAACTCAATGGACACGTAGGGAAGAAATCACGAAGTAGTAATGAATATAATAGAATAGAGTGTGTAGTAGTATTCGAATGGAACTTATAAATACTGAACACGCAGTGGCCAAAATGGACAGTGAATGTGTGGAGGCCTACAAAGAAGTACCGGGCCTCTACCCCTTGTCCGCATTGGCCACTCTTATGAGTGCCAGTGGGGAAAATAAGGTTCGGATGATCTGTTCTTTATGTCTGGCTTTCATTTTTATTTCATTTTAAAATAAGAAATTACATTCTCTGAGGTGTAGAACTCCGTCAGAAGGACTCGGGGCGAGTTCTTCTCTAGCCTCTTCCCCTATCTTCCAACATAAGGACGGGATTGGAATCTCGAACCCTACGTCCGTGTTAGAATCCTTCGCGAACCCCTTCTCTGTATTCTCTATCTCGGATGTAGCTCCGCCAGAATTTAAAACACGAAGTGGGCTCACTAAAGGCCGCCGAATGGACTCATCGAGCAGCAGAGAGTGCTTCAATAAACTCTTTTCGCTAGGTAATTTGCACTCTGCTCTCGCTTCGTGTTCGGACACTGACTATATTTCGGACAATATATGGTATGCCATGCTTTGACATCTGGGATGGGCGAGATAAGGCCGTTTGTTTAGCCTTGGTCAACAGTTTCTAGATATAAGGTATCCTGATTCCTGTCGAATAGCTACCGTGCATGCTTTGCGCAAGTGTGGGGATCTCTCACCTCGGCTGGGTTGCGCTCAATTTCTATAACTTCCTGCGTGTGCCAGTTGAGAGATAAATTGGTTCATGGTAGGTTAGCTTATGTATTATATAGCCGAAAATATCCGTCTTACGTACAGTGCGGCTTACACAAGTTTCACTACAAGTCGCATGATCTTTCCTTGCTGGAAAGCCATTTGATATATAATATAATTCTGTCTATATATAATTCTGCCGACTGCTTGCCCCCAACACCGAGAGATCTTCCGGCACATTCTTGTAGAATGTCGTAGTTCGAGGAATCTTACGACCGTTACATGTTCCGGTACCGATACTTGATCGAGTCTTTCCATTTTTTACTGATACGATTTGTTTCGCTCTATGTATGGTGTTAGTCTGATGCTGATTCTTTTGTTTATATAAATTTTAATATAGCCTAAGAAATGGGTCATCAACAATTTGCTTCCTTGTTGTATGCAGGTTCTACTGGAGTCCATAGCTGTGGCAGCGGTATTAATTTTAACTCGTTTTTTAACGGGGTTTTCGAGGCGAGGAAAAACATCCGCGAATGACATTTTTTATTCCTAGACGTCTTTCAACCGTGTTAGGTCATCATCAGGGAATGAACAGAAATGGAATTATTCTTATATATTTATTGGAGAAAAGGGAGTACAAGAGGGTTTTTCACCTTTACATTTATATATAATCCAGTTTATAGACACAATGCAAAAAATAAAAAAATATTATAGTTAAAAAGTGTTGAAATAATATTCGAAACTATAGTTGAGAAGGGGAAAGATTTAGTGAGAGGCAAAGGTACACAAAACGTGAAATAGGTCCTCCTGGAATTACGAATTACGTAGGAGCTCAGATTTCTGGTAGTTTACAACATTTTCGCATTTAATTTGTACACCACTGGTTGGGTTTTATATTTACACTAAAACTTGTTTATTATTATTGTGATAGAACGAGTTGAAACTGCGTTAATTTCAACTCCTATCCCATATTATTTAAAACCACGATGCTGCCCACGTGCATCTTCGATTCGAAGCTTGGAGCCTTATCGCAGCTACCGGATGTCAATGTTTAAACAAGGAGGTTATCGTCCCCCCGTTCGCCCCCATACGCCGACCTCGCCAGATTGAGTTAGGCTTATGGGCAGATAAGGCATTGTTCTCCGGCCCGGCTGTGCATTCCCTCGAAGCTCCCACTCTATTGTCCCCCCACGCCAAGGAGATGTCCTGGCTATTTATTTGGAAACTTTACCACTAAGATCAGATTGGAGATCCAGATTTTCGTCGCGAAACATCACCACGACCCTCTCTCCCTTTGTGCGCCAAGGGACCTCGACCTCGAGATTCACCATCACTTGTCCAGAAGGAGGACAATATTCCTTGAGTGCCAAAGGTTCGAGCCTTCCGTGACGCCAAGTCCCCAAGGCTTCCCCCTTGTTGTTCAGAGGAGAACAACACTATAACAGCCATTGTTCGCTTTGAGCCCTTCGCCAAGAAACGGTTCTCACCCCCCCTGTTGTTCAGAGGAGAACAGCATTAGAACAGCCATTGTTCGTTTTGAGCCCTTCGCCAAGAATCGGTTCTCACCCCCCCTGTTGTTCAGAGGAGAACAGCATTAGAACAGCCATTGTTCGTTTTGAACCCTTCGCCAAGAAACGGTTCTCATCCCCCCCTGTTGTTCAGAGGAGAACAACATTAGAACAGCCATTGTTCTTGAGCCCGTAGACAAGAGACGGTTCTCACCTTCCCTTTGTTCAGAAGAGAACAACGTAGAACAGCCATTGTTCTTCAAGCCGTTCGTCGAGAAACGGTTCTCCTTCCCAAGACGCCACGTCAGGATCATCTTATTCCCCCCCTTCGGCTGGAACTCGCCAGCGGACCGAAACTCCTTCGCGCCACCTTCCACTGCACCACTAGTGTAAAAGTTACGTAAGCCAAACGTCACCTTTGAGTACTTAACCCTTTTGTCAATTCTATCCTGTGCTTTAAATGGTTTATCGAACCATCCCATCTCTTTAACTCTATATTTGTTTTACCTTTTTGTATCCTTTAAATCCTCGGATTAGCCGAGCCCCCATGACCCTTTCAATTCTCTGTTTATGTCAATATTTTCCGTCTTGTGTTTGTTGATAGTTATTATTAATAAAACTCTATTTTATTGATGATAGCAATATTATTATCCTTGAGCTCAGTTCCACTTCTTAAGCATATCGAAGATACATAATATCGGCCGCCAGACATTAACGCACTCTAAAGATAATTAAGGAAGTTCCCTCAACGAATAGTGATATATATGGTATCGTCGGGAGTCATTCTACGACAATTATAATCTTTGATTGATGATTTACCAATTCGCACTTTTGATTCTACGTAACACTTCAATTTCACATGCTAACTTTAATTATTTATATCTAATTATATCTCTTACTGTTCATTGCTAACTTTATTTAGTTTTTATTTCACTATTCATATTTATTTAGTTATTATTTACTTGTTTTTTTTTAACCATTACTATATTACTATTGACACTAATATTGCTATATATTATTCAGTTTAAAATTTTATTTAATGAACACTTTTATATTATTGAGTTCACTGTTCGCACTTTGTTATGCTGAATTTATATTTCAGCTCACTTTACTCTTGAAACTTTTATTTTGATTTTATTCACTATCTGAATCTTTAATTCTATTACTTTCTAAATTCACAATATACTAGTACTTTCATATTAACAATAATCCCGCTATACATTTACTTATTTGACTTTTCATGTTTATACACTGTTATTTAATGGTATTTCACTTTATTATTTGTCACTTTCACCACTTTTTACTATTATTTTATCTCCGAGGTCTTCATTCCGTACTTTATGTTCTTATACGTTGTCCCGTTCACTGTGTATAAACTCGAGACCGGAATATACATAGTTCCAATGCACAAGAGGCTTTCTATTTCCTTTGGAGACCACGGCCCCTCAAAAGTCCACTTGTATTCACCGCTTCTAATTCCTTGAATTCTTTATTGCTTTTCTCGGGTCTACATCAAGTAGTCCCGAAAACTTTTAAATTCACTTCTTTCCCGTCGAAAAAGTGTCCTTTTTTTTTAGAATTTCTATTTTTTCCCTTAGGGGCAATCCGGGGTAACTTTGATCATCTTCCGAATCGTCGTCTGTTTGTACTTGCCTTTCTTCTTCTTCTTGTTTTGCTGTGGATCTGGTGTTCTTCTTTATCGTTCGCTTTTCTATCGGGCTAATGTTTTGAGTTTTCAGCGTTTTCTTTTCTTGCTTCGCCTTCGTTTTCCGCGTGGCTCCCGCGTTCTTTCGTGTTTTTAGGTTGTTGTTCCTTGTTTGGCACCGTTGTTTTTTTGATGTTCTCAGTCTGTGTGTCATCGACGAACTTAATGTTTAACACGTCTTGAGATGCTGGGTTTGGCGGAAACCACAACTTCTTCTTGACTCTATTATGTTGTAGCATGTTGCTTAGTTTCTCCGAGAAGCTGCCAGGGCGCGCAAGATTCGCCAGGTGGGCCACGATGACCATTGTCATTATTTCCTTACTCTCGAACAGGATGACAAGTTTCGGAGTCGCTCTTTCCGGTATTTATGTGGTCATTAGGGTCGATGCCGCTGTGGCGTAGGAACCTCTCGGGCCTTTGCCTCCTTTTCATTTTTTAACTTTTCTCGTTTCGCCTGTATCGCTTCTTTGTGTAGGAGACATCTCATGGCCAGAGCCCGATGTTCCCTTCCGCAATTCGCACATTTTTCACGTTCTTCTCGGCAGTCTCTCCAACCGTGGCCAGTTTTGGAGCATGCCACACAAGTTTGTTCTTTCGAAGGGCAATTCTTTAGTCGAGTGACTCTCGAGTGCGGGGTAGTTTTGGCAGTTTACTAGGTATATATACTATTCTGCCTCGAACTTCTCTGGAGCTACCCCTAGGTAGAACCCCAGGAGGCCAGACTTCATCCCTCTCTGAGCCATCTCGCTGCTGTTGAAGATAATTTTAATTAACGCCTTTCCGGTTTCTCTACCTTGTCTATTTTTGACCATGACTGTTTGGAGTTCAGTTCGACCTTGATATCTTCGGTGGAGTTATCCGAGTAAAAGGGTCTACTTTTCTCAAAATGACGGTGCGCCTCACGAGTAATTCGTGGCGGGCTACTGCTTCAAGCCCTATCTTGCGAAGGGGTTCTTTTGCCTTCTCTGAAACAAGGACCTCCATGTCCTTGTTCTTCCAACAAATCGCAGCCAACCCGTTTGGTGTCTCGATGAGACGGGTGAGTTCGATGTTTATTTTTTCAAACACGGTCTCGAAGACGGTTTGCCTACCAAGTTTTTGATGCCTCGCTATTAACCGGAGGGGGGGCCGCTTAGTTTCTTGGGGTGCGGGGGGACCCATGTCCCCCTACGGGCAGTGCTGTCCTATCCCCCTTCTGATACTCTCTTGCTTCTTGGAGTGAGAGATGTCTTCCCCTCTGAGTTCGGTTTTTGAATTGTAAAATTGTCTGAAGGGCGTTGAAAAAACTTACACTTGACTTTTCCTCCTTTGTCACGACGAGACATGATTGATCTACTAAGGTACTCTACTACTACTCGAATTCGTACGCTACTCTTACTAGTACTCTACTCTACTCTAACTCAAATGGAATTATAGACTTGGACTTGGACAAAAAAGTGGAGAAATTAGATAGATAGAGAAGAGATAGAGAAGAGTGAAAAGTTTTAGTGGTGAAAATTGGAAATAAGGGATAGATAAAATAGGTCCCTGAGGAAAGGGTATCTCTGTGTTACGTGTTTATTTACGTTGGTGTATTTGTTCATTTTAACTATCTTTATTATTATTTAGCTTCAAAGCCTTTTAAGTTTTCTAACATTTGCGTTAGTCTGATATATATATATATATATATATATATATATATATATATATATATATATATATATATATATATATATATATATAAAATTTATTTATTTATTTTTATTTGATTAAAATTATGATTTTTAGTTTGTACAAAACATTTGTATATAATAACTTTCAAGCCTTTTTTGTATGCGTAGATCGGCTCCTGGTTGTGCCGCGCAGCTCTTCTGCTGCTGGAAAATCATTTTTGAGCCTGGTTCTGTATTAGGTCGGGAATTCCGAAGTGAATCCTGATGAAATCTGGGTCGGAGTTCCTTTCCACCTTTTGCCAATTTTTGAGGGCTCTGGTACCCAGATCTTTATTTAGTGCCTTGATGTTTGCTTCCTCATGTAGTGTTTGTTGGCATTTTCTTTTCCGTCTTCTAGCGTTGCATATTATTAAGAGTGCTTTATTTTGCATTCTTTGCAATTCCATCATCCAAGTTTTTGGAATGGCCGCTAGTGGTATTGGGGGATACAATACTTTTGGTCTGATGTAGGCAGAGTAGATTTTCTTCTTGTTGTTCCACCTTAGGTCTTTAAGTCGATATAGCTCTCCTAAATCTTTTCTCACACCTTCAATTATGCCGGTAGTTAGGTCCTTGTATCCCCTCGCATTTATTTTGAATCCTAACACTCTGCCTGTTCTTTTGTATGGGTATCTTTTATTCCCTACATAAAATGGTGCTGTTTTACTTCTCTTGATTGGTATGATTATGAATTTGTCCAGATTAGTCGCAATTTTCCAGCGACGCTCGTAAATGTTTATGTTCTCAATTTCGGATGACGTCATTCTTGCCAGAGATCTTTCATTTTTGTATAGGGAGACCACTATATGTGTCACGTCGTCAGCGAACCTTATATACAAAAATTCCTCTAACATAGGACTAGGGAGGTCTCTAGTGTATATCGAGTACAGCATGGCCAGGAGTTTCCTCGCACTGAGCCCAAAGGGCTTAGGGTATGACTGGCGTCTCTCGGCAGCATAGGCACCGTCGAAATCAGCTGCGGGTGCAGTGAGAGCTGTTGGCGACTGAGGGAGGCGCCGAGCTTGCGCGTACAGGCGAGTGATTCACTGCACGCGGCGTAGAGGGAGAGGCATCTATCTAGCATCGACCAACAGGCTCTCATGGGAAAAGTGCGGAAGGCACCGGTTGCCAGGCGAAGGCCGGTGTAGTGGATCGAGTCCACCTTCCGCAATAAACGCTCGGCTTCGGATGCATAAAACATGCATCTGTAGTCGAACTTCGAACGAACAAAGAATCGATAAAAAAGTAAGCCAGTAGCCCTATCAGAGCCCCAAGCGCTAAATGTAACGGAGCAGAGAATATTTATGGAGCGGGTATGAGAGACCCTAAGGCTGCGAAATTGAGCCTCCCAGGTGAGGCGTCGGTCAAATACAAGACCAAGGAAACGGTGCGATTTAACTACTTCCAGACGCACCCCATTAAGAAACAAGTCTGGGTTGGGGTGGAGCCGTAGATAGCGGCAGAAGTGCACCACCTTAGTCTTGGCCAAAGAAAACCGAAACCTGTGCGCTTCGGCATAGCGAGAGACGCCGTTCAATGCCTGTTGAGTCGACGCTCCAGAGTTGGCATCTGGGCCGCGCCAAAAGAGATCGAAAGGTCGTATACGTAGAGTGTAGCGAGAACATCTTCCAGGCAGCACCAAGGTGATGCCGTTGATGCTCAGGGAAAAGAGTGTGAAACTGAGGACACTTCTCTGCGGGACACCCTCTTCCCGCTCCATTGAAGCCGGAGAGGGCTTGCCCCACCCGTACGAGGAATCGACGATCTTGCAAAAATTCAGATATAAACGTTGGAGGCATCTCCTCGCCCCCATCGTGTGGAGAGTCTACATGATACCGTATCGCCTTGCGGTATCATAGGCCTTCTCCAGAACGAAAAAACACCGTGGCGTAGTGCTGTCTACGAAGTAAGGCCTCGCAGACGGCATTTTACAATCGGAGCAGAGCATCCGACGTGGAGTGGAACTTGCGGAAGCCGCACTGTGCATAAGACAGACGGCCTCTGCTGTCCAGGAAAAAGGCTAATCTAACATTTACCAATTTCTCCATCAACTTGCACACGCAAGGGGTTAGAGAGATTGGGCGGAAACCAGCCGGAGTAGAGTGATCTCTTCCCGGTGTGATCTCTTCCCGGTTTGCAAAAGGCAAGCACAGTAGTGATTCGCCAGTAATCTGGGAAGAGACCCTCCAACCAGATCCTGTTGAACAAATTTAACAGAAAGGCCATGCCTCGCTCACCCAGGTGTCGAAGCATAACGTACGGGACATCGTCCGGACCATGGGCGGTGTCCGGGCACGAAGCAAGAGCGGAACGTAACTCGGTCAGAGTAAACCTTTCGTTAAAGGGTTCTCCGCCTCTGGAGGTGAAGTCCACTGTGCGGCCTTCCGTGACATCATGACGTGCATTGAATGCTGGCGGAGCAGCATCCCGGCTAGAGAATGCGGAGAAAGCGGTCGCGAAGGATTCCGCCACGGACACGGGGTCCGAGATTGCGTTCCCCTTCTCCTGCTAGAACTTGCCCCAATCCTTTTGACTCGCTTCCACACCTCTGCTAGAGGCCCGCTGCCAAGAAGAGCAGCCGGCGTGCTTCGAAATATAGCGGAACTAGCCCTAGCCAGACGAAATTCACTGACAGTGAAATCGTTCAGGCAGCGCTTATAGCGCATTTAGGCATAACGCTGCTCTTTTAGGGTCGTTTCGCACCTGGACGACCACAACGGGAGTGGTCGGCGTGCAAAACGGCCAGACGTTCTGGGAATAGTAATCAGGCCCGTGGAGATGAGGTTGCCGGAAAAGAACTCAACGGCCTCATCTACCGACCTAAACTCCTCAACTGAGATAGAAAATTCAGTCATTTCATGAAATGCAAACCACCGCGCCCGCGCCAAGCGCCACCGGCGTGGGCTCTCATTCGGTAGTTGCCCTGAAAATGATATTTGAATGGGAAAGTGATCACTATCATGGAGGTCATGGACCACCCCCCAATCAAAATCAGGTTGTGCATGCGAAGAGCACAGAGATAGATCAAGGCACGAAAATGAAGCGGTTCTCGGGCAGTGATGCGTAAACTCATCCACATTTAGGACACCTATCTCAAACTCATCAATCAGATCGGCAAGGACTTGTCCTCTAAGATTTATTGAGTAATATCCCCAGAGAGGATATCTGCCGTTCAGATCTCCAAGCAAGAGAAAGGGCATCAGCAACCGTGCCACGACGCGGCGGAAGTACCCCGCGTCGAAGTCAGCTGACAGTGGAATGTACGCAGAAATAACAGTATACCTCCTATCCAACTTCAGGGGTATTGCCTCCTGTGAGTCTAACGCCTCGGTGAAGAGGAGTGTTCGTTTCGCCTTACGGGCAACGGTCACGCTGCGGGAAGGGAGGGGGGAGCCCTGGTTTTAGCCGCGGCTGGGTGTGAACCCTTTGTGCCGCCAGCTTTACTAGGGGAGCGCTCGGGTTGAGTAGAACCCGCAGAAGGGCTCCGTATGGGCGCGGAAACAACCGTGCTCGTTGGCCTGGATAGGCCAGGAGCAGAGGGTGTCTTTATAACCATTGAGGCGTAAGACGTCCCAGGCAGAGCCGGGCGCGCCAGGACCAAGCCCTTAGCCTCGCGGAATGACAGTCGATCCTGGGCCTGAACGGCCAGGATTTCTTTCTCAAGGAGATATGCACCCCATTGCTTCGAAGTAGCGGGGTGCGGCTCTCTGCAATTCACACACTTGGCCACACACGATTTAGACTTATCATGTGCGGCCTTGGAGAAATTTACACATACTTCCGGTGACCCCGACTTTGCACGTCTACATTAACGATTCGTATGGCCGAAGCGGTGACATTAATAGCACCGCCGCGGCACTGGCACAAATGCCTTTACGCGGTAGCGGTACCAACCGGCACGCACCGATTCAGGGAGCTTGTCACAGTCGAACGTGACGAAGAGTGTAGGGGTGGGTCTCGAGGCACCTCCCTGTCTTCCCATCACACGCTCGACCTTGATCGCCCCATGGTAGGCCAGCTCTAAGGTAATGTCCTATATGGAGTAGTCAACGAGTTCCCTCGCATAAACTACTCCTTTCACAAAGTTGATGGTAGAGTGCAGCGTCACACTCATCTGGGTGCCATCAAGTGTCCGAAGAGCATTTATCTTGGCCGCCTCGGAGGGATTCGCCGCATTCGCCAGAAGGCTCCCGTCCGAGAAATGGTCACCTTCGACTCTCTACCAATTACACTAGCTAATATTCTTGCCTGATTGATCATGTTTCCCTTGGCCAACATGCTGCCATCAGTGGAGCGAATAATGAGGAAGTGTTTGAAGCCAGCGGGCTCGAAAACGCCAGGTAACCTCTGAATAAGGAGCCCCGATGTTATCGAGGCTCCGCCCTGCACACTTTTCGTCTTAGTCAGGGGCTCCGAGCGGGGGCCATAGGGGCCGGATGTGCCGATCTTTGCCTAGTTTCTTACTGAAGTGGCAGCAGACCCATCCGTCCCCGCAGACCTCGCGGATCGAGACGATCCCCGAGTCTTCTTAGTCTTTTTCCTATTTATTTTTCTCTTCAGGAGAGGAGGGCGGGGAACGAATTCCCTTCTCCCCTCCGCCAGTAGGATCCCCCAGGCCAGATGAACTGGCCTCAGCCAGGTCCTTCACCGATAGGAGAAGGTCCTGGCAGTCGCAGGGGCACCGGTCGGGGGAGATCCCTTCCCTCCTTGTACTGCTTATGAAACCCTAGCCTTTTGAGGAGGACCTTGCATTGGGGCGGACTTGAGTTCGGTGCTTGGCGCCGAGCCCGGATTCGCTCCCATGGAAGGCCCTACCTTCTGAGGCTGGGTTGCCTCAAGGACCATGTCTATCTCAGGGGGACGGGGGCTCCAGCTGCCCATTCCGCCCCAGGACATCGCAGTTCCTACTGGCAATAGTGTCTTTAGTCTCGTCTTGGGAGGCACAGGCCTTGACCCCGGCAGATTTTAATATTTCTGCCAGCAGGTCTTTTGAGGGAAGCGACCGAAGGGGCCTGGCTTCCTCCACCCCCTAAGTTGGTTTGCCTTAAAAAAGCCGCTTCAATGGGAAGCGGTCGGCTATGGGCTGTCTGCTGGCTTTCTTCGCAGTCCTTTTGGAAAGAAAATGGGTGACTTCCGCTGGTAAGAGGGAAGGGCCTGGAAGCATCTCCAGATAAGAGGGTGAGGGGGAGTCCCCTACACCAGTAGGCGAAGTAGAGGAGTAAGCCACCTCTCCGGTTAGAGAAATTTGGGGGGTCCCCTACGCAAGCACAGAGTGTTTGGGGGGAAACCTCCATTTTTTTATGTGGAGCTTTTTGATTTGTTCATCATTGGGCATGGTGACCCTAAATTTTTCACGGGATGCATACGCTCATCACCCCTCGCAGTAGCCCACCCTGCAAGGGGTGCGTACAGGCCTAGCAGAGCCAGGTACCGCCATTCAGGACCACGCCTACCGCCTGGTGGCCTCTCAGTCCCTCGGCCTGGCGGCTCCACCTTGGACACGGCGTAAAAACAATAGATGGTGAAGTTATGGAGGGGGGGGGAAGCTTTCTTATAACTTTCCTTATTTATCTATATCATAGTTCATTTTGGGACTTCCTATATTTGAATCTATTTACTTCTTCTTGACTGAAGTTGCCCCTTCAAACATTTGTCTTCCATTTGACTTAAGAATTCTTTCTTGACTGAAATTCCTTCTTCTTTAATTTGGCTGGGTTAGTTCTTGATCTTCGATTTTTTTTGCTTGATGTATCTTCATATTAACTTTCTTTTATCTTGATGTGATGATTCCTTCCAAATTCTTGATCACGTGATGATTTCTTCTTAATTCTTGATGAAGTGATGATTTATCCTTGATTCTTGATGACGTGATGATTTCTTGTTGATTTGATTACGTGATGATTTCTTCTTAATTCTCTACGACGTGATGATTTCTTCTTAATTCTTGATGAGTTGAGATGAGTTAGCCCTTTATTTCGTTTTCCTTGAGTTCCGTTTTCTTCTAGGAGATTTTCTTGATAAAATTTTGTGGATTGAGTTTCGATCGCGTGTCTTTGAATCCAAATGCCAGCACTCTGCCGTCACGCTACGGCGAGTCCGTTATGAGTTGGTAATTTAGTGGGCTATTTATATTCTCGCTTTGGAAGGAAGTTTTTCTCTTATACATCTTCGCACTCCTACAAAGTGAGAAGGAAAGGGGATGTGAAGAAGGTATGGGTGGGAATGAAGCAGGTTGTTAAAAACCCACTATCCCGAACCGGAGCTCAGGTGTTAGGGAACATTGCTCCCCCCCCCCTCCAGCCCCGATCCGGGACGGTTAGCTGAGAAGAAGTTTAGGCATCTACCCTGTGAAATTAGACGCTAACCAGAGAAAGTTGTGGGAGAAGTGGGAGGGGAAGTGAGGAAGTAGGGGAGAAATACAGGCTTTCTGAAAGAAGGAGAAGAGGCTAAGCTGGGGTCGGACGGGTACTGAGTCCCGTCAGCATGGCGGCCAGGATGGCAAATTGCCGCGCCCCTTACGGGGCTAAAGTGTGAGAAATGAAGTATGAATGATGAATGATGAATAAATGCATGACGGTGGTTCGGAATCCATGTTAATCAGCAGCTCCCCCTTGTTCCTCGGGCAAGGGTATTCCAGCCTTTCCACCTTTGACTACCGAGGTTGCTCAATCTGCCTCCTCAGCAATCTGTCCTCTTTTAACTCGAAATTTCCGTCTCCCACAGCTATAAACCCTCTTCTAAAGCTTGTTCCGGACTTCCCATTAAGCACTTCACTATCGGTTCACTTGAACTGAGAGTCAGAAGTGTGGGGAGTTTCTCCAGGAGCAAGTCGGTGCGGGCCTCCTCCTCTTCTGTGCTTTTCCCGATCGTGGGGGGGGTACAGAGGAGTGGAGTAACTGCGAGCCGTAACTTTTCTCCCCCTAAATAAAAAAGTGAAATAATAACACAAAAAAAGGTACAAAAGTGTCTAACAGTGAATATAAGTGTTAAAGAGTTCAAATTAATAACAAGAAGTCTAACAGTGAATAATAGCATAAATAATTCAATTTAAATCAAGCGTCATAAAAGTGAATCGTGAAACGAAAAATTACCATTGGTAGCAAAAGTGACTAAGATAGCAAAAAGAGTGATTTTTATAAGGAGAATAGTTAATATTTAATTTATACATATTTTTTTAAATCTAAATCAACAGTGACAATTTATAAAAGCGACAACTAAATGCGAGAATATAGTGTTAACAATACAACTAAGAGATGTGAAATTTATAAAAACATAGTAATGTAAATAAACATTGTGCAAATTAAAAAAAAAATTAAATCAATTAGAAACTGAGTTTTATACAAAGGAAATGATAACATAACGTAAATCATCGTTTTAAAAACATTTTACTAATCAACGGGACGATAATAATATACAATAAACAATTTAATATTTATCAAAAATGTAATTGTAATTTTTGTAAAGGGTTGACTAGTCCGACCTCTGGGGAAGTGTATACCTTCTACTGTATTTAACTTTTAACAAATTTCCCTTCCTCCCATTTCTCTAGTGCCTCAACCCACGAGAGTGTGTGTGTGGGGGGGGGGGTCCCTAAGCTTTCATCTTTCTAATAATAAAGTTAAATTTCCGAGCTTTTAAGCGCCCAATCAGAGTTCGGATGCAGCTACGCTACCGAATGTGCATTCTAGGTAAAGGTTTGGGCAAGCGACCTCGTTCACTCTTTTCCCTACGAGGTCTTACAAGGAGAATAACAGAAGCAGCTCTAAGTAGCATCGACTCAACAATGTCGCTCTCTGTGACCTACACGATTGGTGCTCCAAGAAGAAGTCCATCACACTGGCCCTTTACCTCACTACCCGGCACAGGAGGCAACGGTTTCGGAAAAAGATCCTTCACCGACAGTGTACACCGGGAAGTCCATCTTCCTATTTACAAAAGAGAATAATACATACCGCGAAGTCTATCTTCCCATATAAGGGTTTAATTTGTTACCCGTTTAAATTTTCACTTTTCTCTTAAATAACGGGAACACGTCTCGAAACGGCGAACGGTAAGGATAATTTCTTGTTTCTTCTTGAATAATGACCGCTAATACTATCTCTAAACTACAAAATGGGAGAAAATGGATATTCAGCTGGTGTAGATCCAAACTCTCCTATAATGAGGCTCTTATTATTGGTTATTGTGTATTATACTGTATTTAGAGGTAAAATTATCGATAAAAAGAAATTGCTAAATTTTCGTAACAAGTTCTAAAGATTGAACCATTAACAATCTTTGAAAATTTCTTAAGAACGAGGTTAAAAACGGTAAGAGTAAAGACCGAATAGAGGTAAGTCAATTATTTCGAATTAGGGGGATAAATGTTGAAAAAAAATTAAGAATTATTTAACCAGTAACTTTTTAAAGTCGCTAAACATAAAAATTGCCCATTTTATTTATCTACCTGCACAATCTTTCCAATAAAATAACCCAAAAGGTACATAGATGTGGGATCCGAATATTTTGCCAACCAACTCGAAAGATTTTTAGAGTGAGAGGCCAAAAACTGTGATAGGAAAGACCGAATGGACTCAATTCCGAATTGGGAAATAAAGGTCGAAAAAAACTTCAAGAATTATTTAACCAGCAACTTTTATAAGTCACTAAACATCAACAAAAAGGCCATTTTATTTACGTACCTCAAATCTACTTTCTCAATCTTTCCAATAAAGTAACCCAAATGGAAGATGTGGGATCAGGATATTTTGCCACCCATAATTGATAAAATATTTGCTAACCATTTTGAAAGGTTACGAAGTGTGAACCAAATACTGATATTATAGATTTAGGTTGCTCTGTCTTGGAAGGAGATCTCTTGCTGGAGCAACCATAAGAGTCCAAAAATGAAAGATCTTCACAAATACCTAGTATACCTCTTGTAAATCAACTAAGAATCCGGTCACAATCCTAACTGATCTTTATGGAAGGAAACAGCATACCATCTAACCCCCAAATTATACCAGGTTTGTTTAATACTCACTAAAGCCACATATGGTCGAAATTTTAAATTCAGGGACACACACTATAAAACTCACAATCTTAGTCAGTTGGAAAGGTACACCAGTTCTCTTCAAATACTGACGATATCAACTTAGTAGAACTGGAGCCTCGAATTAAGCCAGAAAAAAATTCCTTAAGGAAGCAAAAACGAAACAAAGCCTCCCGAACAGAAGAATTAAAAGGATTTCTTGAACAAAGAAGAATTAAGCGGTTGATTGAAATATTAGAAGATTATTTCGAGGCAATAAGTTTAGATGATTGGGATGTTGGTCGAACAATAGTGATAAAGCAAAGAATTGAACTCGCAAAAGAGATAGCAGTGCATGTTTCAGTTTGAAGATTGCAAGGAAAACTTATAAGAAATAGAAAAATAATTTAAACAACTGAAAGTAAAAATATCATTCAAAAAAGTTTCTTGCCACATTTTGCTCCAATTGTACCACTAATGAAAGGAGATGGCTCCATCAAACTCTGCATTATATAGAGAGCCATAGTAACATTTAAAAAATGGATAACTTTTCACTAGCAAGTTCGAGTGACATATTTTACAATCTTCAAGACTCAAAATATTTCAAAACCATTGATCAAGTTCAGTGTTAATAACAAGTAGAAATGGAAACTGCATATATAGAAAACAAGGTCTCCTGACCAAAATCGCGTGGTCTCACTTATGTTATGCTGCTCATGGCCTCACTTCATAACTCAACGAATGCACATGTGTGTATAAGAGCTTTCATTTTTATGTATAGGATATTTCATCTTTATATATAGGGCGTTGTATTATTTTATATTGTATTTGCTTAAGCTAGGAATAGATTGTGTTGAATTGATATAAGGGAGTTTCGTATTTGTAACTAACCCATAAACTGCCCTGGCCGTAAGTTGTATATATATGAATATAATTTCTCACGAACAGAGTTTTGAAAGACCGACGCAAAGCACCATCAATTTCCGCCAAGTAGCTGAGTCAGCATCCCCCCCTCCCTTATAATCCATGCAAGCCATGACTTGTTCTCACGGGCGGCTTCATCGCCAGATTCTCAAGATTCCTTTAGTTCCGCCAGAAATCCTGTAGTATCGGGTATAAAAGACAAGCCCAACCAAAGGAGGAAGGTAGCTGTGCAGGAGTCTCTCGACTGGCCACCCGTTCGCTCGAAATCCTCTGATAAATTCCTGATTAAATCCCGGTCAGATTTTAGTCGAGTAAAACTCTGATTTGAGTTCGAGTTACCCTAAGTTTCGAGGGTGACTAATACTCCCTGCTGAGAAGACCCCGTCTTCTCACACCTCACCTTTCCTGCGTTTGGACTATCAAAACTCTGTTCCTCGTACCATTGAACCTCCCCAGCTTGTGCCAGTAGTTTAAGATTTAAATCTCGTTTAAAGCAAGTAAATTCAAGTAGAAGCCTGCCTCTCTATATCCTCCCGCAAGCATCGCAACGGCACCTGGAGTAACGAGCGTCGAATGAAAGGTAACGTCAAGTAGGTGACAGTGAAAGAAGCTGTAATCAGGTACGTCCTACACAGGCAAGAAAAAGGTGGCCTAATCAACGAGCTACGAGTCTGCAGCTGGACAAACCCAGGTCCATAGTCACCTAGTGACGCAATTACGAGGAGTTGCGCCGTAATAAATAGTAACATAGGGGCATAACTACGACGAGGGTAGTGTGCCGTAACACTTATTTTAATTATTAACTCACGACCTTCAAAACTTTCAACAATTCTCGGACTAACCTTGGGAGGACTTTGGCAATTATATCATTTGAAAGAGAATGAGAAACAACATAAGGGTTTCAAATTCGTTAGAATCGGTTGAATAGCTATAATTTTATTTCTAAATGATTCCCCGGCTAACCTTGAGAGGACTTCGGAAATTATACCCACCGAAAGAGAATGTAAAAAAATACAAGGGTTTCAAATTTCGTTAGAATTGGCCGAATAGTTATGATGTTATTGCCAAATAATTCCTCAGGTAACCTTGGCACGAATTTGGCAATTATAACATTCGAAAGAGAATAGAAAACAACATACGGGTTTCAAATTTCGTTAGAATTGGCAAAATAGTTATAATGTTATTCCTAAAACAAAATCATTCATGGGCTAACCCTGGAAGGACCTTGGCAATTATAACATTCGAAAGTGAATCTAAGACAACATAAAAGTTTCAAATTTCGTGAGAATTGGCCGAATAGCTACAATGATATTACCAAAAAAGCAAAAAGCAAAACAGGGACCGACCGACATAGTTAGATGTAGAGTTGCCCGCGACAAAAAAAAGAGAAGCATTTTCCACTTCCCTCTTCCATTAGGAACTCTTAATAATGCCATTTGTGTTTAAAATTGTAAAATCCACAATTTAAGCGAGGAATGATAATGGCTATAAGTGGAATACCACGGTCAAAATGTATGAAGTATTTAGCTTACATCTTTATTCACACGATTATCTTTGAAGAGCACCTTCAGGTTTGAGAAGACGTTCCTAGCTGCATTGGAAAAAGGTGAGTTGAAAAATAAACCCAATAAGACTGATCTATGCCAACCTAAGGTAGGTTAATTTTTTTTAAATTTTAAGCGCTCATCTGGTGACTGCCTACTCGGGCATTAGTAGCCGTATTAAAAACGGCCTAGTACTAGGCAATAAAAAATAAGATTCAAAAAACAAAAAAAACAAAAACATTAAAAATAAAAAAGAAAAAAGGCAACGAAAAGGAAGCGACAGGTCCGCCTCCCACCGGCGCAGGAACGTGCGACTTACTAAAATAACCAAAACCAACAAAAAAAACCCGGCCTCCCCCCAAAAGTCTATAAGTACACCAGTCAATGTGCACAAACTCGTCCCGATTACAAGGGACAGGAGGTAGCGAGCCCGCTATCCTGGTATCGGGAGAGGTACCGTGCGCGGAGATCGCCCAGACTGGGACATTCAAAAGGAATGTGCCGAACAGTCTGGGGGACGACGCAGTCTTCACAGTAGAGCGCTGGCGGGCGCTCCATCAAATGGCGGTGCGTCCCGCGAGTGTGTCCAATTCGGAGACGACAGAAGGCAACCTGAAGCCTTCGCGGTATTGTGGGGTTGGTCCATGGGAACAGTCACGGCGCAATGGCACGCTACTTTAAGTTCCCTTCGACCGTCTCCCATCTTTTTGCCAAGCAGCCCGACGAGCTGCCATATTCCTGCCATGAAGTCTGTGTGGGGAGGAGCAACACGCTGGTCTAGTGGCCGAGTTCTCGCGGACTCTTTTGCGCCCTCATCGGCGCGCTCATTCCCCGCAATTCCGAAATGCCCAAGAACCCAGCAGAAGATAATCTTGACATCCGCATGGCTTGCAAAAAACCGTGGCGTCACGGATATTGCAAACCAGGGGATGCGGAGATTCCAATGTCCCGAGAGCACTCAGGGCGCTTGGTGAGTCGCTATAGATAACAATCCGGTCTCCAAACAGGGCACGTCGCGTAATCTCCCGTACCGAGTGGTGTATTGCAACCAGCTCGGCTGTGATTACAGACGCAGCGCCTGGCAGAGCCCCGCTGATTTCAAACAGAGGGGATACGGCGTGGAAGCCGACCCCCTCTTGGGACTTGGGCCATCCGTATACACTGGCACGGTTCCAGCGTGACACGAGGTGTGCTCCAAAAGGGTCGATGCAATACTTCCGGCGCTATACAAGCTTTGGGAGCAGAGGCATAGCGACAAATAGCCAAAGGTGGTACGCTCCAGTGTAGCGTCCTGGGCAGAACCAGAGGCACAACGGGCCCGAGAGCTATACCTAGCTCTCGAAGGAGTATCCTGGCCCTAAACCCAAAGGGCTTGGGGCATGACTGGCGTTTCTCGGTGGCATATCTCCTACGAAGTCAGCTGCGGATTCAGTGAGCGTTGTTAGGGAACTAGGGAGGCGCTGGGCTCGCGCATACAGGCGAATGATACACTGTGCACGGCGTAGAGTGAGTGGCATCTCCCCAGCATCAACAAGTAGGCTCTCAATGAGAGAAGTTCGGAAGGCACCAGTCGCAAGGCGAAGGCCGGTGTGGTGGATTGAATCCACCTTCCGCAATACACGCTCAGCTGCGGATCCATAAAACTCGCATCCGTAGTCGGGCTTTGAACGAACAAAGGATCGATAAAAAAGTAAGGCAGTAACCCTATCAGCACCCAAAGCGCTGAACGTCACAGAGCGAAGAATATCATGGCGCGGGTACAAGAGACCTTAATGCTCCGAAAAAGAGCTTCCCAGGTGAGGCGTCAGTCAAATACAAGACCAAGGAAACGCTGCGATTCAACCAATTCCAGGCGTACCCCATTAAGAAACAAATCTGGGTCAGGGTGGAGCCGTGGATGGCGGCAGAAGTGTATCACCTTAGTCTTGGCCAAAGAAAACCGAAACCTGTGCGCTTCGTCATAGCGAGACACGCGGTTTAATGCCTCTTGGAGTCGACAGGACAGAGTTGGCATCTGGGCCGCGCCAAAAGAGATCGAAAGGTCGTCCATGTAGAGCGTAGCAAGAACATCTTCCGGCAGCACCAAGTTGATGCCGTTGATGCTCAAGGCAGACGATGTCACAAAAGTTCAGATATAAACATTGGGAGGCGTCCCCTCGCTCCCATCGTGTGGAGATTCTCCATGATACCTTATCACCAGGCGTTATCAAGGGCCTTCTCCAGACCGAAAGACACCGTGGCGTAGTGCTGTCTACGAAGGAAGGCCTCCGCAGACGGTATTTCCCAGTCGGAGCAGAGCATCCGACGTGGAGTGGAACTTGGGGAAGCCGCACTGTGCAGAAGATTTATGACCTCCGCTGTCCAGAGAAAAAGCTAATCTAACATTTACCAATTTCTCAATCAACTTGCACACGCAAGAGGTTAGAGAGATTGGGCGGAAACCGGCTGGAGTAGAGTGATCTCTCCCCAGTTTGCGAAAAGCGAGCACAGTAGCAATTCGCCAGGAATTCGGGAGGAGACCCTCCACCTAGACCCTGTTAAACAAATCTAAGAGAAAAGACATGCCTCGCTCACCCAAGTGTCGAGGCATGGCGTACGGGACATCGTCCGGACCATGGGCGGTGTCCGCGCACGAAGCAAGAGCGGAACGTAACTCGGTCAGAGTAAACCTGTCGTTGAAGGGTTCTCCGCCTCTGGAGATAAAGTCCAGTCAGCGGCCTTCCGTGACATCACGACGTGCATTGAATGCTGGCGGATCAGTATCCCGGCTAGGAAATTCGAAAAAAGCGGTCGCGAAGGATTCCACCACGGACGTGGGGTCCGAGATTGCTGTCCCATTTTCTTGGTGAACGGGAGGGGGGTTCCTGCGAGAACTTGCCCCGAATCCTTTTGACTCGCTTCTACATCTCTTATTGAGGGGTCTTCCCGTTAAGTGAAGACACGTATGCCCGCCAAGAAGAGCGGCGGGCGTGCTTCGAAATATACCGGAACCTAGCTCCAGTCGGACGAAATTTCCCAACAGTGAAATCGTTCGGGCGGCGCTAATAGCGCATGTAGGCATAGTGGTTCTGCTTGAGGGCCGTCTCACACTTGGCTAACCCCCACGGGAGTGGTCGGCGTACAAAACGGCCAGACCTTCTTGGAATGGTAGCTTGGCCCGAGACGATGAGGTTGCCGGAGAAGAACTAAACGGCCTCATCTACCGACCTAAACTCCTCGACTGAGATAGAGAATTAGTTCATTTCCCGAAATGCAGACCACCGCTGCCGTGACAAGCACCACCGGGGCAGGCTCTCGTGTGGCAATGGCCCAGAAAATGATATTTGAATGGGAAATTGATCACTACCATGGAGGTCATCGACCACTCCCCAATCAAAATCCGGCTGTGCATCCGGAGAGCACAAAGATAGATCGAGGTAGGAAAATACAGCGGTTCTCAGGCAGTGATGCGTAAATTCATTCACATTTAGGACACCTATTTCTAGGTCGGCAAGGACTTGACCTGTAAGAATAATCGAATAGTCTACCATTCAGATCTCCGAGCAACAGAAGGCCTCGGCAACCGTGCCATGACGCGGCCGAGGGCCCCCGCATCGAAATCGCCTGACCGTGGAGTGTATTCGGAAATAACAGTATACCTCCTATCAAGGTGCAGCTGCACAGCTACTGCCTGAAAAGAGGTATCTTAAGCTAAGAGAAAAACGGAGACCTCATGTCGAACCTAAGGTAGAGTTTTGGGTGCCGCACGGTATCTGAGAAAGGCATAATGTCTATGAAAAGATATCTTAATGGAATAAAGCAATACCCTATTCCTAAAACCATCGAGTAATTTAGGCAATTCTTAAGGATGATAACTTTCTACCTTAGGCATATTTCAAATTGTTCAGAGATAGCAAATACATTAAGTGAGTAACAGGATAGAAAACTTTAACCAGGTCAAAACTGTGTTAAGAGTCATTTGAGAAACTAAACCTGACATTAATAGAGCCCACAATATTAGATTTTCCAGATCAAACCCCAGGGGGACCCACTTTACAACGACACGTGGATACTTCAAATTTTGGAGCCGGTGCATATCTATCTCAAGAGCATTATGACGAAAATAGACTAACTGCTTTTGTTTCGACAACATTTAATTCTGCTGAGTAATGGTACTCAACAATAAATCGTTAAATTACAGGTATTACATAGATGGTCCGAAAAAACATTTTCAGACCTTTCTTATTATGTAAGGAAATACATATTCACACCGATCATAAGCCATTGGTTCATTCATATAACATGCCATTGGTGAACTCAAAAGTAACCCGATCATTGGAATAGCTCAGTCAAATAGACTACTAGTTTTCAGTGGTAGGCGCGTCAGTAAATTTCATTGGTCCGTCATTCGTCATTCGCCAGCGGCCGGCCCGCCAGTTCGTCGCCATAAGTCCTTCATTATTTCAGTCGTCAGTCGTCAGTCCGTCAACGCGTCGTCATTATTTTAACCACGCTTCCTTCATCGCTAAATTACAGTTCGTCACCGCTATTTTATGACCGTCAGTAAAAAACTGTTTACAAAGGTAACAACAAACAATTTTATTCATTTAGAAACAGTTTGGACCACCTTACATAAAAAAATATTCTTATATTATTACTGCCTCTCCCCTTGCTTCTCCTCCCCAAACTGCCCCTTGTAGCTGGAGTACCCCAACAAGGACATGTTCTCTTGGGGAACACCAGCTTCTGGAAGTTGGCGCTGGCCAGAGCGGCCCTATTCGGTCTGAGAATGTCGCTAGTTGTGGAGAACATCCTCTCCACGGCAGCGGAGCTAGGGAGGGGAGTTGTTGTACTTGATGAACAAGTCTACCCACGCCCAGTAGAGGGCTTCCTTGTTTACATTTTGCAGTTCTGGCGGTAGCCTTTGAGTTTCCTGATGGCCTCGGCGTTGTCCTGGTCCCTAGCGTCACCTGTCTCCTCCACCTCCTTAGGCTCTTCCAGGGTCTGGGTGTCACGCAGAGACTCGGCACGAAGCGACATGCTGGCGTCAGTGTGCTGGCTCTGGTCAATTTCACTGTCTTTGTCACTCACAAGTGTGCTGGCTCTGAAACTCACGCTACTTAGCATATTATCAGGTCTATCACTATCAGTAGACACACTCCTGCTTCTGTCTCTGCTAAGATATCTATCCATGATCTATAAAAGTCGAGAAATGCGGTAAAAAACAATTTAAACCATGTTACTTCACTTGATCAAACGTGGGTTGGAATGCTAAAGCCCCGTCCATACTACATAAATTTCTTTTGTAACAAGTTGAAACTTTTGAAACAAGTTATAACTGCACCGCAGAAGCGGAGAACTCGCGACAAACAACCTTTCATTACGAAAACCAGCAGGCTAATGACGCAGAATATGACGCAGCAGAGTACGGACTGTTTTTCCTATATAGGTCCCCAACTTACAGGTAGGAAAATGAATTTATATACAATGCACGAACTAAAAGGCCTGGGAATACTGTCCTTCACTTTAAAGAAATAACCGATATTTCTGTTATTAATGAATATAAGTTTAAAATTAATTTGACAATAAAATTTCCTAAAAATGGAAATTAAACGTTTTCGGAGAAGGTCATTACAAGGGCTGATGTCTGGTAACAGGACATACCTGATTTTCTTTGGGACATTAAATGAAGCGGAGGGGTTATAAAGCCTGAAGAGGAACTCCCTAATACAGCTTTCAACTAAAGATAAGGGGTAATCATTTTTTACAAAGTATTCTTTTAAAAAATTGAATTCAAAATGCATTCTAAAATAAGTGGAAAACAAATTAAAATCTCTGAAGAGGAGTGTTTTAATGGCGCCAATTTTGTATGTTAAATCACAGAAACTATAGAAATTTAAACCCTGCCCTGTGAAATTTTGTTTTCTAAAAACACACGTTTGAATACCGGAAAGGGTACGAGAGACATTAACATCTAGAAATGGCAACATATTATTAATTTCATGTTCTTGAGTGAAAGTAATATTAGGGTGTAAATTGTTTATAAAATCGAAAAACCTTTTTGAACAAGAACCAGAATAAAAAACCGCAAAGGTATTGTCAGCGTATCTTTTGTAGAATAAGGAACGAAATTGAGAAGGGCAATCACGGAAGAGTCTATCTTCAAAATTACACATGAAAATTTTTGCAAAAATCGGACCAAGTAGGCTTCCCATCCCAACACCTTCAATTTGATTATAAACCACGCCATTGAAAGTGAAATAGTTGTCCTTGACAGCTAGATGCAATAACTGCGAAAATTGTGAAAAACTGAGACCATTAAAGGGAGCATTTCTATCCGGAAAGGCTTTAGTCAAAATAATCTCTAAAGGTGCCTGCAGGGGAATATTTATAAGGACGTGATGCCAAAGCTAG
This sequence comes from Ceratothoa steindachneri, assembly GCA_963969495.1. Classification (NCBI taxonomy): domain Eukaryota; kingdom Metazoa; phylum Arthropoda; class Malacostraca; order Isopoda; family Cymothoidae; genus Ceratothoa; species Ceratothoa steindachneri. The sequence continues at coordinate 166,733,012 of OZ018329.1, read as the reverse complement.
AAAAGAAAAAAGGACTTGACGATTCAAACTTTGCGATTATATATATATATATATATATATATATATATATATATATATATATATATATATATATATATATATATATATATATATATTATGTATAAATTCAAATCATTCATTTATTTTATGTAACCTTTAATAATTCAAATATCCCGTGACGAGAAACTGATTTACTTTAACGCACTGGTTCAAACAACATCTCTTAGAATTCCACGCACATACAAACACACACATTTCACCACTTGTGAAATAACGCAAACTGACTCCCTCTCTCATTTGTGGTTCGCCTCACCATCCATTCGTGCTCGACTTTACTTCCAATCAAAGTCAGTTATAAATCCTCTCACACTTATTCTCTGCAAATTGACATACGAGAGTAGGTCCTAATTCTCGTTACTTCTCTCATTGCAGATCCCAATTCACATACCATCATAGTCACTTCATATATTAGTTACTTTACATCTTGTCATTTCATATCTTAGTTACTTTACATCTTGTTACTTTAAATCATAATTACTTTACCACATCTTACTATATCATATTTACTTTACCACATCTTAAGTTGTATTGCTAATTCATTTCTCTAATTGTGCATTCGTTGATTTTGTAAATATATAAATTTTGTTTATTTTTTTGTTTTTCTTACAAACTTAGTTCAGAAGTTTTCTGAATTCATTTCACGTCAGTCGTTAGGCTTAAATATTAGCAGACGACTATTTACATCCAAACTCAACAAATTTATGGTAATGGTTTTTAAATAGCTATTTAGGTTGATTTATTAACTAAAATCAATCCCATTAATAACCAAATACCATAATATATATATATATATATATATATATATATATATATATATATATATATATATATATATATATATATATATATATATATATATATATATATATATATATATATATATATATATATATATATATATATATATATATATATATATATATATATATATATATATATATATATATATATATGGGTAAAAATCACGAGAGGTAACACATGAATAAGTGTAAACATTTAGTTGTACCACGTAGGGAAAAAGAAAGATTGATTGGAGCTAGTACTTTCGTTATCTTAATAACATTTTAAACTCACAATGGTTTATAAAATAGAGAGACACTGTATTTATACAAATCAATGTTTTCCCTATAAAGTCAGATGGTCAGATTTTTTTTTACCTCTGATAGGTTTGATTTGAGGAAGAAAGATAGGATTTGATCTAAAGAAAACAAACCGGGGCTAATATTTACATTTATCGCATTTGTGCTGGAGATTAGGAACGATTTAAAAATATTTCTGCTAATATATCATTTATAAGCACTATGGTATCTGCTTTTGACCAGTTAATCTGGCGACCAATCTTAAGCCTGTGGACGGCCAAAGCATTATTTGTATATCCATATGATACTGCATTTTGATGATGTTTAATTCTTACAGAGATATTTTACTAAGTTTGACCTACATAGAAAAAATTACAATCCAAACAAGGTATACTATATATTACATTATTATCGTTCCTTGCGCTGTGTTTTTTTAACATATTCTTTAATGTATAATTGTATTTAAAAATTACATTTATATCAAGTTGTTTTAACATTGGTACTACATACAAGAAATTATTATGGTAAGGTAAAAGTAATATGTTGTGCAAAGGTTCTCCTTTCCTTAACTTGAGGTTATAGGATTCTTTTGTAGCTATATACATACAGTTTTTCCCAAAATATTTCAGCTAAACCGATTGAAAGCAATCACTTTAATTTGTGTAAATTCTTGGTCTATATAGTCAGGACTATATATTCTGAGTGCCCTAAGATACATGGAAGAAAATACTGGTTTTAATATTTTTAGAATGACCTGAATAAAAATAGACATAGGATAAATTATTTGTCGGTTTACTGAAAATAGAAAACTTAAACCTGTCTAGTTGTCTGATAATTAGAACATATATATATATATATATATATATATATATATATATATATATATATATATATATATATATATATATATATATATAATATATATATATATATATATATATATATATATATATATATATATATATATATATATATATATATATATATATATATATATATCATGAACTGTTGAGCTTCTTCCAAATAGGAGTTTCAATAGGGAGGTGAAAACCAAGCACACTATGAATAAAAGCATCTTTATTTGTCTGGGTTAAACGTTTAGAATTCCTAGCCTCATCATCGGCGCTAAGAAACTAAGATAATAAAGGGTTAAACTTTTTAGTTTTCATAAAATACTAAAATTGAATAGTGCAATTTAGGATAAGTTGCTTAATACAAGAATAAAAATTTCAATAATTCATGAAACACAATATAGATTGGAAGCAGTTTGATTTATATTTAAATTATGTTTAAGTTTTAGGATGTAAAGTGATTCTAATATCCGTAGTTCGTTGGGATGGGGGCTATGATAAGTATTACAAAATTATCCATATTAATTTTAAATTTACATACTTTGATGTGATTTCGTATGGGCGAGGGGTCTGTTTTTTTTAGAATCAGACCCGTGCGGGTTAACCTTCCCCGATGATGCTCGACGCGACAATGGATTAAACTAATGGTCGAACCAATGTAAGATGAATCGCAAGATTCATAAATATATTGATAAATTACAGAGGAGCGGCAAGGGAATGGAATTCGGTCCTTATAGCTGAAATAGGATCCAATATTGTGCCCATTCTTTAACCTGAATTTTGGGTCGAGATATGGATATAATTCATTTAGTCTTCTTAATTTCATTTACAAAGTCGTTTGATTTTTTCCTAAAGTATGAGAGATTAAAGAAAATGGATAATTTCTCTAAGGTAGTGCCAATCTCATGGCACTACCCTAAACTGTGAAAAACTGAATCAGGACACCTCCATCATCCTGAGACTCCAAAATCGCAGAAGATTGCGGATGGCCGAAGCCGTAATCATTAAAATCAGGAAACCGGCAATTAACGTGCAACTTCAGCCGGAAACCATACTCCCGACATCTCAGCGTCTCCGAGTTGACCGCCGTTAAAAGAAGCACGTTTTCAAAATTCATTTCCCTTTGCCTCCTTTGCCGGAGAACTAGATCGTAGCGACAAATAGTCAGACCTATTCGTGTGTTGTAAGAGTAGATGTAGGTAGGGGATAGAGTAAGGGTCTATAGACAGATAGCGGAAGGTAGACCAGTGGTGAAAAGAGAAAGAAGTGTGGAAGGGTGCAAAGAGATGCTAGAGCCTGGTAATCATGCCTATCACTTTTCGTATTTTTGGTTTTGTAGTTCTTTTGTTGTCTTTAAGAGTTAGTTTATATATATATATATATATATATATATATATATATATATATATATATATATATATATATATATATATATATATATATAATTATGGTGTTCAAGCAGGTTGTCTTCAAAATCAATTAATGTCTTTGGATATGATATGCGCATTTGCTGTTGTGGTAATAATTACTTTATTGTTGTGCTTAGTGTCTTTGTTTTTTGGCATATTTTGCAATGTGGGTAATTCGTATTTTTTGTTCTTTCGTGGATGTCTGCTTAGTTAAATGTTGGTCTTAATCGGTAGATTTGCGTCTTCATCGTTAAATTGTAGAAATCGGTGAGGTTTCATAGTTAAGTAAGCTTTTTCTTAGTCGGATTTTTTTATTGACGTAGGGTAAAAACACTTCTACTATCATGTGTAGAACGGCACTTCTGCTCCACCAGCTAAAACCCCGGCGGAGCTTGGAAATCTTCTGTTTGGTCAATTATTTGAATGATATCATCGTCCAATTCACGATTAACCATTTCCAGCATATTCCTTGTCCGTTCTTCTATGCCAATGTTAATGGGACTTAACTCCACCTCCCAGTGTAGCTCTCCCTGGCGTCTTCTCTCATGTCTGTAAGTAACTGTAATTACGTACATACATTTATTCTGCACAACTTGTAGTTTCCTCTTTTGTGTCCTCGAGACACACGAGAAGGCGGAAGCGGAGTATAGCAGCGTCGATCTTACAAGTGCATTGTAGATCTTTTTCTTATTGCTTTGAGGAATATTTCTGAACCTGTATAGAGTCTTGACTGCAGCAGTGGCCTTGGTGATTCTTTCTTGGACGTGCTTCTTGTACCCGGATGAGGTAATCTTCATTCCGAGTACATTGCACTCCGTGGTGTAGGGATAACGTTTATCCTCCACCCTGACGTCGTAGAGTAGTCTCCTGCCTATGGGGACTACTTTGAACTTTTCCTGGTTGGTGCGGATCTTCCACCGGGCCTCGTAGGTGTTAAGATTTTCAATTTCTGCTGCTGTCATACAAGCTTGCCAAGGCGCATTCTTTCATGGACAAGTTATTATCTGGGTGAAATCATCGGCGAATTGAATGTTGAGACAAGTGGGGCTTACAGGGGCTGGGGCATCGCGGTGTAAATAAAGTAGAGAGTGGGGGACAGGCATCTCCCCTGCGGGAGGCCCGTAGTGAGCGGAAACTTTGGTCTGTCCTTGCACCCTAAACTAATGTACGCCGCTCTCTCCATGACATAGTCACAGAGAGTTCTTTCTAAGTTTTCATTTAGGCCCAGTCATAAGATCTTGTACTGTATTCCCTGTTGCCATACCTTATCAAATGTCTTTGATACACCCCGACAAACAATGTCCACATAACTCCTTTCCTGTGCACGCTGCACAGTCTTGTTCGACTGTGTTCGAGCATACTCCAACACACAAAACGCCTTTTCACTTACAGGGAATGGAATTTCTATACCTGTAAAAATAAAAACATCAGACAATAAACATAAAACTTTGACCTGTTTCTAAACATGCTCTTGAAATTTAAAGTCATTTTAACGGGAACTTGAAAAGTTATTAGATTGCAAAATGATATCATTTTTTTTAAACACCTGGTATATGTAGCAGTCTTTCTTAAATGCAAATTTTGTTGAAGACCATAGTGTATTTTACCTTAATTAATTTCCTTTGGCAACTTTCTCTTATTCTAACTATCTTTTTTTTTATTCCATATTGTAGATGGTGGATCACTTGTCCTGTATTCATCTCTCTTTTAAATGAATGTGTTTGGTAAAAACCAAACTAAATTGCTAAGCTTTCGATCTTATTCGATCATATTTGGAGCGTTTTGATATGTTCTTGCCTCCTCTACCGATGAAATGAGTGAAGTGAGGGTCTGGCAGAATGAAGGAAAATGATTTTTAAGGGGTATTTATTCCGCCTAGGTTGAGCGTAACGTTATAGAGGAAACGGGCCAGTCCGGTGAGTGGACTTTTAAAATAATTTTAATTTTCGATTCCAGCTTGTCGCTTGACTGTTGATGGCCGGTTTATCTTCGTTTATTAATTAAGCTTCTAAGATAGTCAGACTAGTTTTATTAACCTCTTTTCTTTTAATAACGGTGTTGTCAACTAGCATATCTCTCGTTAGGTTAATGTTATGTGCAGTCTTCATATGATTTTTAGGCCCTCCGTTTTGCAGATGCATGGTTAAACGTCTCGGAAGGGTACTGGTTGCCATGCTAATATATTTTGAGTTGTTATAAAGCTTACAGTCTTTATCGGGGTAGATGAACTCGTAAACTATGTTGGTTCATTTAAGATTCGAGGAGTTTAGGCAGCTGTTGTTTATCATCGGGAGATTGCTGGCTTTTGTTGTTATAAAATATATGATGAGTTGAATTTTATCCATTTGATTTTTAACCTTGATGTTACAGTTAATAATCTCCTTGATATTTTTTTCATCTATTTTATAGGCCGTGGACATCTGATTTCTGCAATACAAGTTGTGATGTTGTTGACTTCTCCCTGATTACTTTCAGTTTTATCCGTATTTTTGCAATGATTATTTAAAAATGATTGGAGTTGTTTGTCAATCATGCTGTTTGAGAAACCATTATTCACGAGTATTTGTTTTACTCGTGCTATCTCTTGGTGGAAAAGTTCCACGTAGAGCAGCATTTATGTGCTCGGCGGATGTATGAGCCGATTACTCATATTTTATAGCTTTCTGGGCATTCACTCTCCGCATTGAGGCATCTTCCCATGTCCGTACTTTTTCTATGTATACCATTGATGTTTTGAACCTCAACGTCCAAGAAAGGGAGTATATTTACCCGTGATCAATTAATAAGTGAACTTTACACGTTCTCTTCAAATTGCTGCTTGATGTTTATCAGATGTTCTTCGTTTTGGGCGTTGATGTAGATGTCGTCTACGTATCGGCAATATGTGTGTTGCTTATTTTCCCTGATGTCCAATAATCTCTATTCAAGTTGACCTATATAATAGTTGGCAAACTTCGGCCCTAAGGGTGACCCCATAACCACTCCATCGATGATTACACACTAGGATATATGTATGGAAATGTAAAAAATCATAAGCCGAACAACCCATTGAGGCCTATCATCTCTCAAGTCACGACACCTACGTACCGTTTAGCTAAAACCCTAAATGAAATAATAAAACTGTACATCCCTTCGAAATATGTATAGCATAAAATCCACGGAAGATAGATTAACAGGAATGTTAGCTACAAGAGTAAGGAGGTCATCCTTAAACTATACAACTCGTATGTTAGGCCACATTTAGAGTACTGTATACAAGCATGGTCACCACATTTTAGACATGACATCAACCTGCTAGAGTCAGTACAAAGGAGGGCAACAAAAATAATACCTTCCCTGAAGCACCTTGAATATGAAGATAGACTGAGGGTACTAAATATGTTCTCCTTTGAGAAAAGATGTGTGAGGGGAGATATGATTGAGCTTTTTAAAATCTGTTTTTGGATAGATAAGTTGGATTTTAGCAAGTTATTTGAGTTGGAAGGTAGTAATAGGACTAGGGGTCACCACTTAAAAATTAAACAACAGAGGTGCAGGTTGGATGCTAGAAAATATTTTCCACCAATAGGGTGGTAGATTACTGGAATAGTTTGCCATCTGGGACGGTAGGGAGTCCAAACTTGAATGTATTCAAACGCAGATTAGATGATTTTATGGGGGGGGGGGAGGGTTAAAACGGTAAATATGTAGATTAGCGGCTCGGCCAAAAAAGTGGATTTTTGTGTGTTTATATTTCGTTCACCCCTGCATGAATATTCATGCGCGTTTGAGTCCTATTTGAAATATAACCGACGCCATTTTTTTAAAAATGCCCGAAACTAAACAAACGAAAAACGCTGTTTACTTACGCCATTTTTTCTACAAAACGCCCGAAATAACCAAACGAAAAACGCTGTTTACTTACTTTATTGCAGTGGGTATACTTCTGAAATAGCGATGAGGAAAGCCTATTTTGTTCACAATAGTCAATAGCGATCTCTCTGCAGAAACTAAACCAATCAATCAAAGTTTTGGGTGTAACATTGACTTAATGGGACAGAACTTCTAATTCCAATTAATTAGTTGATTAAAAACCAGTAAATAATTTGCAGAATAGTTTCTAAAGAGTTCCGAGCGTTTGATAAAACGTGCCATTCAATGCTGATTAAAAAAAAATGGCGCTCACTTAAGTCACGTTTAGTTTTAGAAGATCTAAATTAAAAATGAGGGGTAATATCTATGCCCGGCCACAAACCTCGCAATCGATTTTAATGTTAAGTAAATTATGAAAGTCCAAAAAGGTTAAAAATTTATTTCGATCCGAAAATAGAGTTAATAATTATGTTATGTTATGTTAATATTTACCACCGGATTCCATTTTCAAACTGCGTAAAATGCGTCTCTACTACATCCAAATGGCTAAAAAAAAAAGTAGTTCCTTTAAACGATCTAGTTAAGTAGATTTAATTAGATAAAAAAGGTAATAAAAATAGTAAAATGGGGAAAAATATATTGACAAATAATAATAATTCCAAACGAAGATAGTAAAAAGATATTAAGTGAAAAACAAAATAAAAATTCAACTCAGTCATTTCTGACGTCAGACTCCCCCCCCCCCTCCATTATAATTCGCAAAACGATTAAAGGCGCTGAAATGATTTGGTTAAATCATTTAGTCCTGTAAACGAGCCGTCCCCTTAAATTACTCCAAAAACGTGAAACATTTTGAAACACTGACGAAATATTACCTCCCATCCTTCGAGCCGTCAATCTACATATATCCTTTGGCGGGTATTCTAGACTCATTCTTGTCGATGCATTTTTTTATTATTGTATATTACGATTGATTTGAATTTTGACGAGTCTTGATGATGATGCTTTTTGTTTTTGACACATTCTTGTATATGCTTCGAATTGTAGATGTATGATCGGACACAATTCTATGGATTATTTAAATTTTATATTGTAGATGCACGATCTGACACAATCCTATGGATGCATTTTGTGGGTGGGTTTTGACAGATGCGGACGACCTTTGATAGTCCCTTGTGGCTTTTGCCATACGTGACATTATTTTATGTTATACACCACTACAAGACGCAGTTCTAATATCATCCCTTGACGTGGAAAGCCTATTTACGAACGTGTGTCGCTCAAATCATCGACATCATTATAAAAAAATGTGTACCACCATCCTACAATGTATCCCCCCAAATCTTGACCCAAACATCTTAAGGAGCATGTTACGTTCATGCACATCAGAGGCTCTGCTCCGTTCAGGACACCGGACGGTAATCTATACACGCAAGTGGATGGAGTGGCTATGGGCTCCATTTACAATATCAGTTTTGGTAAATATGTAGATTATCGGCGCGAACGATGGGACGTACTATTTCGTCCGTGTTCCAAAATGTTTCACGTTTTTGGAGTACATTTAAGTTGAGGGCTCGTGTGGGGGTAAACACAATTGGGGGACTACACTACGATGATCCTGAGTTTCATTAAATTGGGGGGGGGTCTGGGGGGCACAGCCCCTAGGAAATATAATCCTAATTGTTTATAGAATAATAATTCGAAAACGACTCAAACGCGCATGAATATTCCGACACGAGTGAACGATAATATTTACACACAAATTTTTTTCTCGGCGGGGCCGCTAATCTATATATTTACCATAATAAAGCGTCAATACCTTTCTCTAGGCTTTATTCAACTACCATTAGGAGAAGTGTAAGCAATAAGAGTGCTGAAGTCATTCTAAAACTGTATCTGGCGCTATTTAGGCCTCATCTAGACTATGCAGTACAATTTTGGTCACCACTTTTTGAAAGAATAATTGAGCAATAAATTACAGGTCAGATGATTAACATTCCATATAAAGAGATTAGGACTAAAAATAATGACCCAAAATGGATGACAGATAAAATTAAGCATTATATTGGCATTAAAAAGGGCATTTATAGGAAAATAAAAAATGGAGAGGATCACTTAAGGCAAAGATATAATGAACTAGCAAGAGATGTTAAAAAGTTAATTAGAGAAGCTAGGAGAAATTATGAAATTAAAGTGGCAAAAAGGGCAAAGAAAGATCCTAAAAGTTTTTATCAATTATACAAAACTAAGGTTAGAGATAAAATAGGCCCACTTATAGATTCCAATGGAGAATTAGTGAGTGATAGGGACTCAATGGCTGGAATGCTAAATGACTTTTTTTCTCTCAGTATTTACACAGGAGGATACTCTAAATATACCTGAGGTGTCAATGATCTTTCGGGGTAATGATGAAGAGAAATTAAAGGATATCTTGATTACAAAGGAGATAGTGACAAAGGAAATTGATAAAATCAAAAGTAGTAAAGCACCCAGTCCTGATGAGCTCTTTCCTACAATTTTGAAAGAATGTAAGGATGTGTTAAGTGAGCCCCTAGCATGAATCTTTAGAAAATCATTGGAGAGTGGCATTGTGCCAGTGGCATGGAAGAAAGCCAATGTGATACCTATATTTAAGAAAGGGGATAAAACAAATATGTCTAATTACAGACCAGTAAGTTTGACATCAGTGGTAGGGAAAATGATGGAATCTATTATAGCAAGGAATATTAGAGATCACTTGGATAAGCATAAGTTGATAAAAGAATCACAGCATGGCTTTAGTAAGGGTAAATCCTGTCTCACTAATTTGCTGTCTTTTTATAGTAAGGTGTATGAAGCAGCAGATAATGATGAAAACTATGATATTTTATACTTGGACTTTAGTAAGGCTTTTGATCGAGTGCCACACTTACGGCTTCTGAGCAAAGTTAAAGCACACGGGATTGATGGCAGTATATATAGGTGGATTCAGTCATGGCTTGGTGACAGACAGCAAAGAGTTAGTATAGATGGAGTTAAATCTGAGTTGGGGTGTGTTAGCAGTAGAGTTCCGCAAGGATCTGTTTTGGGTCCTTTGCTATTCTTAATTTATATTAATGATCTTGACATGGGTATAAGTAGTGACCTGAGTAAATTTGCTGATGATACTAAGCTAGGTAGGGCCATTAGGGCTGATTCTGATGCTGTTGTAATGCAAGAGGAATTGACCATTCTGTCCAATTGGGCCGAGAAATGGCAAATGAAGTTTAACATAGACAAATGTAGTGTACTTAGTATAGGTAGAAATAATCCATTGAATAGTTATAAATTAAATGGCAGAATTTTAGGGAGGACCGATTGTGAGAGGGACTTGGGTATTTTGGTAAGTTCAGACCTTCGTCCTAGAAAGCAATGCCTAAATGCTAAGAATAAAGCTAATAGGATATTGGGATTCATTAGGAGGAGTGTAAGCAATAAGAGTGCTGAAGTCATTCTAAAACTGTATCTGGCGCTAGTTAGGCCTCATCTAGACTATGCAGTACAATTTTGGTCACCATATTATAGGAAGGATATTGATTTGCTTGAGTCTGTGCAGAGAAGGATGACAAAGATGATTGGTGGGCTAAGGAACTTACCTTATGGTGAAAGGCTCAGAAAACTAAATCTACATACATTGGAAAGGAGAAGAGTCAGAGGGGAATTGATTGAAGTCTTCAAATGGGTAAAAGGATATAATAAAGGGGATCTGGGTAAGGTTCTTATACTTAGTGAACATGACAGGACACGTAGCAATGGGTTTAAGCTTGATAAGTATAGGTTTAGGAAGGAGATTGGGAGGAATTGGTTTACAAATCGTGTGGTAGATGAATGGAATAGGCTCACTAGACATGGGATAGAAACCTCCTCTCTGGGTAGTTTTAAGAATAGATTAGGTAAATATATGGATGAAGCTGCTAGATGGGACTGACTTTTTTTATGTACATATGTTTATATTTTTCTAACGAGTGGGGAGATTATATTTTGCGGTTGCATGAATGGACAATCCTCTGGATGCATTTTATGTATATTGTAGATTAGATCTGACCAACTCCTTAAAGGGTGACAATGTTGATGACTTTTCTCTGGTAAGAAATCTTTTGTGTGTTGACTGGAACAGGAGCTGCCAAGTGTAGGCCATGAAGGATCTATTGCAGTCTCGTTCTTTTCTTATGTTATTATACACACATGCTTACTTCTACATGCCCATTCAATCTCCTGCCACAGAAGATTTGAAGCTTCCTTACTAAGATTTGGTGGTCTGTATAATAATCCTATGACAAGCTTGTTTTTACCTTCCTTTACATTTAGCCATAATGACTCTGTGTTATCATCTAATTTAATTGTACTGTTTACACAACACTGGAGATTATCTTTAATATAAATAATAACCCCTCCTCTTCTCTTCCTATTCCTATCTGTATGGAACATGTTAAAAGGCCTCAATCTCAACCTCAGGTGGTGTGTGAGAGGGGATATGATTGAGCTGTTTAAAATTTTTTCCGGGATAGATAAATTGGATGTTAGCAAGTTTTTTGAGTTAGATGATGGAAATCGGACTAGAGGTCACCACTTGAAAATTAAAAAGCAAGGGTGTAGGTTGGATTTAAGAAAATATTTTTTCACCAATAGAGTGGTAGACTTCTGGAACAAATTGCCGCAGAGGGTAGTAGGTAGTCCAAATCTAAATGTATTTAAGAGTAGGTTGGATGAGTTTATGGGAAGGGAAGGTTGTGATGGTTCCTAAGTTTTGTATATATTAATATTGTTTGTATATATCTATAGCTGCATGATTTAGTTCTTGACAAGCCTTGATTGGTGATACCCTTGTTTCTGGATGCAATCCTCTGGATGTAGTTTTCCTGGGAGTTTGGATGCCTTGAAAAAGAGGCCGCTTGACTCGGATGACCTATGATGAGCCCTTGTGGCTTTTGTCATCCGTTATATTATATTGTGGGGGACTTTGATTTTGTCTTCCCCTGGTGATGGTGCTTTTTGTGGGTGGGTTTTGACGGAGGCGGATGACCTTTGATAGGCCCTTGTGGCTTTTGTCATCCGTGTAATTATGTTATGTTATTTATGTTATGTTACCTGCCAAATCAAGCCATGACTCTGTTATCGCAATTATATCAAAATTATCTTCACTCGCTAACGCTCGTAAGAGATCTATCTTATTCCTTATACTCCGACCATTTGTGTAGTATATTTTTAAGGTTTTTTTTATTATTCCCATCTTCATTGCATTGTGCTTTTTTATTCCTAGTTATCTGCTCATTCACTTGTGCATTAGTCCCCCTATAACGCATCAGTATGCCCTCTCCCCTAGCTATTCCTCTATCTCTGCATCCCTTCCATTTCCTACACCTGCCCTCTATTCCTGTTATTCCCTTAGCTCTAACAGCTTCTAGTTTCCCACCCGAAGGACCTAATCACACTATCCAGCTCTTCCCATAGAACCTCAACACCTGCCCGACTAAGATGGAGCCCATCCATCGCATACAACCTCCTATTCTCGTAAAACCCTCCCCAGACATCTACAAACACCAATCCTAACTCCTCACACAGTTCTTTCACAAATTCATTCAAACCAATTGCACGCGACAACCATTCTACCCCCACATCCAATCTCGGAAGCACACCAGAAACAACACCTTTTACCCTGCTTTTACTCATCCTTTCAACTTACCTTTTATACTGCTCACGTAACTCACATGTACCCACCTTCTTTACATCATTCACTCCCACATGCGTAATCACAACTGCATCCCTCTCACACCCAGAAACCAGCCTATCATACCTCTCACAAACATCACTTACACCAGCACCCGGCAGACAAACACTCATTCCCTTTCACTTGCTATCACTCAACTTCCTATCTAAATACCTAATCTGAGAGTCACCCATAACTAGCACCTCAGTCATTCTGCTATTCTGTCTTGGCCTAACATTACCCTCCCTCCTGCTCTCAGTCACACTACCACTTATCCTGCTTTCATCCACAATCACACCAGGCAAATCACTTTCACACTCTTCCTCTCTCAGGACATTGAATCTGTTAGTCAACCTAACAGGTTTTATGTCCCTCTCATTCACACACCTAACCTGTCCTAACTTATCTATCCTATCCATTTTCACCCACCATTCATCATCACTCACAACTTCCACACTGTTCCCAGTCTTAGCCCTATCTTCCACCCTCTTAGCACTAATCTCACCCTTCAATCGTACACTTGCATCTCTTCTCACCTCAAACACCAAATCATTCAACCTCTTACATTCCCCACTCAACCTCCTAACCTCCTCTTCCAGAAAACACACACGGCATTCAGTTACATTCACTCTCCTTTCAACTCCACATGCATCACACACCACATACACACTACTTTCAAATGGCATGCTCTCACCATCTATACAAACAGCCATACTCTCAGAAATTTACTAAGGAAAAATTTAACACTCACCAAAAAAAATTCTTGCTCAGGATTGCTGCCAGTTATCTTCCCCAAAAGTATTAATCACTAATGTATTTATTACAGTGATTGGTGTATTAAATAAATACAAGAAAAACTACACACCCAAATCAGTATTATATCCCATTCTTACAATGAGAATCAGAAGCTTCCTGTAAGACAACTGACCTGAGTAAATTTACTGATGATACTAAGCTAGGTAGGGCCATTAGGGCTGATTCTGATGCTGTCGTAATGCAGGAGGAATTGACCATTCTGTCCAATTGGGCCAAGAAATGGCAAAGGAAGTTTAACATAGACAAATGTAGTGTACTTAGTATAGGTAGAAATAATCCATTGAATAGTTATAAATTAAATGGGAGAATTTTGGGGAGGACCGATTGTGAGAGGGACTTGGGTATTTTGGTAAGTTCAGACCTTCGTCCTAGAAAGCAATGCCTAAATGCTAAGAATAAAGCTAATAGGATATTGGGATTCATTAGGAGGAGTGTAAGCAATAAGACTGCTGAAGTCATTCTAAAACTGTATCTGGCGCTAGTTAACATAACATTAACATAATTACACGGATGACAAAAGCCACAAGGGCCTATCAAAGGTCATCCGCCTCCATCAAAACCCACCCACAAAAAGCACCATCACCAGGGGAAGACAAAATCAAAGTCCCCCACAATATAATATAACAGATGACAAAAGCCACAAGGGCTCATCATAGGTCATCCAAGTCAAACGGCCTCTTTTTTAAGGCACTCAAACTCCCAGGAAAACTACATCCAGAGGATTGCATCCAGAAACCAGGATATCACCAATCAAGGCTTGTCAAGAACTAAATCATGCAGCTATAGATATATACAAACAATATTAATATATACAAAACTTAGGAACCATCACAACCTTCCCTTCCCATAAACTCATCCAACCTACTCAGTCGAAGACTGACCTTCGAACAGGTAGCACGTGTTTTATAGAGCTCTCAGTCTGTTGATCTATTTTTCAGATTTTTCTATAGTTTGTTTGTTTTTTTGTTTTTTTTCTCACCACAATCAGCGAAAGCTAAGTTGCTCTTCTTTTTTTATTTCTTATTGCTACTTAAATTCTTTCTTTGTTTGAATAAGTGATGGAGTTTGGGGATGAAAGTGAGCATGAGTGTCGGAATGTATGCATTGGTTGTGGTGTATTAGGTGAGGGGTATACATGTGTTGTATGTGGGCTGCGTGAATGCATTGTAGATTTAGAGGGGATGAGAAGGCAGGATTTAGACAGGATATGTAGGCTGGAGGGGTTAGTTGCTGAGCTCAGGAGGGAACTTAGTGTTAGGCCTAGAGCTGGGAATAGGTTAGGTGGTGAGGTAGGCCAGTTAGATGTTTCAGGTGAAGGTAGAGGGCCAGTGGAGGAGGTAGGATGTGATAGTTCTAGTGATAGTGAAGTTAGCCCCCTTAGATTAGTTAGAAATAGGCCTAGTGAGGATGGGGGACAGTGGAGAGTGGTTAGGAAACATGAAGCTAGGGAGGCTTCTCCTGTTCTTTGTGAGAATAGGGTTGCCTCTGTTGAGGTGGTTAGCCAGGGGGAGAATAGGTGTGTGAGTCAGAGGGACACAGATCCTATTAGCTTGACTAATAGATTCAGTGCCCTAAGAGAGGATGTAACTGGAAGTGATATGACTGATGGGGGTGGAGTTCGAGTGACTGGTAGTTTGAATGAGAATAGGAGTGGGGATGGAGTTAGGTCTGTGGGGGTTAGGAATAGGAGTCTGACTGAAGTGCTTGTGATGGGTGATTCGCGAGTTAGATATTTAGATAGGAAGTTGAATGCAAGTAGATTGAATGGTTTGAGGGTGTGTTTGCCGGGTGCTGGAGTGAGAGATCTGTCTGATAGGTATGAGGAACTGGTGTCTGGCTGTGCAAGGGATGCGGTTGTGATTACACATGTAGGAGTGAATGATGTGAAGAAAGTGGGTGCATGTGAGTTACGTGAGAGGTACAAGAGGTTGATTGAAAAGGTGAAAGAAAGTAGAATGAAAGGTGTTGTGACAGGTGTGCTTCCAAGAATGGATGTTGGGGTAGAATGGATGTCTCGTGCAATTGGGCTGAATGATTATGTGAGGAGGATGTGTGAGATGGAAGGTGTCATGTTTGTGGATGTGTGGGATAGGTTTGTTGGAATGAAAGAAATGTATGCGATGGATGGACTGCATTTGAGTAGGAGGGGGGTAGATGTGTTGTGGGAGGAGTATGATCGTGTTATTAGGTCTTTGCGGGCGGGAAACTAGATACTAATAGTGGTCAGGGAATTATGAGAGGACATTATAGTACTGAAAGTAGAATGGACTTGGCAGATAACAGAAATAGGTTCCAAGGCGATAGAGGTGAGGTCATTCAAGTTTCAAGAGGTACTTCAGGGATAGGGGGGTTAAATTGTTTCTATACAAATGCTCGTAGTCTTAGAAACAAGAAGGATGAGCTATTTAGTTATATTAGCAATGAGGATATAGATATATTATGCGTTACTGAATCATGGGTTAATGAAATAGAATTTAGTGACACTATAAGTGAATTTGATTTTCAGGGCTATAATATGTACATTAGTCAAAGGACAGGTAGGATTGGTGGAGGAATAATTATCTATATAAAAAACAACATTGTTTCAAGTTTAAATACTTCAATAAAGCAGGATGGAGTTGAGTCACTTTGGATAGATATTAGGTTCAGTAAAAATAGAATGGTGCATTTGGGAGCTTTTTACAGGCCACCTGGGCAGACTGATGATATAGATGAACTAATGATAAGGGAAATAAGTAAGGGATGTGAAACAGATGCAGTTATTATTGGGGACTTCAACTTAAACTCTGTGGACTGGGAAAATATGATAGGTAGGGATAGAACAAGTGGCAGGTTCATAGAATGCTTTGAGGATAATTTTTTGAATCAATTTGTTAACGATTCAACGAGGGGGGACAATATATTAGATTTAGTACTTTCTAACAGTGATCATTTAGTTCAAGAATTGACTGTTGGGGAAGCATTGGGAAATAGTGACCATCAGATAGTTCGTTTTAACTTGGGAATTGAGAAGGGTAAAATAACTGAGAATGCTGAAAAAGTTCCAAATTTTCATAAGGGAGATTATGTAAAACTTCGAAGCTTGCTAAATTTGGTAGACTGGGATATAGAATTCAGAGGTAAAAATGCTTATGGGATGTGGGATACTTTCAAGCATATAATAAATGTAGTCCAAGAACAATGTATCCCAATGAAGGCCATTAGGAACAAAAGTAGGAAACCATTATGGTGGAATCAGGAGATAGCTAGAAAAATTTCAGAGAAGAAAAGGGCATATAAAAAATTACAGGTACAAAATAATATTCAAAATTTAAGTGATTATAGAATGGCTAGGAATGAGTTAAATAAGATTATAAAGAAGAACAAAAGGGTGTCAGAAATTAAATTATCTCAGGATAGCAACAAAGATCCTAGAAAGTTCTTTAGTTACTATAAAATTAATAACAAGTGTGGCAGAGTTAAAATAGGACCTATCAAATATGAAGGGTTTGTGAGAGAAACTGATGAGGAAATAGTTGAGGTACTAAATGGTCATTTTGCATCAGTATTTACAAAAGAGAAACTAAATAGTCCTATGTATAGTACTCATAGGTCAGGAAAAGAGGTGTTTACTAACATTTGTGTGGATCGGAGGATGATAAAAGGACTAATAGGTGATTTAGATACTACCAAGGCCTCCGGCCCTGATAATATTCATTCTAGGATACTTAAAGAAGGGGTAGAAAGTATCTCAATAGCTCTGGACAAGTTATATACTAGGTCATTGGAATATGGAGAAATACCCGATGATTGGAAGAGAGCGAATGTAGTCCCCATTTTCAAGAAGGGTAGTAAAGAGGATCCAAATAACTTTAGACCGGTTAGCCTAACTCCTGTAGTCTGTAAAATTCTTGAGAAAATAGTTAAAAAAGGGATTTGCCAACATCTAGAGAGGGAGGGGTTAATCAGCGATGCTCAGCATGGGTTTAGATCAGGTAGATCATGTTTGACTAACTTACTAGACTTTCTGGAGTTTGTAACAGATCAAGTAGATAAGGGAGAGAATGTAGATATAATTTACTTAGATTTTAGTAAAGCATTTGATAAGGTACCACACAGGAGACTAGTTCATAAATTAAAAATGATTGGGATATGTGGGGGTGTTTCAAATTGGATAGCTGAGTGGCTGAAAGACAGGAAGCAAAGGGTAGTGCTAAATGGTGTAAAGTCAGAGTGGAGGGATGTTATCAGTGGGGTTCCTCAGGGATCAGTTCTCGGTCCATTATTATTTGTCATCTATATAAACGATCTTGGGGAGGCAGTTAATAATAAAGTGTCAATTTTTGCGGATGATACCAAATTAGCAGCTGTAGTTAAAGATATTGATGATAATTTTAAAGTGCAGGGGGACTTAAATAAATTGTTATCCTGGGCACATAAGTGGCAAATGACTTTCAACCTTGATAAGTGCAAAGTTATTAACATGGGAAAAGATAATAGAGAATTTAACTATGAAATGGATGGGCATTGGCTGAGCTCAGTAGAGGATGAGAAAGATCTAGGAGTAGTAATAGATAAGTCATTAAGGTTTTCTAAGCAGTGTATTGAAGCAAGAAATAGGGCAAATAGAGTGCTGGGTTTTATTAAGAGAAATGTCAGTTACAAAAGTAAGGAGGTTATTCTTAAACTCTATAACTCTTATGTTAGGCCACATCTAGAGTACTGTATACAGGCATGGTCCCCACATTTTAGACACGATATTAACCTTCTTGAGTCAGTGCAACGGAGGGCAACAAAGATTATTCCTTCCCTGAGGCACCTTGAATATGAAGATAGACTGAGGGTATTAAATATGTTCTCGTTCGAAAGGAGGTGTGTGAGAGGGGATATGATTGAGCTGTTTAAAATTTTTTCCGGGATAGATAAATTGGATGTTAGCAAGTTTTTTGAGTTAGATGATGGAAATCGGACTAGAGGTCACCACTTGAAAATTAAAAAGCAAGGGTGTAGGTTGGATTTAAGAAAATATTTTTTCACCAATAGAGTGGTAGACTTCTGGAACAAATTGCCGCAGAGGGTAGTAGGTAGTCCAAATCTAAATGTATTTAAGAGTAGGTTGGATGAGTTTATGGGAAGGGAAGGTTGTGATGGTTCCTAAGTTTTGTATATATTAATATTGTTTGTATATATCTATAGCTGCATGATTTAGTTCTTGACAAGCCTTGATTGGTGATACCCTTGTTTCTGGATGCAATCCTCTGGATGTAGTTTTCCTGGGAGTTTGGGTGCCTTGAAAAAGACGCTGCTTGACTCGGATGACCTATGATGAGCCCTTGTGGCTTTTGTCATCCGTTATATTATATTGTGGGGGACTTTGATTTTGTCTTCCCCTGGTGATGGTGCTTTTTGTGGGTGGGTTTTGACGGAGGCGGATGACCTTTGATAGGCCCTTGTGGCTTTTGTCATCCGTGTAATTATGTTATGTTATGTTAAATACATTTAGATTTGGACTACCTACTACTCTCTGCGGCAATTTGTTCCAGAAGTCTACCACTCTATTGGTGAAAAAATATTTTCTTAAATCCAACCTACACCCTTGCTTTTTAATTTTCAAGTGGTGACCTCTAGTCCGATTTCCATCATCTAACTCAAAAAACTTGCTAACATCCAATTTACCTATCCCGGAAAAAATTTTAAACAGCTCAATCATATCCCCTCTCACACATCTCCTTTCGAATGAGAACATATTTAATACCCTCAGTCTATCTAATAACTTTGCACTTATCAAGTTTGAAAGTCATTTGCCACTTATGTGCCCAGGATAACAATTTATTTAAATCCCCCTGCACTTTAAAATTATCATCAATATCTTTAACTACAGCTGCTAATTTGGTATCATCCGCAAAAATTGATACTTTATTATTAACTGCCTCCCCAAGATCGTTTATGTAGATGACAAATAATAATGGACTGAGAACTGATCCCTGAGGAACCCCACTGATAACATCCCTCCACTCTGACTTTACACCATTTAGCACTACCCTTTGCTTCCTGTCTTTCAGCCACTCAGCTATACAATTTGAAACACCCTCACATATCCCAATCATTTTTAATTTATGAACTAGTCTCCTATGTGGTACCTTATCAAATGCTTTACTAAAATCTAAGTAAATTATATCTACATTCTCTCCCTTATCTACTTGATCTGTTACAAACTCCAGAAAGTCTAGTAAGTTAGTCAAACATGATCTACCTGATCTAAGGAGCGCACTACTCCTGGAGTTCGCCAACAACGAGTTCCTCACTCAATGGGTCAGAGAACCGACGAGAGGAGACAATATCCTCGACTTGGTCTTCACCTCTGAGGATGATATCGTTGAGGATATCTCTGTAGGCGAAGAGCTCGGTGGCAGTGATCACCAGCTAGTTAGATTTAGCGTCAAGATCCCGAAGGTAAGGTCTGTTGCCAGTCAATCAAAGAAACTTGACTTGAGAAGAGCAGACTTTGCAAGCCTTCGAGCTGGACTGACTGACGTGAGGCTAGAAGTGTGCGATGCCGTTGAAGACTCGTGGAATAGTTTCAAAACCACATTCATGAGTCTTCAATCGCGTTTCATCCCTCTGAAATGCCCCCGTCTGTCTTCTGTTCAACCTAAGTGGTTTAATTGAGAAATCGGCCAACTGCTTAGGGAGAAGAGAAATGTGTACCGGCAATCGAAGATCTCGGGTGACTTTGACGAATACCGGAGGCTAGCCAGGAGAGTGAAGTCCAGCATAAGGGCGGCTAAGCGGTCTGAGGAACTCCGAGTGGCGAGACTCTGTAAAGAGAATCCCAAGGAGTTTTTTGGATATGTGAACAGCCGTAAACCAATCCGTCGAACGATTGGCCCTTTGAGGAATGAGGAGGGGACATTAAAGCATTCAGATGCAGAAAATGCTAACCTCCTCAACGACTACTTCTCTTCAGTGTTTACTGAAGAGTGTGGTCCCATTCCCCAGCCGACGGATTCCTACTCGGGGGGAAAAGCTGAAGGCAATGGACTTCACCGAAGGAGAAATAAAGAAAAAGATCGCTGACCTAAAGACGAATAAGTCCCCTGGACCGGACGGGTTTCTACCTAAAGTGTTGAAGGAAGTGTGCGATGAAGTATCACGACATCTGTGCGCTATCTTTAACATGTCAATCCGGACCGGATGCATTCCTAGAGACTGGCGTGAGGCGGAGGTGACTCCTATCTTCAAGAAAGGAGACCGAGACCAACCGTCGAACTACCGACCTATCAGTCTGACTTCGATAGTCGGTAAACTCATGGAAAGCATCATGGTGGACAAAGTGACGTCGTATTTAGAGTCAAACCTGCTACTGAGGAGTTCCCAGCACGGCTTCCGAAGGCAACGGTCATGCCTGACGAACCTTGTGGAATTCTTCCACTTCGTTTTCAGTGAGCACGATCGGGACAAGGCGGTGGATGTGGTCTACCCAGACTTTCAGAAAGCCTTTGATAAGGTACCACACCGCCGCCTTCTCAAGGAAAGTGCGAGCGCTTGGCATAGACGGAAAGGTAGCCGGCTGGATCGAGAACTGGCTAAGTGGCAGATGGCAACGGGTGGTGGTAAATGGACAGTCTTCTGAGTGGGTGCCCGTTACTAGCGGGGTGCCTCAAGGTTCTGTCCTGGGACCACTACTATTCATCATCTACGTCAACGACATGGACGGTGACATGGTTGCCAAGATTTCCAAATTTGCCGATGATACCAAGCTTGGTATGAACGTTGCAAAGGATGGAAATACTGCCCGCCTGCAGGAAGATCTTGGGAAGATTGGGGAGTGGTCGGACACGTGGCAAATGCCTTTTAACGTGGGCAAATGCAAAGTGATGCATATCGGCCACAGAAACCCCCAATCTCAGTATATCCTTAAGGGCACTGCTATGGAATCCACCGACACTGAGAAGGACTTGGGTGTAACAATCACTAGTGACCTCAAGTTCTCGAAACAGTGCATTGAGGCGGAGAAAAAGGCCCAAAGGATGCTAGGCTATATTAAGCGCCAGTTTGGTTATCGGAACCAGGAGATTGTACTGTGCCTGTACAACTCACTTGTCCGACCGCACCTGGAGTATGCCGTACAATTTTGGAGTCCTTCATTGCGAAAGGACATCGCGAGATTGGAACGCGTACAAGCCAGGGCAACCAAGCTGATTCCCTCTATCCGACATAAAAGTTATGAGGATAGACTAAGGGAATTAGATCTGTTCTCGCTGGAAACCCGTAGACTGCGTGGTCAGCTCATCGAAGTTTTCAAAATACTTTGAGGGTTCAACAATGTTGACTACCGGGATATTTTCACACTGAGTGAGAACAGAACGCGCAATCACGGCTTCAAACTTGAACTGAAGCGTTACAACCGCAATCTGTGTGGAAATTTTTTCACCTACAGTATCTGCGGTAAGTGGAACGCACTTCCAGTGGAAGTTGTCAACAGTGAATCTGTTGACCAGTTCAAGTCAAGACTAGACAAGGTCTTGAAAAGTGGCCGTTTAGGGACGCAAAACAATTGAGCAGCCATGTGCCTGCTCGATTGCTAGTCCAATGGTACCCTCTTTGAATGGACCGTAAGGTCTCCTAGGGTACCTTTTTCCTTATTGTTACTCCTTGTTGTTACTAAACCCATGCTGAGCATCGCTGATTAACCCCTCCCTCTCTAGATGTTGGCAAATCCCTTTTTTAACTATTTTCTCAAGAACTTTACAGACTACAGGAGTTAGGCTAACCAGTCTAAAGTTATTTGGATCCTCTTTACTACCCTTCTTGAAAATGGGGACTACATTCGCTCTCTTCCAATCATCGGGTATTTCTCCATATTCCAGTGACCTAGTATATAACTTGTCCAGAGCTATTGAGATACTTTCTACCCCTTCTTTAAGTATCCTAGAATGAATATTATCAGGGCCGGAGGCCTTGGTAGTATCTAACTCACCTATTAGTCCTTTTATCATCCTCCGATCCACACTAATGTTAGTAAACACCTCTTTCCCTGACCCATGAGTACTATACATAAGACTATTTAGTTTCTCCTTTGTAAATACTGATGCAAAATGACCATTTAGTACCTCTACTATTTCCTCATCAGTTTCTCTCACAACCCCTTCATATTTGATAGGTCCTATTTTAACTCTGCCAGACTTGTTATTAATTTTATAGTAACTAAAGAACTTTCTAGGATCTTTGTTGCTATCCTGAGCTAATTTAATTTCTCACATCCTTTTGTTCTTCTTTATAATCTTATTTAACTCATTCCTAGCCATTCTATAATCACTTAAATTTTGAATATTATTTTTTACCTGTAATTTTTTATATGCCCTTTTCTTCTCTGAAATTTTTCTAGCTATCTCCTGATTCCACCATAATGGTTTCCTACTTTGGTTCCTAATGGCCTTCATTGGGATACATTGTTCTTGGACTACATTTATTATATGCTTGAAAGTATCCCACATCCTATAAGCATTTTTACCTCCGAATTCTATATCCCAGTCTACCAAATTTAGCAAGCTTCGAAGTTTTACAAAATCTCCCTTATGAAAATTTGGAACTTTTTCAGCATTCTCAGTTATTTTACCCTTCTCAATTCCCAAGTTAAAACAAACTATCTGATGGTCACTATTTCCCAATGCTTCCCCAACAGTCAATTCTTGAACTAAATGATCACTGTTAGAAAGTACTAAATCTAATATATTGTCCCCCCTCGTTGGCTCATTAACAAATTGATTCAAAAAATTATCCTCAAAGCATTCTATGAACCTGCCACTTGTTCTATCCCTACCTATCATATTTTCCCAGTCCACAGAGTTTAAGTTAAAGTCCTCGATAATAACTGCATCTGTTTCACATCCCTTACTTATTTCCCTTATCATTAGTTCATCTATATCATCAGTCTGCCCAGGTGGTCTGTAAAAAGCTCCCAAATGCACCATTCTATTTTTACTGAACCTAATATCTATCCAAAGTGACTCAACTCCATCCTGCTTTATTGAAGTATTTAAACTTGAAACAATGTTGTTTTTTATATAGATAATTATTCCTCCACCAATCCTACCTGTCCTTTGACTAATGTACATATTATAGCCCTGTAAATCAAATTCACTTATAGTGTCACTAAATTCTATTTCATTGACCCATGATTCAGTAACGCATAATATATTTATATCCTCATTGCTAATATCTTTTAAGCTCCCAAATGCACCATTCTATTTTTACTGAACCTAATATCTATCCAAAGTGACTCAACTCCATCCTGCTTTATTGAAGTATTTAAACTTGAAACAATGTTGTTTTTTATATAGATAATTATTCCTCCACCAATCCTACCTGTCCTTTGACTAATGTACATATTATAGCCCTGTAAATCAAATTCACTTATAGTGTCACTAAATTCTATTTCATTGACCCATGATTCAGTAACGCATAATATATTTATATCCTCATTGCTAATATCTTTTAAGCTCCCAAATGCACCATTCTATTTTTACTGAACCTAATATCTATCTAAAGTGACTCAACTCCATCCTGCTTTATTGAAGTATTTAAACTTGAAACAATGTTGTTTTTTATATAGATAATTATTCCTCCACCAATCTTACCTGTCCTTTGACTAATGTACATATTATAGCCCTGTAAATCAAATTCACTTATAGTGTCACTAAATTCTATTTCATTGACCCATGATTCAGTAACGCATAATATATTTATATCCTCATTGCTAATATAACTAAATAGCTCATCCTTCTTGTTTCTAAGACTACAAGCATTTGTATAGAAACAATTTAACCCCCCTATCCTTGAAGCACCTCTTGAAACTTGAATGACCTCACCTCTATCGCCTTGGAACCTATTTCTGTTATCTGCCAAGTCCATTCTACTTTCAGTACTATAATGTCCTCTCATAATTCCCTGACCACTATTAGTATCTAGTTTCCCGCCCGCAAAGACCTAATAACACAATCATACTCCTCCCACAACACATCTACCCCCCTCCTACTCAAATGCAGTCCATCCCTCGCATACATTTCTTTCATTCCAACAAACCTATCCCACACATCCACAAACATGACACCTTCCATCTCACACATCCTCCTCACATAATCATTCAGCCCAATTGCACGAGACATCCATTCTACCCCAACATCCATTCTTGGAAGCACACCTGTCACAACACCTTTCATTCTACTTTCTTTCACCATTCCAATCAACCTGTTGTACCTCTCATGTAACTCACATGCACCCACTTTCTTCACATCATTCACTCCTACATGTGTAATCACAACCGCATCCCTTACACAGCCAGACACCAGCTCCTCATACCTATCAGACAGATCTCTCACTCCAGCACCTGGCAAACACACCCTCAAACCATTCAATCTACTTGCATTCAACTTCCTATCTAAATATCTAACTCGTGAATCACCCATCACAAGCACTTCAGTCAGAATCCTATTCCTAACCCCCACAGACCTAACTCCATCCCCACTCCTATTCTCATTCAAACTACCAGTCACTCTACCTCCACCCCCACCCCCATCAGTCATATCACTTCCAGTTTCTTCCTCTCTTAGGGCACTGAATCTATTAGTCAAGCTAATAGGTTCTGTGTCCCTCTGACTCACACACCTATTCTCCCCCTGGCTAACAACCTCAACAGAGGCAACCCTATTCTCACAAAGAACAGGAAAAGCCTCCCTAGCTTCACGTTTCCTAACCACTCTCCACTGTTCCCCATCCTCACTAGGCCTATTTCTAACTAATCTAAGGGGGCTAACTTCACTACCACTAGAACTATCATATCCTACCTCCTCCACTGGCCCTCTACCTTCACCTGAAACATCTAACTGGCCTACCTCACCACCTAACCTATTCCCAGCTCTAGGCCTAACACTAAGTTCCCTCCTGAGCTCAGCAACTAACCCCTCCAGCTTACATATCCTGTCTAAATCCTGCCTTCTCATCCCCTCTAAATCTACAATGCATTCACGCAGCCCACATACAACACATGTATACCCCTCACCTAATACACCACAACCAATGCATACATTCCGACACTCATGCTCACTTTCATCCCCAAACTCCATCACTTATTCAAACAAAGAAAGAACTTAAGTAGCAATAAGAAAAAAAAGAAGAGTAACTTAGCTTTCGCTGATTGTGGTGAGAAAAAACAAAAAAAACAAACAAACTGTAGAAAAATCTGAAAAATAGATCAACAGACTGAGAGCTCTATGAAACACGTGCTACCTGTTCGAAGGTCAATCGAAGACTGACTATGCAGTACAATTTTTGTCACCATATTATAGGAAGGATATTGATTTGCTTGAGTCTGTGCAGAGAAGGATGACAAAGATGATTGGTGGGCTAAGGAACTTACCTTATGGTGAAAGGCTCAGAAAACTAAATCTACATACATTGGAAAGGAGAAGAGTCAGAGGGGAATTGATTGAAGTCTTCAAATGGGTAAAAGGATATAATAAAGGGGATCTGGGTAAGGTTCTTATACTTAGTGAACATGACAGGACACATAGCAATGGGTTTAAGCTTGATAAGTATAGGTTTAGGAAGGAGATTGGGAGGAATTGGTTTACAAATCGTGTGGTAGATGAATGGAATAGGCTCACTAGACATGTGATAGAAGCCTCCTCTCTGGGTAGTTTTAAGAATAGATTAGATAAATATATGGACCTTTATTAAAGACTCCTCCCAATTTGAGTCACGTACTGGTTAATGGTAGTTATTGGCGGAACTTGAGATGAGGTCCGCTGAGATGGTCTAGGATTTCTTGTGGTAGTTTCCCTGGACCTGTATTTTGGATGATGGGGATGCAGTCTGACAAGAGTCTGGCAGTTGCCAAAAAATGAAGGACTGTAGTGGCAGTATTGTGGTAACTTTAGACAGATGGTGGCAATAGCTAGGGAGACGATACTACTGGTGATGGTGATGTCTCCACCAGCACCTCCAGAGCGTGTCGATGAGAGGAAGGAGGGAGTAGAAGCGCTCCTCCTGGAGGTGATGGCGATTATTATGAGTTTCCAAGCTGGGTCCAGAAAAAAGGAAGTTGGAGGATGGTTAATTAGGCCACTCAGCCGGTGCCAGAATTTTCGGTGGAGCGATGCAAGAGATGGTTCTGCGTACCTTATCGTGCATGGGTGGAGTTAGGGCAGTTAAGATTTAGGCGGACCTGGAGGTTGGTGAAAAGATGGATTTTAGTGCTGTTCAGTTATAGGCGGCTGCAGAAGAAACATTTTAATATGTCAAGCTGGCCAATCAAATAGCCCACCAGAAGCGCCTTGTCTAAGTAAGTAAAAGCCTGTATATTGTTAAGCTGACCCAATGGTTAGCAACGCTATCGAAGCAGTTCTGCATTAAAAAGGGCCCCCCCCCTTCCAAAACACCATGGACAATTTTTTGAATTGCAAATACTTTTCGCAGATTTTCACCTTAAACTGATACCTTGCCTTCGGATGCAAGGGAAAATGGTAGAAACCTTTCTTCAAGTCTATCTTTATTGTCGAGGTCCTTAGCAATGTTCGGTAGCTTGAAGCAAGCCGGAGTGAAGTGGGGAGTAAGAGGGACATATGATAGACTACAAGCATTGACTAATCAAGCTTGTGAAACCCGAAAAGTGTGTACGGGTGACTCCACTCTTTTCTTCACTTTCCCAATAATAAATCTTGGAGGTTGCCGTGGCTCTATTTCATTCTGCACCGAAATAAACACTGTCCGCATGAGCGATCTAATTGTCGGGGTGCTCTCAAACACAGGATATATGGATTGTAATTAAAATAAGCACGACATCTCTTGATTATGGATGGCATCCATTGATAGCAGTTGGATCGAGTACAAGGTATTACAAATAAAAAATAACATACTAATAACAATCGGGAAACTAATTTTGAAAGAATTATGGAAAGGTTTTCATCATATGCATTTTATTTTCTGCAATTTACTCATTATATTATGGCAAGTCACTTTAGTTATAAAGTGACTTTCTGCAAAATATGCACGAATGCAATAATATAAGCTTTGACATATTTAATGAACAGCCGTTTATAACAAAATCTACAATGAAGACAACACAAAACAAAAGAAAATTTAATGAAGTAGGTCCTGGACAATTTGGACCCCAGCTGAGAGTGAGATCGTGTTGCGTACCTAACTGCACCTAACTTGTATGTGTCCAGTAGTGTTTAACTACCTCTCCAATTTAGGTGTCCCATATTTCAGTATTCAAAATCTGATGACGATGCCCGTGAGTACACCACCGGCACCTTCCGGCGTTGCGCACGGAGTATTAGAACCTTCACAAATAAATTCGCTATAAGTGGTATCTACCATTCATATGGCATGTACCGTTATATCGGCAACCATGCCACGACGTGACGGAAGTCTCCCGCGTCGAACTCAAATAACAGGATAAATGCACCCAGAAATTACAGCAGGCCTATGTGGTACCGTCCATGGCAGAACCAGGGCCGACACCGAGCAAAGAACTATAGCGAACTCTCAAAGCAGTTTCCGAGCTCTAAACTCAAAGACCTTCGAGAAAGATTAGCGTCTCTAAGCAGTAGATACCGCCAAAATCGGCTGCCCATTCCCTGAGAGCGTTGGTGACTGAGGGACACGCCGGGTAATACACACAGCTGCGGATGCATAAAATTTGCATTCTTAGTCAAGTGATGAACATCACGAGAACACAAGTACAAGAAACCCTAAGGCTGAGAAAATGAGCCTGCCATTTCAGGCGTCGTCCAGGCTCATAATGCACCGAGGATGCCGCAGAGCCTGTGAAATTCCCCAGCATCGACAAGTAGGCTCTCAATGAAGGATGTACAAAGGCAACGGTCGCCAGGCGGGGATCGGTGTGGTGTATTAAGTCAAACTTGCTAATATACGCTCCACTGCGGATATATAAAACTCGCATTCGTAGTCAAGCTTGAAAGAACAAATGTTCGATAAAACATCAGGCAGGAGCCCTATCAGAACCCCAGGAGCTAAACGCCAGAGAGCGAAGAATATCCATGGCGCGGGTACAAGAGACCCTAGGCTGCGAATATGAGCATCCCAAAAGGGCATCAGTCAAATATGAGACCAATAAAACTGCCAAAATCCACCACTTCCAGGCGAACACCATTTAGAAACAAGTGGCAGTTGATACTCAGGGCAGAGTGTGACACAAGCGATTAACATGGCCTCTCCCTGATAATGCGACCAACACCAAGAAGTTAAATAAAATGGGAGTAGGGCAGCATCCTTCTGCTTGCGGGCCGCCTCACGCTCAGCTGACCAATATGAAATGCTCAATGAATTCACCCACGGTGCAATATTTCAGGCGACGCTTATAATGAATTAACATTTTGCTTCTCATTAAGGTTTATTTACCACCAGTGTGGGTTCTTAAATATGCCACAAGTTTGTCCTTTCTCTGACACTGATAAGAACAAAGGCTGCATTTGAAAGGCTTGTCACCTGTGTGAGTATATGAATGTTTTTTAAGATGACCTTTCGTTGCAGCCTGATTAGGGCAAAGAATGCATTTGAAAGGCTTCTCACCTGTGTGAGTATATAAATGGCTTTTAAGATTTCTTTTCGTTGCAGCCAGATAAGGGCAAAGGCTGCATTTGAAAGGCTTCTCACCTGTGTGGGTATATGAATGTCTTTTAAGAAGAACTTTGGTTGCAGCCTGATAAGGGCAAAGGCCGCATTTGAAAGGCTTCTCACCTGTGTGAGTATATGAATGGTTTTTAAGAAGAACTTTTGTTGCAGTCTGATAAGGGCAAAAACTGCATTTTAAAGGCTTCTCACCTGTGTGAGTATATAAATGGTTTTTAATATCCTTTCTTTGCAGCCTGATAAGGGCAAAGCTGCATTTGAAAGGCTTCTCACCTGTGTGAGTATATGAATGGTTTTTAAGAGAACCTTTAGTTGCCGCGTGATAAGAGCACAGGCGACATTTGAAAGGCTTCTCTCCCGTATGAGTCCTTGCATGTATTCTAACATCTAATTTATTTATGTTATGTTATGGATGAAGCTGCTAGATGGGACTGACTTTTTTTATGTACATATGTATATATTTTTCTAAGGAGTGGGGAGATTATATTTTGGGGTTGCATGAATGGACATAATCCTCTGGATGCATTTTATGTATATTGTAGATTAGATCTGACGAACTCCTGTTAAGGGTGACAATGTTGATGACTTTTCTCTGGTAAGAAATCTTTTGTGTGTTGACTGGAACAGGAGCTGCCAAGTGTAGGCCATGAATGGTCTTTTGCAGTCTCCTTCTTTTCTTATGTTCTTATGTAACAAAACCAATAGAGTCTGAAAATAAAAGAGCAACACTATAAGTAAACATACCCATTTTATTTTGGTTAAGTAAACAAAGTAATGTAGTGTAACCCATTAGGCAATTATACATATAAGGTTACATGAAGCTTAGATCACCATAGACATCACATGTCAAACTAGTTGTGATTGCTAGGAGTGACACCCAGGTTGTCCTCGGGTGTAATCCAAGAACACATCGGTCTCCTCTAGATAGACGAGGCATACCATGTACAATAAAATTTGGTATAGGAATAAGGAGTAAAATGAGTAATTAAGATAAATATATTATATTTAACAGATTATTGTATAATAACAAAATAAAATTATAATTTGATATCTACTGTGGTCAGTTAAAGTGGGAATTGTGTGATGTTCTTTCCCAAAATCTTTTCAAGTGCCCTTATTGGATTTAAGGAGTTTTCTAATCCTACTGTGGGGTCTAATAGTCAGTCATAATTTCTATCTGTATAAAGAGGAAACTTTGATTTCAATTTTGCAGGGAGGGAGGATTATATACTGGATTTGTGGGTTTATTTATTTATTGGATTTGAGGGGTTTTCTAATCCTACTGTGGGGTCTAATCATTATTCACTGGAAAAATTAAATTGAGATTTTTCACTCTTTCCTATCACTCTTTCCTAGCATAAAGTTATAATTTCTATGCATATCCTCTGGATGTAGTTTTCCTGGGAGTTTGGGTGCCTTAAAAAAGAGGCCGTTTGACTCGGGTGACTATGATGAGCCCTTGTGGCTTTTGTCATCTGTTATATTATATTGTGGGGGACTTTGATTTTGTCTTCCCCTGGTGATGGTGCTTTTTGTGGGTGAGTTTTGACGGATGTGGATGACCTTTTCATGGAAAAAGATAATAGAGAATTTAACTATGAAATGGATGGGCATTGGCTGAGCTCAGTAGAGGATGAGAAAGATCTAGGAGTAGTAATAAATAAGTCATTAAGGTTTTCTAAGCAGTGTATTGAAGCAAGAAATAGGGCAAATAGAGTGCTGGGTTTCATTAAGAGAAATGTCAGTTACAAAAGTAAGGAGGTTATTCTTAAGCTCTATAACTCTTATGTTAGGCCACATCTAGAGAACTGTCTTTAGAGGCGGGAAACTAGGTTTTGATAGTGGTCAGGAAAATTTTATGGCTCAAAGTGAGGCAGGGATAGGAAGCAAACACAGATTTGTAGAAGGTAGGCAGGCTAATGGAAGTGCTTTAGGGTTAAATTACTTGAGTAGTGATAGTGGTCAGGGAAATACAAGAGTACAGGGGCGGGAAAGGAGAGAAAGGAGATGCAGAGGAGATAGGCCCTCAGGTGCTTCAGGGATAGGTGGGCTGAGTTGTCTTTACACAAATGCTCGTAGTCTTAGAAATAAGAGGGATGAATTATTTAGTTATATCATTCATGAAGATATAGATATAATATGTATAGTTGAATCATGGGTTAATGAAAATATATTTAATGATAATGTTAGTGAATTTGAGCTAGAAGATTATACTATGTACATTAGTCAAAGGAGAGATAGGACTGGTGGTGGGTTGATTATTTATATTAGAAATAGCATTTCTTCAAATCTAAATAACTCTATAAAGCAAGGAGAAGGCGAATCATTATGGATAGATATTAAGGTTGGTAAAAATAGGAAAATACACCTGGGAGCTTTTTATAGACCACCGGGACAGACTGATTGCATCGATGAGTTAATGATTAGGGAAATAAGTAAAGGATGCAAAGAAGATACAGTTATTCTGGGTTACTTTAATTTAACTTCTTTAGACTGGGAAAATATGATAGGAAGAGATAGAGCAAGTTGTAAGTTTATGGAGTGTTTTGAGGATAACTTTTTGACCCAATTTGTTAATAAGCCAACAAGGGGTGCCAATATATTTGATCTAATTCTTTCAAATGATGATCACTTAGTTCAAGGATTGAGTGTAGGGGAATCATTGGGAAACAGTGATCATCAGATGGTTCGGTTTAATTTGCAAATAGTTAAGGGTAGAACAAGGACAAACTCCACAAAAATTAAAAATTTTTATTGGGGAGATTACGATAAATTACGCAGCATTGTAAATCAGATTAGGTGGGATATAGAATTCCATGGAAAGAATACTTATGAGATGTGGGATATATTTAAGACTATATTAAACATGTTTCAGGAACAGTGTATTCCAATGAAGTCTATTAGGAAGAAATGTAGGAAACCATTATGGTGGAATCAAGAAATGGCTAATAAAGTTTCAGAGAAAAAAAGGGCATACCAGAGATTATAAAGTGAGAGTAGTTTAGATAATTTAAACCATTATAGGTCAACCAGAAATTAACTAAATAAGATTATTAAGAAGACCAAAAGGACAGCAGAAATTAATTTAGCTAAAAATAATAATAAAGATCCTAAAAAATTCTTTAGTTATTATAGAATCAATAATATATCTAACAGTGATAAAATAGGGCCTATTAAATATGAAGTGGTTTTGAAAGAATCTGATGAGGAAATAGTAGAGGTCCTTAATGATCATTTTGCTTCAGTATTCACAGAAGAGAAACCAGTTAGATTAATTGATGATAATTCTAGGTCAAGGGAAGTAGTGATAAATTCTATTAATATATACAGAGAAGAAATTAAAGGGCTTATAATGCAGTTAAATACTAGTAAGGCATCTGGCCCTGACAACATTCATTCTAGGATACTCAAAGAAGGTGTAGAAAGTATTGCAGTAGCTCTTGAGAAGATATTTATTAGATCACTAGAGTCTGGAGAAATACCAAATGATTGGAAATTGGCAAATGTAGTGCCAATTTTTAAAAAGGGAAGCCAAGAGGATCCAAATAACTTTAGACCGGTAAGCTTAACTTCTATAGTCTGTAAAATTCTTGAGAAGATGGTTAAGAAGGGAATTTCTGATCATCTAGAAAGTGGCAGGTTAATTAAATGATGCTCTGCATGGTTTTAGAAAAGGTAGATCGTGTTTAACTAATTTACTGGATTTTATGGATTATGTAACTAAAGAATTAGATAGGGGTGAGAAAGTTGATGTGATCTACTTAGATTTCAGCAAAGCTTTTGATAAGGTTCCACATAGAAGACTAGTTCATAAATTAAAGCTGCATGGGATATGTTGAAGGTTTTAAATTGGATAACTGAATGGCTGAAAAATAGGAAACAGAGAGTTGTACTGAATGGAGTGACGTCAGAGTGGAGGAATGTTATTAGTGGCGTACCTCAGGGATCAGTTTTAGGCCCTTTATTATTTATAATCTATGTAAATGATCTTGGGCAAGGTGTAAATAGCAAAGTGTCAATTTTTGCTGATGACACTAAATTGGCCGCTGTAGTCAAAGAGGTTGAGGGTAGCTTTAAAGTGCAGGGTGACTTAAATAAGTTGTTAGCTTGGGCTCAGAAGTGGCAGATGACTTTTAGCCTTAATAAATACAAAGTTATTAACATGGGGAGAGATAATAGGGAATTTAGCTATGA
This sequence comes from Ceratothoa steindachneri, assembly GCA_963969495.1. Classification (NCBI taxonomy): domain Eukaryota; kingdom Metazoa; phylum Arthropoda; class Malacostraca; order Isopoda; family Cymothoidae; genus Ceratothoa; species Ceratothoa steindachneri. The sequence continues at coordinate 166,699,390 of OZ018329.1, read as the reverse complement.
GATGGATGGGTATTGGCTTAATTCAGTTGAAGATGAGAAGGACTTAGGAGTAGTAGTAGATAGGTCACTGAAATTTTCAAAGCAGTGTATTGAGGCAAAAAATAGAGCAAATAGGGTGCTAGGTTACATTAAAAGAAATGTTAGCTACAAAAGTAAGGAGGTTATCCTTAAACTATACAACTCTTATGTCCGGCCTCATTTAGAGTACTGTATACAGGCATGGTCACCACATTTTAGACATGATATAAACTTATTAGAGTCAGTACAAAGGAGGGCAACAAAAATAATACCATCCCTGAAGCACCTTGAATATGAAGATAGACTGAGGGTATTAAATATGTTTTCATTTGAAAGAAGGTGTGTGAGGGGAGATATGATTGAGCTTTTTAAAATCTTTTCTGGGATGGATAAATTTGATTTCAGCAAGTTATTTAAGTTAGAAGGTAGTAATAGAACTAGAGGCCACCACTTAAAGATTAAAAAACAGAGGTGCAGACTGGATGTTAGAAAATATTTGTTCACTAACAGAGTGGTGGATTATTGGAATAGTTTGCCACCTGAGACTGTAGACAGCCCAAACTTGAATGTTTTCAAGCGCAGATTGGATGATTATATGGGGATGGAGGGTTAATTTCTTACTTTTTGGTATGTGGATATGTTTCTTGACTCATTCCTGTGGATGCAGTTTCTTTTTATTGTATATTTTGGGGGACTTTGATTTTTTTTTTTTTGACAGACTCCTATGGAGGCTTTAAATTATATATTGTAGATGCATGGTTGGACATTCCTATATATTGTTAAATTGTATATTGTAGATGCATGATCTGACAAAATCCTTTGGATGCATTATGTGGGTGGGATTTGACGGATGTGGATGACCTTTGATAGGGCCTTGTGGCTTTTGTCATCCGTAAAATTATGTTATGTTATGTTACTGTATACAGGCATGGTCCCCAGATTTTAGACACGATATTAACCTTCTTGAGTCAGTGCAACAAAGATTATTCCTTCCCTGAGGCACCTTGAATATATAGATAGACTGAGGGTATTAAATATGTTCTTGTTTGAAAGGAGGTGTGTGAGGGGAGATATGATTGAGCTTTTTAAAATCTTTTCTGGATGGATCAATTGGATTTCAGCAGGTTATTGGAGTTAGAAGGTAGTAATAGGACTAGAGGTCACCCCACTTAAACATTAAAAAAACAGAGGTGCAGCAGACTGGATGTTAGAAAATATTTGTTCACTAACAGAGTGGTGGATTATTGGAATAGTTGGCCACCTGAGACTGTAGACAGCCCAAACTTGAATGTGTTTCAAGCGCAGATTGGATCATTCTATGGGGATGGAGGGTTAACATCATACTTTTTGGTATCTGGGTATGTTTCTCGACTCATTTCCCCGGATGCAGTTTCTTTTTATTGTATATTTTGGGGGACTTTGATTTTGTTTTTGACAGACTCCTATGGAGGCTTTAATTATATATTGTAGATGCATGGTTGGACATAATCCTATGGATTGTTAAATTGTATATTGTAGATGCATGATCTGACAAAATCCTATGGATGCATTATGTGGATGGGATTTGATGGATATGGATGACCTTTGATAGGCCCTTGTGGCTTTTGTCATCCGTGAAATTATGTTATGTTATATTATGTTATTAGTATGTTCAATTTAAAATACTTAGAGCAATTTTTAATAAGAATATTTTTTCCTTTACAATTATTGAGATAGCTTGATATAAATGAGCTTTGAGAGAAAATGGCACAATTAAAATCAAATATGTCAAATTATACAACTGCCACTGAAGATTTAAACCTATTTGATGATTTTATCATTTCAAAAGAAAATGAGAAGGTTAGTATTGATAAATTTTGTATATATTCTCTTAAGCACCCCTTAAATGCGCGGCAAAATGCTATCCTGGCTGCCATGCTGACGGGACTCTGCACCCCATCTGACTCCAGCTTAGCCGAGCTTCTCCTTCTTTCAGACACTTGTGTTTCCCACCTCTTTCTTCGCTTTTCATACAACCTCTCCAACAACTTTCTCTGGTCTGCCTCTAATTTCACAGGGTAGATGCTGACCTCAGCCAACTATCCCGGATCGGGGCTAAGGGGGGAGGGGACAATGTTCCCTAACCCCTAAGCTCCAGTTTGGGATGGTGGGTTTTAACAACCTGCTTCATCCCCACCCATACCTTGCTCACATCCCCTTTCCTTCTGAATTCACCATCTAGCTTTGTTTTTACGCCATGCCCAAGGTGGAGCCGCCATACTGAAGGGCTGACAGGTCACCAGGTGGGAGGGGTGGCCTTAAATGGCGGCACCTGGCTCTTCCAGGCCCATACGCACCCCTAACAGAGCGGGCTACTGCGAGGGGTGATGAGCGTTTGCTTTCCGTAAGAAAAAGAGGGTCACCATGCCCATAGATGAAAACCTAACAAAATTAAAATCTCTCCGCATTTTCCCTGTAAGACCAATGGAGCCACCCTCAGGCAGCTCCACAGAAAATGGAGGTTTTCCCCCTCCCCCACTGTGGTTTCCCAGGGGACCCTCCATAACTCTTCAACAGGAGAGGAGGCTTACTCCTCTACTTCGCCTACGGGTATAGGAGAGTCCCCTTCACCCCCTTGTCTGGGGGTGCTTTCGGGCACCCCCTTTTCTTTCCAAGGGGACTGCCAAGAAAGCCAGCATGCAGCCTATAGCTGACCGCTCCCCATTGAAGCAGCTCGGTAGGGCAAACCCCCTTAGGGGGGGTCAAGGTCTGTGCCTCCCCAAACATGACTAATGACGCAGCTGCCAATAGGACTTGCGATGTCTAGGGGAGGGGGGGATGGGCAACTGGAGGCCCCTCCTGAGATAGACAAGGTCCTTGAGGCAACCCAGCCTCAGACGGTAGGGCCTTCTCTGGGAGCGAATCCGTGTTTGGCGCTAAGCACCGAACTCAAGTCCAGCTCCCCATGCAAGGTCCTCATCAAACGCCTAGGGTTTCCAAGGCAGTACAAAGAGGGGAGGGATCTCCTCTGACCGGTGCCCCTGCGACTGCCAGGGCCTTCTCCATCTTGGGGAAGGACCTGGCTGAGGCCAGTCCATCTGGCTTGAGGGCTCCTGCAGGCAGAGGGGAGAAGTGCGTTCATTCCCTGCTCTCCTCTCCTAAAAAGGAAAAAAACCCAACTCAGGGGTGGGGGTGGGGGCTCCTCTCCATCCGCTGGGCCTGCGGGGATGAATAGGTCTGCTGCTTCGGTAAATGACCAAGCCAAGATTGGCACATCCGGCCCCTCTGCCTTACCCAGGTGCTGAGCCCATGACTAAGATTAAAAGGGAGCAGGGCAGAGCCTCGATGACATCGGGGCCAAGGGCAACATGATCCATCAGAGGAGAGCATTAGCTAGTGTAATTGGTAGAGAGCCAAAGGTGACCCGTTTCTTGGATGGGAGCCTTCTGGCAAATGCGGTGGATAAGTGCTCTTCAGCCACTTGATGGCATCCCAGTGAGTGTGATGCCGCACTCCACCATGAACTTTGTGAAAGTAGTAGTTTATGCAAGGGAACTCATTGACTACTCCATAGAGGACATCACCTTAGAGCTGGCTGACCATGGGGCAGTCAAGGTCGAACGTGTAATGAGAAACAGGGAGGGGCCTTGAGACCCAGCCCTACACTCTTCATCATGTTCGACTGTGACAAGCTTCCTGAGTCAGTGCATGTCGGTTGGTATTGCTACTGCATGAAGGCATTCATGCCAGTGCCGTGGAGGTGCTATTACTGTCACCACTTCGGCCATACGAATCGCTCATGTAGACGTGCAAAGTCGGGGTCATCCGAAGTCTGTGTAAATTGCTCCAAGGCCACACACGATAAGTCCAAATCGTGTGTGGCCAAGTGTGTCAATTGCGGAGAGCCGCACCCTGCTTCTTCGAAGCAATGTGGTGCATATCTCCTTGAGAAAGAAATTCTGGCCGTTCAGGCCCAGGATCGACTCTCATTCCGCGAGGCTAAGGACTTGGTCCTGGCGCGCCCGGCTCTGCCTGGGACGTCTTACACCTCAATGGTTAGAAAGACACCCTCTACAACGAGCAGGGTTGTTTATGCGCCCATTTAGGGCCCTTCAACAGGTTCTACTCAACCCAGGCACACCCAGCCCCAGCTAAAACCAGGGCTCTTTCCCTTCCCCCATCGTGACCGTTTCCTGTATGGTGAAGCAGCCACGCCCCTCCACCGAGTCGTTAGACTCACAGGAGGCAACACCCCTGAAAGTTAGTCGCCAGGCCAGCTTCAGGAGTTCTTAAAGCTGTCCCCTGAAAGGAGGACAGCATCAAAGGAGCTTTGGCTCCTTCACCCACGCCTATTGGTGGGCAGAGTGACTCGGAGACAGTGAATCATCGAAAAGAGGGCCCCCCCCAGCCTCCGAAGCCGCAATGCCCGCCTAAGGTTTTGAGGCAGAGGGAGGAAATGACTCGCATGGTGAGCTCAACCTTCCCCAATTAATCCTCAAAGGCAACAGCGCCTCCAGCGCTTTGTCCGGCCAACAGCGCCCGGGGTTCTGCCCCCGGGAAGCGTACGGCCATTCCCGTGAGGGTCTTCTGTTCCAAGAGGGACTGTGTCTCCTCCGAGCTAGGCCTGGAGGGCATATTCCTTCAATGGAATTGCTGTGGACTCCGGGCCCACGGGGAGGAGCTGCAGAGGCTCGTCCTGTTCCTCGTTAGCTATCTTTTTGCAGGAGACCAGGCTAGGTGCGTGTTGCCACCACCATGAGATGAGGAATGCGTGGTTTCCACCCGGCTTGATGTCTCCATTATTCTTTTCACTTTAGATACCTACTTTCAGACAGTGGCTGTGCAGCTTCACCTGGATTGGATGTATACTGTTATTTCTGCATACATTACACTATCAGCTGACTTCGTCATGGGGGACTTCCGCTGCGTTGTGGTATGGTGGCCGATCTGATCGAAGCGCTTGAGATAAGTGTCCTAAATGTGGCCGGGTTTATGCATCACTGCCCGAGAACCACTTCATTTTCTTGCCTTGATCTATCTGTGCGCTGGATGCACAGCCTGATTTTGATTCGGGGGTGGTCGATGACCTCCATGGTAGTGATCACTTTCCCATTTAAATATCATTTTCAGGGCACTGCTGCCCGAGAGCCCACCTCGCTGGTGCTTGGCACTGGCTACCTTATCGCCACAGACCTGACTACATGCTTTATAAGCGCCGCCTGAACAATTTTACTCTCGGTGAATTTCGTCGGGCTAGGTTGTGGTATATTTTGAAGCATGCCCGCCGCTCTTCTTGGCTGGCATACGTGTCTTCACTTACTGGGAAGACCCCTCTAGCAGAGGTGTGGAAGCGAGTCAAAAGGATTTGGGGCAAGTTCTTGCAGGACCGCAATCTCGGACCCCGCATCCATGGTGGAATCCTTCATGACCGCTTTCTCGGCATTCTCTAGCTGGGATGCTGCTCCGCCAGCATTCCATGCATGTCATGATGTCGCAGAAGGCCCCCGTTTCCTTGGTCTTGTATTTGACCGAAGCCTTAGGGTCTCTTGTACCCGTGCCATGGATATTCTCCATTCTGTTACATTCAGCACTTGGGGCGCTGATACGGCTACTGCGTTAGTTTTTATCGAACCTTTGTTCGTTCGAAGCTCAACTATGGATGTGAGTTTTATGCATCCACAGCTGAGCGTGTATTGCAGAAGGTGGACTTGATCCACCACACTGGCCTTTGCCTGGCAACCTGTGCCTTCCACACTTCCCCCATTTTGAGCCTACTAGTCAATGCTGGGGAGATACCACTTGCTCTACGCCGCATACAGGGCCAGGAAACTCCTTCAAGAGCTATGTATACCTCTTGGACTGGTGGCACCCCTGCTTCTGCCCAGGACGCCACCATGGAGGGTACCACATTTGGCTATTTGTTGCCATGCCTCTTCTCCCAAAGCTTGTACAGTGCCGGGAGTATTGTTTGACTTTTTTGGAGCACACCTTGTGTCACGCTGGAACCATGCCAGTGTATGCAGAATGCTCCAAGTCCCAAGAGGGGGTCGGCTTCTACACCGTATCCCCTCTGTTTGAAGTCGGTGAGGCTCTGTCAGAAGCCGTATCCCCTCTGTTTGAAGTCAGGGGGGCTCTGCCAGGCGCTGTGTTTGTCTTCACAGCCGAGCTGGTAGCAATACACCACTCCGTACAGGAGATTACGCGATGTGCCCAGTCCGGAGACCGGATTGCGATTACACGATTTTTGCAAGTCTGGCGGATGTTAAGATTATCTTATGCTGTGTTCCTGGACCTGTAGGAATTGCGAGGAATGTGGGTGCCAAAGAGTCTGCGAGGACTCTGTTACCGAGCCAGTGTTTTGCTCTTCCTCACACCGACTACATGGTAGGAATACGGGCAGCTCTTTGGGCTGCTTGGCAAAGAAGATGGTAGACGGTTGAAGGGCACTTAAAGTTGCGTGCCATTGCACCTTGACTGTTCCCATGGACCTATCCCCCAATGCCGCGAAGGCTTCAGGTTGCTTTCTGTCATCTCCGAATTGGGTACACTCGCTGGACCTACCACCATTTGATGGAGCGCTCACCCGGCCCTACTGCAAAGACTTCATTGTCCCCCAGACTGTTCAGCACATTCTTGTTGAATGTCCCAATCTGGGCGATCTTCGTGCATGTTACCTGTCCTGGTACTGGGATGGGCAGGGGCGGTACCACCTGTCCCTTGTACTCGGTCGAGTGTGTGCACATTGACCAGTTTTTGGTTGTTTTTTTTCTCTTATAGATCACACATTCCTGCACTGGCAGGACCTCCCCCCAATGCAGAAGCTTGCTTACTGCTCGTTGCCTTTTTCTTTTTTTAAATTTTTGGTTTCGGGTTTGTTTTTTTGTGTGTTTTTTAATTATATTTTAAAGTAGCCTAGTACTAGGCAGGTTTTTAATACAGTGACTAATGCCCAAGTAGGCAGTCGCCAGATGAGCTCTTAAAAAAAAAATTTCTCAAGCATTCTTATAACTTTAACTTGCAATCTTTGAGTTGTGGAATTTTAAAAAGGCTACAATTTACCTCATACAGACCCCCCCCGCCTCCCTTCATTAGCCTACCAAAGAATTAATTTTGAAGCCATCCATCATGACTCATTTTGGGTGTTCTCTTCCTAAATCAGTGAATCATGTCTTTCAAAATGATAGGATTTCAAATACAGTTACAAACACACCACACCTGCTCCTCCCTCTTTTACAAACCTTATTCCATCCCACAAAGCCCACTTCCTCTCGCTGCTGGCTTTTGGAATTAACAAAGCCTGATATTGTGGAAATATACCTTCATCTCTGTGATCTCATCTCTTCTAAGAAGCTTCGCAGATATGTGGTTAGATAAGGAATTTTTGTTCTTTTTACTGGTGACTGATGGGGGGGGGGTCTTTAATCACTGCCCCATTCCTCTCCCTCCCTCCTCATTTAATCCCCTCCCTCCTCATTTAATCAAAACCTTCCAATATTTTTGAACGTCTGCTAGCAATCTTGCCTATAAACCCTGCTATTATGATTATTATCAGGCCCAGGTCTCTCATGGCAACATTCTTCAATGAGCTTGACATTTTTTTCCATATGGCAGTCTCCATCCCTTCAGCAACCTTACTTACTTGGGAAGATTTTGACATCTTTCTAAGTACCCCCCCATCTGCAACTTCTTGACATATATAAATTAAACCAGGTGGATGTCAAGATTATCTTCTGGGTTCGTGGAATTGGGGGGAATAAGAAGTGCCAGAGTCTGCGTGGACTGGACAACCAGACAAGGATTTTGTTCTTCCTCAAACCGACTACATGCAGTCTTGTAAACTATGACATCTCCACTTGTTTTGAGGCCTATTATTTCTCCTTGAGGACTTAGAGTTTAATGTAGGATCTGAACCAGAGTTATTTACAGCATATGGTAGCTACTCTGAAGCCAATGTGGCTCAACTTTGCTGTAATCTTTCCACTCAGCTAGGTTCTGGTAAGCATTTTGGGTAACTACCTCAGCTAGGTTTGGAACCTTGCAGGAGAGGTACCCGCAGGAGCTGCATGTCCTCCCTGCCTTGACTTGAACTCTGAATGGGGGCTGGAAGAGTTGTTAGTGCTCTTTCCCCTCACCCCCCCCCCCCCCATCCTCTCAGTACTACTTTACCTTCTTATAATTATTAGATATTAGCATTATGACTGGTATTATCATTCTTATTATTATTTAGTTGTAATATTTGAGTATTTTATCATTTAATATTATGATTATTCATCATTATTATGTATTATTATTTGTATTTTATTATTACAGCTATCCTCTCAACCTTTTCTACCTGCACTTTGTACTGGGAGGACCCTTCCCACCTGGACAGAGTTCAGTCCAGTAGCCATGGTGCCTCGGTTGACTGCCTACCATCCTGAGATCACTTAGCACATGGGCAGGTTCTGGCTGCCTAGTGCTCTTTCATCCTCTTATGAGCCTTAGTCAAGTGGCAAAGTATATAGGGAGGGCCAAAAACCCCCTGGTTAAGGCAAGTATTAGGTATAGGGTGTTCTGGGCCTTCAACCGCTCACCTTTGAGTACATATATGTATACTGGATATTGCAAAAGTCCCATTACACTCATTATGACACTCTCAACGAAGGACACAATAATAGTTTTGATGCAGTTAGACTCTTTTTTATTGTTTTAACATGTTGTGTTTACATTGTAAGATTAATTAATGTGGCCACCCTGGATGACTAGCACCCGCTCCAGGTGACACCTGAAGGCCACACACGCATTGCAGATGAAGTCCTTCCTCATGCTGGCCCACACACAGTGATGCATGACTTCAGCTCATTGACTTGCTGTAGCAGACCTTGTAGGCCTTGCCCTCAACAGGCACACGCACGCTGTAGTTGAGGGGATGGAAGTCGGTGTGACTGCTGCAGCCAAAAGCCCTTCAACAGGAAGTTCATCTTGGCTGTGTGGGCTGGAACACCATCCTGCTGAAAGTTGTAGGTTGCCTTCTTTGTGATCTTTCTCACCCAAGGCAGACTTTTATGACCCAGATGTCCCTGTATTTGGCTGGGTTGAGCCTGTAACCAGCCATGAACCACATTGATGACATATCGCCATCAAAGTAACGATGCAGAACATCATCACAGAGACTGGGTGCTTGGTTGTGGACAAGTAGTAGACCTCGGAGATGGGCTGGCTGAAGCTTACTATGTGGTAGTTCTGCTTGTTGATGACCAATCAACCTTAAAGGTTTTTTCATCGTAAAATATAATTTGAGTGCCAGGCCTCTTCAAGTTATTGAAAAGGCAACAACTGCACTTCTTACATTCTTGCATACGAGCAGTGAGCAGAGGCCTTTCAAAGCACCTCAATCTCTTGATGGTCCTGGAAACTGTGGCCACTGAGATGTTCTACACAAGCTCAGTCATTTTGAGCTTCATATCACTTTCGAAGGCCATTCTCCTAGACCAATGGTTGGCAACTTGGTCTGCCAGAACAAGGCTGATCTTTGAGGCCTTCCCTGTTCTTGAATCTCGCCATGACTGTGGGTAGTCACCCGGCTGAAGTGAGCCAATTGGTGACTTTGGGCTTGTTTTGTGTGGCCAGTGCGCAGGAGAGCAGAGCTCTTGATTCTTTTCACTTGCCTCTTGAAACAGCTACACACAATGGAAAAGACATTTTAATGACACATGCTCGAAAAGTAGAACTTTAAGTTCATTTGACAGAACTTTTTCTATCACACACGTAAACCTCTCTAAAGATGAGAAAAAATAAGTGTAACAGACAGACGGAAGTTGCAGGAGGTTTGCAATCCCACAACCATGGAATGGGGGCTGGGCAGGAAGATGTGCCATTTACACCTGGCATGATGTCTCTGTTCTCTTTGCTTTAAATACTTTGTTTCAGGAAGTAGGAGTGAGTTGCACCTGGATATAAATTATACTGTTATTTCAATGTACATTTGACCCTCAGCCGACATTGATGCAGGGGAATTCTGCTGCACCATGGCATGTAGCCTAGGCTCTTTCTACTCCTCAATTATTTGAATTGCAGACAGTACCTCTGGGGAAACTACTCGATCATTCTTAGGGGTCAGGTCCTTGCCAACCTGATCAAGAAGCTGGAGATAGGTATCCTAAATGTGGATGAGATTTATGTATCGCTACCGAGAACTGCTTCATTTTCCTGTTTTGATCTATCCCTGTGCTCTCTGGATGCACAGCCTGATTTTGGATGGAAGATGGTCGATGACCTTCATTGTAGTGATCACTTTCCCATTTAAATATTTTCTGTACTGCTGCTGCCTATGACACCCCTCCACAGCTGCGGGGCTCTGCATTTCATCGAATGACTAATATCTCTGGCCATATTGCATACCGAATTCTTCCCTGGTAGTCAGCCGAGTGTGAGGTGGCCCTCAAACAAAAGTGTTATGCCTATACACCATAAGTTGTGCCTAAACGATTTCATGGTCAGTAAATTTTGTTGAGTTAGGGCATGGTTTCAGTATGTTTCAAAGCATGCATGCTGCTCTTCCTGGTGGGCATTCAGGTTTTTACTTGATGGCAGAACCCTCTAGCAGAGATGTGCAACCTTGTTAAAAGGATGTGGGACATGTTCTCACAGGACCCCTCCCATTCTTCAGGAGAATGAGACCACAATCTCGGACCCTGCATCTGTGGCAGTCCTTTGCGACTCCTTTCTCTTCTTCTCTAGCTGGGTTTCTACTCCACTAGCATTGAATGAACATCATGATATCACTGAAGGCCACCAACCAACTGAACTTTACTTCTAGATAGGTTTACATTGAGTGAGTTGAGTTTCACTCTCACTTCATGCATGGACACCGCCCTTGTCAGGATGATGTCCTGTATGCCATGCTTTGATACCTAAGTGAGTGAGGCATAGACTTTCTGTTAGATTATTTCAACTGGACAGAAGGTATTCTCCCAGACTTCTCACAAACCAGATAAGAAATCACTCTACCTCAGCTGGTTTCTCTCTAACCTCCTGTATGTTCAAGTTGATGGAGAAATAAGTAAATGTTAGACGATCCCCTGACTGGAAAATGCTGTCTGTGAGGCCTTCCTTCATAGACAGCACTACACAATGGTGGTTTTCAATCTGGAGAAGGTCTTTAATCCTGCATAAGGATGCAGTATCATTGAGACTACACATGATAGGAGTGAGGGAATGAATGCCTTCCAATCTTTATTTCTTGAGTTTTTGCAAGATCATCAATTCTGTCTATATGGGGCAGGGGGAGCCATCTCTAGCCCTATGGGGCAGGAAGAGGGCATCCTGCAGGGAACTGTCCTCAGTGTCTCACTCTTTGCCCTGAGTATCAACAATATTACTTTATTGCTGCCAAAAGATGTTCTCACTATGCACCTTGTGGATGACCTTTCAATCTCTTTTGGTGTGGCCCAGATGTTGACTCCCAACACGCATTGAACCTCATTTATTGCTATACTGAAGCACAGTGTTTGGTTTTTCTTAGCCAAAACTAAGGTGGTGTTCCTTTGCTCCCATCCATGGCTCCACCGTGACCTAGACTTGTTCCTAAATGAGGTTTGCCTGGAAGTGGTGATTTTGCACCCATTCCTTAGTCTTGTTTTCAACCGATGCCTCACCTAGGAGGCTCATGCTTGCAGTTTATTGTACCCATGTCATTGACATTCTTGGTTCTGTGATGTTCAGCATTATAGATGGAACAATTAATCGGAATCGAGAATCATAAGAATTGTTAATTTGGGGGAAATTGGCATCAGAATCACTAAAAATAATCCAAGTTTTCCGATTCCAAAAATGATTCCTTCAAAATTTGAGTATAGAGACTCTTTCAACAGTGTTTTTTTTTCAGTTTTTAACTTTCTTTCCTACTTACCAAATAACTGAATCAAAATTTTAAACATTGTTTATTCCTGTTAGTGTCAATCAAGTTATATATCTACTCATCTGACCTATTATTCAGTGAAATCATAATGTTAATAAGTTATTTACTAATAGATTTAGATTAGTTGACAAGAATGCATCACTATTTAATATCAATTAATATTGAAGATCTGACTGTATAAGAACAGCTGATGCAATTCTAAGATGTTTAGCTTTGTTCAGCAGCACTGCCGAAGTTGGCACGTTCAAACAAATTTGGTACCTTTCGTCGTAAAGAAACACTTCTGATACCATGATTCGTACAAATTTGGTACCTTTTTGCCACAAAGAAACACTTTTTTATACCATTTTACTTTTGTTTTGTATTTTAATTAGATTTAGTACGATTTTACCATTTTTGTTACGTTTTCAGTCAACTAACAGCCAGCGTAGTGGTAAATTATGCTGCATGTACTTCCTACTCCCTGCCTAGGTTGAATATTGAGTAACGATATCATAATAGCTGAATATTAATAGTATTTAATACTTCAGTCATTATTAGTTGATGTTATTGAATTAGTCTGGTTTTAATTACAATTTCCAAACTTTCAGCATAAGGCTCTTCTATATCAGAAGATTAGTTGTTAGCAGATACTATGTAAACTTAGGCACAATGTTCATCTTACATTTATTTATTTACTATATTCTATTTAGTTTATGTAACATTACAACTAACTTTATTAATTATTATTGAAATATTGAGTATTATTATCACACAGAAGGAATTATGAATTGATGGTACGTAAAGAAATTAATAAGTTTTATTATATTTATTATTTAACCAGGCAATGGCTTTGCTACTAAGATTAAAATTAAAAATTAAAAAAAAAAACACACATGGTTAAATTTTTATAAATTTTCTGAACTTTGCCAATTATAATAATTTTAAAAAGGAACTCTAAACTAAATTTCTCCCCTTTCAAAATATCACATTGCTAAAATATAGAGTTATAGAAGATATATAAAAATAAATTTTCTGAACTTCACTATTTGTAATTCTTTGGGTTTTAAAAATAACTTTGTTAAAAAAAACATAATTCATAACCAAACTAAGATGAAATTATTATTCAAATACTTAAAAAAAATCACCTTAAATTATAGTTAGTGATTAGTGATAATCTTTATTGACAATTACTAATAGTAAAGCTGCAATCCCCAACAAATTATAATATGTATCACATTTGTCTTTTAACAATATATATCATATAAATGCAGTTACTTATGCCCTTGGTTGCCAGTCACCAGATGGATACTTAAAAAAATATTGGTTCTAAATAACTGTGACCAGAATGTTATAGCCGATGAAAAACATTTTTCACTACTATAATATAGGGGGACCCCCCAAAATGGGCCTGCACACACTTTTTTTGATATATCCTTCATTCATTCACTAATCACCCTTACTTTGCAGGACATGACAGAAGCAAGGCCTGTAAACACAAATAGATCTCAATGGGAGCTCCAGCAAAGAATATACTGCATCAAACATTTCTATAAGACAGGCTCGTTCAAGAAAGTGCAGGACACTTTCATGCATCAGTTTGAATGTGAAAAAGCCCCCTCCAAGAGCAGAATTCAGGACTGGGTGGACCACTTCGAGAACTATGGGACAGTGGAGAATCCCAATGCAGCCAATGACAACTGTCCAAGCGATTCAGGATGCCCCAGGAAGTGTACAGTTGAGCTGGTTGAGGGCGTGAGAGAATTGGTTCAGCAGAGTCCAAAACGCTCTGGTGTAAGTGAAGTCAGTCCCTCGGTATATCCTGTGAGACTTGCAGGAGAGTGCTAGTAATGGATGTAGAGGCCTACCCATACAAAATACAGACGAAGCAGACCCTTACAACCTCAGACAAGGAGCAGAGAAAGGCTATGGTAATCAAGATACTGAAGAAGATTCAGGAGACCCCAACTTTCCTTAACCTCCTTTGGACCTCAGATGAAGCTCACTTCTATCTTGAAGGAAAGGTAAACTTGAAGACAAATGTCTTCTGGGGACCTCCAGACCAAATGAGGTAGCCACCAAGCCCCTACACTCCCCTAAGTGCACAGAATGGACCGTAATCTCAGCCAGAGGCATCATCGGACCATTCTTGTTTGAGGAAGCTGGCGCAACATTGACAGTCACTAAGGAGCGGTATGTTGAGGTCCTCAAAACCTTCAAGAGGGAGCTACAGACCCTGTTCCTGTCGCTTATGGGAAATTTCTGGTTCCAGCAAGATGGAGCAAGCTTTCATACCTCAAACCTGTCCCGAGATTGGCTGAAAGAGAACTTTGGTGGCCGTGTGATCAGTCTCAAGACTGATTTTAAGTGGGCACCTCACAGCTCAGACCTTAGCCCCCCAGATTTCATTCTCTGGGGCTACCTTAAAGACAGAGTGTATGCAGGAAGACCCAGGACCATCACGGAACTTAAGGAAGCCATCAGGGAGGAGATCAGAGCCATTAGTTGGTCAGTTTGTAAGGACATCATGGACAACTTTGTGCTGCACCTCATGAAATGCGCAGAGTTAACTGGAGGTCATCTCAAATACATGCTCTAGAATAAAGAAGAAAAATCTAAAGACTTTGATATGATGTTTTTAAACACAATAAACTAGTTATCACCAAAGTTTCATTCAATCCTTGCTGAAAATTAAGAAATGAGGCCTATTGAATGTTGGGGCCTGTTTTTGGGGGGGTCACCCTGTATTAAAATTAAAAAAATAACCACAATGGCTTGATGACTAACAAAACTCATTCTGACTCCAAGATTTGGTCTCAAATAGCAGAAGGCCAAAAATGAGTTGGATTCATATTTTGCATCAAAACCTAAAGAATTTTACAGATGTGGCATTTATAAGCTTGTTGAAAGATGGACTTAGGTTCTAGAAAGCAATGGAGGTTATGTTTATGAATAAATATTTCCATAGTCATATTTTTTTCATTTTTAATATATATACCTTAAAATTGGATATTACTTTCATTCTAACCTTATGGTTAGGACCACTAATTTTGTAATGATTTTTAGTTAATATTTTTATGCATTGATTTAAAACTTTTTTCACCTACTAAAACTTTTTATCAGCACCTTAAAGGGTACATTTCATCTAAATCAGTAAAAATCATGGGGCTTATAAGTAAATAAAAAACATCAGGGATAAGTGACATCCTATATAATAAAAGCCAAATTCTTTCATCATTAGAGACAAAAATATTTCATTCAAACGAAGCTGAAATTATCTGAGTTGTATTGTGTGTAAAATTGTGTTGGATAGTAAGTAAATTCAATTTATGGAACTATTTATTCAGTATTTTATAAGTTTGTATTCTTTGTATTAATCAAAATGGGTTATTGTTTACAGAAACTTGAGAAGGAGCGGCATCTCAAAGAGCAGTCTGCAAAAACTGAAGCAGAGATGCAAAACTTAATGGAGAAATGCAACAAACTTGAAGAAGACAATAAAACCCTCATTTGGAATATCTCTTCGCTGTGGAAAACATCCATTGCTCAGATGAGAAAAAAGGACACCAAAATAAGAAGGCTTCAAAAAGAGTAAGTTTCCTCAAATTGTACTCGTCTTTAAAAATGGTAGTAACAGAATTGCATCATTTTGAATAAATTCTACTTAGGAAGCTAAAACTTAAGAAAAATAGCAATTGGTACTGAATATATTGTGGTTCAAGTCCATTTACGATATCCATTGTACCATATATAGTCAATGCCTCGGTTAGAAAAATAAAAGTTTATCAGGTACAGAGGGATTAATACTTGATGGGGGGGGGGGGCCTGTCCATTTCCACTTGAGGATACTTGATGGGGTCTTCCCTACACTTGATAACACTCCTAGAGGTGATTAGGGACTGGTTCTGGAGCAAGGAGGGTGCAAAACTGCCCCACAACTCCTCAAGGTGAAGAATAAGCTTAGGCACAGAGGAGGTATCACAACCCTGTTAATGCCTCTTTGTAATGGACCAGAGGTTCTCAATGGGGTTCAAATCTGGAGTATTCCCCATCCATTCCTCTGTTATAGTTCAACCTAGAGATATCCAATCACTCCTTAATGATCTTAGCCATCTGCGCAGGCAAACCGTACTGTTCTGCATAAACACCTCACTATGGTGAGTGTCAAAATTATTTCAGGTGGTTGGAGAGTAGCTTCAAGTACCTCTCCTTGTTCACAGTAACGTTGTCCCAGACCACAAGTTTGCTTATGCCATGATACCTGAAAGCACCCCAGACCATAATGCTATCACGCTGTTTCACAGTGGCCTGAGTGTACCTAGGGTTGAGAGGATCTGACCCATGGTTCACCCTGACCTTACCACCCTTGGTTCTCAGTAATAGGGTTATTCCAGGACACCCCGTAAGGGGCGCGGTGATTTGCCATCCTGGCCGCCGTGCTGACGGGATCCAGCGCTCCGTCCGGCCCCAGCTTAGTCTCCCTTCCTTCAGATAGCCTGTATTTCTTCCCTACTTCGTCGCTTTTCATACAACCTCTCCCACAACTTTCAATGGTCAGCCTCTAATTTCACAGGGTAGATGCTGACCTTCTTCTCAAACTAACTGTCCCGGATCAGGGCTGAGGGGAGAGGGGACAATGTTCCCTAACCCCTGAGCTCCGGTTCGGGGTGGGTTTTTTTTTAACAACCTGCTTCATCCTCACCCATACCTTCCTCACATCCCTTTTCCTCTCCTCTTCACAATCTATCTTTCTATGCCGTGTCTAAGGTGGAGCTGCCAGGCCACCAGGCGGGAGGGGTGGTCCGAAATGGCGGCGCCTGGCTCTGCCAGGCCTGTAAGCACCTCTTGCAGTGCGGGCAACTGCAAGAGGTATTGAGCGATTGCATCCTGTGAAACAAATAGGGTCACCATGCCCATTGATGAGAAATATAAAAATCTCCCCTTAATTCCCCCTGTGTCACCAACGGAGCCGCCCTCGGGCAGCTCCACCAAAAAAATGGAGGTCCTACCCCCTGTGCTTACGCAAGGGACCCTCCATATCTCTCTAACTGGAGAGGAGGCTTACTCCTCTCCTTCGCTTACGGGTGTAAGGGACTTCCCCTCACCCCCTTCTCTGGAGGTGCTTTCGGGCACCTCCCTTTCAGTGGCAGTCCCCTCTGTTCTTTCCAAGGGGACTGCCAAGAAAGCCAGCAGGCAGCCCTTAGCCAGCCGCTCCACATCAAAGCGGCTTGGTAGGGCAAACCCCCTTAGTGGGGAGAGGGAAGCCAGGTCGCTTCCCTCAAAAGACCTGCTGGCAAGAATATTGAACCTTGCCGGGGTCAAGGCCTGTGCCTTCCCACACAAGACTAGTGACGATACTGCCAACGGGACCTGCGATATCTTGGGGGGAGGATGGCCAACTGGAGGCCCCCCCTGAGATAGACATGGTCCTTGGTCCTTGAGGAAACCCATCCTCAGACGGTAGGGCCTTCCATGGGGGGAAATCTGGGCTCGGTTCCAAGCACCGAATCCGCCCCTATGCAAGGTCCTCCTCAAACGGCTAGGGTTTCCAAAGTAGTACAAGGAGGCGAGTACCGGTGCCCCCACGACTACCAGGAGCTTCTCCATTTCAGAGAAGGACCTGGCTGAGGCCAGTCCATCTGGCCTGGGGGCTCCTTCCGGAGGAGGCGAGAAGCGGGTTCATTCCCCACCCTCCTCTCCAAAAAAGAAAAAGAAAAAGAAAAAAAGACTCGGCGCTCCTCTCCATCCGCGAGG
Source organism: Ceratothoa steindachneri (assembly GCA_963969495.1). NCBI lineage: Eukaryota > Metazoa > Arthropoda > Malacostraca > Isopoda > Cymothoidae > Ceratothoa > Ceratothoa steindachneri. Next base: position 166,681,761 of record OZ018329.1, on the reverse strand, counting down.
GCTACGGGGACGAATGTGTCTGCTTCCACTTTGGCAAGCGACCAAGCCAAGATCAGCACATCCGGCCCCTCTGCCCCCCAGGTTGCGGAGCCCCTGACTAAGACCAAAAGTGCACAGGGCGGAGCCTAGATGACATCGGGGCCCCTCATTCATAGGTTACCTGGCATTTTCGAGCCCGCTGGCTTCAAACGCTTCCTCGTTATTCGATCCACTGATGGCACCGTGTTGGCCAAGGGTAACATGATCCATCAGAGGAGAGGATTAGCTAGTGCAATTGGTAGAGAGCCAAAGGTGACCCGTTTCTCGGACGGGAGCCTTCTGGCGAATCCCGCTGAGGCTGTAGCGGGCTGAAAATATATCTCTAATCCCAATTGATCCAACCCGCTTCCTACACTGTCCGGACGTGAGAAATCGAGGGAGAATGAAACGGATTGTATATACAGTCCCTTTACTTACAAAAAAAAAGTACAATGATAATTACAATAATTTATATTTACAAGGGAAGTGTGCACACTTCAAAATGAGGCCAAATTCCCCAATCCAAATAAGATACCAAAAGATAATTTTATAACAGGCGAATACAACATATTTACTTAAATATATCTACACAAAACATAAAAAAACAAACAACAACAACCGAACGAAAAGGGGCACGCCCTATCACTTGTGTGCTGGAGGTGGGTGGTAGTAGGCTAACATAAAAGGAGGCAGGCTTGTCAGCCAATGCGGGTGTGGTAGTCCAGGTGTCTAGCGAGGTATGAAAGCCCTCTGTCTCAGGGCTAGGCGGAGCACTCATCTAGAGAACCTGTCTTGCCGTCCGTCCAAGCTTCCACTCTCTGTAGAAGAGATATATCCTCCATTAATGACCCATTTACTTATACATGGAAGGGAAACTAATAAGTGGGCATTACCCGAGTAAATTTATTGACTATCTTACCTCTAAATGTATATCCAAACAATCCTCAGCATCAACAATTCTCCAAATATTTAACTCTAAAAACTATTCTTTCAAAATATAATCTTTTGATAAAAGATTATTTTAAACAAAGTACATCCTGAGAAAGAAAAACAATTTTAATACATGAAATCAAATACATATATATACAAAGAGAAAATATAAAAAAAACCTCATTCCCACTCACACACACATTCTTACAGAGGGAGGGAGAAGGTACTGAGAAAAGGGGTGGGAGAATGGGTCCTTTTACACACACTCACATTCGCTCCACCACAAGGCGGCTAAAATAAGTGCTCTTCGGACACTTCATGGCACTCTGGTGAGTGTGATGCCGCACTCTACCATGAACTTTGTGAAAGGTGTAGTTTATGCGAGGGAACTCATTGACTACTCCATTGAGGAGATCACCTTAGAGCTGGCCGACCATGGGGCAGTCAAGGTCGAACCTGTGATGAGGAAACAGGGAGGGGCCTTGAGACCCAGCCCTACACTCTTCATCATGTTCAACTGTGACAAGCTCCCTGAGTCTGTGTGTGCTGGTTGGTACCGCTACCGCGTGAAGGCATTCGTGCCACTGCCGCGGCGGTGGTATTACTGTCACTGCTTCGGCCATACAAATTGATCTTGTAGATGTGCAAAGTGGGGGTCACCCGAAGTCTGTGTAAATTGCTCGAAGGCTGCACACAATAAGTCTAAATCATGTGTGGGCAAGTGTGTCAATTGCAGAGAGCCGCACCCCGCTTCTTCGAAGCAATGTGGTGCATATCTCCTTGAGAAAGAAATCTTGGCCGTTGAGGCCCAGGATCGAATCTCATTCCGCAAGGCTAATGACTTGGTCCTGGCTCTGCCTGAGACGTCATATGCCTCGATAGTTAGAAAGGCACCCTCTGCTCCTGGCCCATCCAGGCCAATGAACACAGTTGTTTCCGCGCCCATTCGGAGCCCTTCTGCAGGCTCTACCCAACCCGGGCGCTCCCCTGGTAAAGCTGGCAGCAAAAAGGGTTTACACCCAGCCCTGGCTAAAATCAGGGCTCCCCCCTCTTCCACCAGCATGAGCGTTTCCTGTAACAAATGAGCTTCAGCTCCTTCGCCCAGGCCTAGTGGTGGAGTGAGTGGCTCGGAGACGGTGGTTCCTCGAAAAGAGGGCCCCCCCCCCCGCCTCCGAAGCCGCAACGCCTGCCTAAGGTTTCGAGGCGGGGGGGAGGAAAAGACTTGCATGGCGAGCCCAACCTCCCCCAATAAGTCCTCGAAGGCGACAGCGCCTTCAGCGCTTTGTCCGGCCAATAGCGCCCAGGGTTCTGCCTCCGGGAAGCGTACGGCCATTCCCGTGAGGGTCCCCGCGTCTCCTCCGAGCTAGGCCTGGAGGGCATATTACTTCAATGGAATTTCCGTGGACTCCGAGCCAACTTGGAGGAGCTGCGGAGGCTCGTCTCGTCCCGTTAGCTATCTTTTTGCAGGAGACCATGCTAGGCGCGTGCCCCCTGCCCTTCCTCCCTCCCGGGGTATAAGGGTCTTGCGACCCCACCACCACGGGATGGCCGGGCTGGGGGATGCGCGGTTTACACCCGGCAGGATGTCTCCATTCTTCCTTTGTCTTTAGATACCTCCTTTCAGGCAGTGGCTGTGCAGCTGCACCTGGAAGGGGGTATACTATCATTTCTGCATACATTCCACCGTCAGCTGACTTCGATGCAGGGGACTTCCGCCGCGTCGTGGCACGGTTGCCGAGGCCCTTTTTCTTGCTTGGAGATCTGAATGGCAGGCATCCTCTCTCCGGAGATTACTCAATAAATCCCAGGGGACAAGTCCTTGCCGATCTGATCGAAGAACTTGAGATGGGTGTCCTAAATGTGGATGAGTTTACGCATCACTGTCCGAGAACCGCTTCATTTTCTTGCCTTGACCTATCTTTGTGCTCTTCGGATGCACAGCCTGATTTAGATTGGGGGGTGGTCGATGACCTCCATGATAGTGATCACTTTCCCATTCAAATATTATTTTCAGGGCAACTACCGCCTGAGAGCCCACCTCGGTGGTGCTTGGCGCGGTGGCCTGCATTTCAGGAAATGACTGAATTCTCTATCTCAGTCGAGGAGTTTAGGTCAGTGGATGAGGCCGTTGAGTTCTCCGGCAACCTCATCGCCGCGAGCCTGACTACTATTCCTCGAACGTCTGGCCGTTTTGCACGCCGACCACTCCAATGGTGGTCGGTCGAGTATGAGACGGCCCTCAAACAGAAGCGTTATGCCTACATGCGCTATAAGCGCCGCCCGAACGATTTCACTGTCGCTGAATTTCTTCGGGCTAGGGCTAAGTTCCGGTATATTTCGAAGCACGCCCGCCGCTCTTCTTGGCGGGCATACGTGTCTTCACTTAACGGGAAAGACCCCCTTTAGCAGAGGTGTGGAAGCGAGTCAAAAGGATTCGGGGCAAGTTCTCGCAGGACCCCCCTCCCGTTCTCCAGGAGAATGGGACCGCAATCTCTGACCCCGCGTCCGTGGCGAAATCCTTAGCGACCGCTTTTTCCGCATTCTCTAGCCTGGATGCTGCTCCGCCAGCATTCAATGCACGTCGTGATGTCGCGGAAGGCCGCCGGCTACTGGACTTTACCTCCAGAGGCGGAGAACCCTTCAACGATAGGTTTACTGTGAGTGAGTTGCGCTCCGCTCTCGCTTCGTGCGCGGACACCGCCCATGGTCCGGACGATGTCCCGTACGCCATGCTTCGACACCTGGGTGAGCGAGGCATGGCCTTTCTGTTATATTTGTTCAACAGGATCTGGGTAGAGGGTCTTCTCCCAGATTCCTGGCGAATCGCTACTGTTCTCGCCTTTCGCAAACCGGGGATAGATCACTCTACTCCGACCGGTTTCCGCCCAATCTCTCTAACCTCTTGCGTGTGCAAGTTGATGGAGAAATTGGCAAATGTTAGATTAGCCTTTTTCCTGGGACGCGGAGGCCATCTGTCTTCTGCACAGTGCGGCTTCCGCAAGTTCCACTCCACGTCGGATGCTCTGCTCCGACCGGAAAATGCCGTCTGCGAGGCCTTCCTTCGTAGACAGCACTACGCCATGGTGTTTTCTATCTGGAGAAGGCCTATGATACCGCATGGCGATACGGTATCATGGAAACTCCGCGTACGGGTGGGGGGAGCCCTCTCCGGCCCAAAGGTGCAGGAAGAGGGTGTCCCGCAGGGAAGTGTCCTCAGTGTCACACTCTTTGCCTTGAGCATCAACGCCATCACCTCGGTGCTGCCGGAAGAAGTTCTCGCTACGCTCTACGTGGACGACCTTTCGATCTCCTTTGGTGCGCCCCAGATGCCAACTCTGGAGCGTCGACTCCAACAGGCATTGAACCGCGTCTCTCGCTATGCCGAAGCGCACAGGTTTCGGTTTTCTTTGGCCAAGACTAAGGTGGTGCACTTCTGCCGCCATCCACGGCTTCACCCCGACCCAGATTTGTTTCTTAATGGGTTGAGCCTGGATGTGGTTGAATCGCACCGTTTCCTTGGTCTTGTATTCGACTGACGCCTCATCTGGGAGGCTGATATTCGCAGTCCTAGGGTCTCTTGTACCTGCGCCATAGATATTCTCCGTTCTGTGACGTTCAGCGCTGATAGGGCTACTGCCCTAATTTTTTATCGATCCTTTGTTCGTTCGAAGCTCGACTACGGATGCGAGTTTTATGCATCCGCAGCCGAGCGTTTATTGCGGAAGGTGGATTCGATCCACCACACCGGCCTTCGCCTTGCGACCGGTGCTTTCCGCACTTCCCCCATTGAGAGCCTGTTGGTCGATGCTGGGGAGATGCCACTCGCCCTGCGCCGCGTGCTGTGCATCACTCGCCTGTACGTGCGAGCCCGGCGCCTCACTCAGTCGCCAACAGCTCACGTCATCCGCAGCTGATCTCGACTATATATATGCCGCCGTGAGAGGCCTACCCTAAGCCCTCTGGGTTTAGGGCCAGGAAACTCCTTCGAGAGCTACATATAGCTCTCGGGCCGGTGGCGCCCCTGGTTCTTCCCATGACGCCACCCTGGATGGTACCACATTTGGCTATTTGTCGCCACGCCTCTGCTCCCAAAGCTTGTACGGCGCCGGAACAGTGCCAGTGTATACGGATGGCTCCAAGTCCCAAGAGAGGGTCGGCTTCTACGACGTGTTCCCTTTTCACGGCCGAACTGGTGGCAATACACCACTCGGTATTGGAGATTCCTCGACGTGCTTGGTTCGGAGACCTGATTGTGATCTATAGCCACTCACAAAGCGCCCTGGGTGCTTTCGGGGCATTGTAATCTCCGCATCCCCTGGTTTGCGATATCCGTGACGCCACGGTTTTGGCGAGCCGGGCTGATGTCGAGATTATCTTCTGCTGGGTTTTGACATGTAGGAATTGCGGGGAATGCGGGATCCAAAGAGTCCGCGAGGACTCTGCGACCGGACCAGCGTTTTGCTCTTCCTCACACCGACTACATGGCAGGAATACGGGCAGCTCTTCGAACTGCTTGGCAAAGAAGATGGGAGACGGTCAAAGGGAACTTAAAGTTGCGTTCCATTGCGCCGCGACTGTTCCCATGGACCTATCCCATAATGCCGCGACGGCTTCAGGTCGCTTTCTGTCGTCTCCGAATCGGGCACACTCGTGTGACGCATCGCTATCTGATGGAGCACTCACCTGCGCCCTATTGTAACGACTGCGTCGTCCCCCAGACTGTTCGGCACATTGTTGTCAAATGTCCCAGTCTGGGTGATCTTCGCGCACGATACTTGTCCTGGTACCGGAATGGGCGGGGTCGTTACCGCCTGTCCCTTGTACTCGGGACGGATTCTCCCTTTTATTTAACTATGGTTTTTTTGTTTTTGTTTATTTGTTATTGTTGTTTTTTTTGTAGGTCGCACGCTCCTGCGCTGGGGATTGCTTCCTGATTGTTGTGATCTTCCTTTTTTATCATTGTTGTGTTTTCATATTCTTATTTTAAAGTAGCCTAGTGCTAGGCTGTCTTGATTGCGGCGACTTATGCCCAAGTGGGCATTCGCCAGATAGGCTCCTAAATTTTAAAAAAAAGAAAAAAAAGGGCGGGTCGCCACCGCCTGTTCCTTGTACTTTGGATGGGTTCATCCACACCGACCTGTAGACTTTTAAACTTTTTGGAGGAGGCCGGCCTTCTCCCCGTTATTTAATATTCAACTATGGAGGGCGGTCTTCTTCGGCGGGCCCCCGTCGACGGAGCTCTATATTTTTTCAATTTGTTTGTTTTTCTTTTGCTTTTTTTTGTATTTTTGTTTTGTTTTCGTTTTTTTTTAATTTGGCTTTTAATATAGCCTAGATTTAGGCTAGCTTGATTACGGCGAATTATGCCCTAGATGGCAGTCGCCAGAAGATATATATATATATATATATATATATATATATACCGGGTCTCCCAGAAAAAAGTTAACCGTACTTTGAATTAGTATAACTCAAAACTTATTGGAGATTTGGGGGTTCTGCAAAAGTTGTTTTATTTATCGGTCGATTCTGGAAATTTCATTAAATTCCCTTTTATGATATTGATACACTAATGGGTTTAGTGGAGGCTATCAAAAATATGTTTGCGCAAGGAAGTAAAATAATGAAACGAAGCCTAGGAAGGCTAGGCCACTGTGCACTTTCAAGAGAAGCGTAGGGAGCCGAGGTAGCCTAGGTCACTGTGCAATTCTTCAAGCAAAGCCTAGGCCATTTTACAGTGGTTTTCAGCCAAGCTGTGGTATGGTCTCATCATTATTGCTTACTAAGCAAATCAAAGAGTTTCTGTGTAAAAGTTTACTTCCATAGAACCTTTTTAATCATGCAGTTAACAAAAGATCAATGGGTAGTTGTAGTTACAAACTTTATTAAGACTGGCAGTATTAAACAAGTACAAGATTCATTTGAACAACATTTTCCAGGTAGGCAACTACCAAGCAAACCCACAATTTGGAAAAATGTTCGCAAATAGCAACATGAAGGAACATGTTTAAATCTAAATAAAGGTTGTTTGGGTCGTATGAGAACCATAAGAACAACAGAAAATATTGAAAATGTTCAGATGACACTTCTTCAAAATCCACATGTATTAGTCAGAAAGAATGAGTTAGAATTGTCAAAGTTATCATTTAACCGCATTATTAAACATGACATAAAATGGCATCCCTATAAGATGCATGCAACAACACACTAGCTTCTTGAAACTGATTTTCCTCATCATAGACAATTTGTCGAATGGCTTCTCCATGAACCTGCTCGTTTGTTGGAAAACATTGTGATAGGTGATGAGGCAGCCTTTTTCATGAATGGAAAGGTAAATAGCCATAACATTTGGCAATATGCAACGCGCAGACTCCCCCTCCCTCCCCCAGCCTTGTCAGCAGAAAGTGTCTCTATGGATCGGAATATGCGGGAATGGCTATCTTGTTGGCCCATTGTTTTATGAGAATAACTTGAATGGTGCTGCCTACCTGAGCATGATCAAGGAAAGGATCTTTCCGGAACTCCGCCAGCTTTACGCAATCAATTCAGTAGACTTTGGTCAATTCAGGACGGCGCACCAGCTCATAGACAGCTTGCTGTAAGAACAAAACTAAGAGAAACGTTTTACAACCGCATTGTTGCGCTAAATCATGCAATTGAATGGCCCCAAAGATCCCCTGACTTAACACCGTGCGATTATTTCTTATGGGGATATCTAAAGAATAAAGTGTATTCTACTCCACCACAAAGCATCAACTAGTTAAGAGATATAGTATCACATGTCAGGTCAATAGACCTAAGCAAAATCGCAAGTTAATCCTAAAAGTTGTTCAATCAATGCAATCAAAGGCGCAACTGTGCTTGGAAAGAAATGGAAGACATGTGGAAGAAAACTGTGCTTAGAAAATTAAAAAATGAATTTGTATTACCCATATGAAGAGGTGTTTTTGTTAAAAATGGATTTAAATATATTTGTTGATTTTAAACTTCGAAGTTTGATTATTTTACTTTCTTGCGCAAACATAATTTTGATAGCCTCCACTAAACCCATTATTGTATCAATATCGTAAAAGGGAATTTAATGAAATTTTCAGAATCGACAGATAAATAGTTGTTAAATTTGTTTTGTTTTGTCCCACTCAAAAATATCAAATAGGTTTTAAGTTATACTAATTCAAAGTACGGTTAACTTTTTTCTGGGACACCTTGTGTATATATATATATATATATATATATATATATATATATATATATAAATAGTTCCTATTCTTGCCCTGCCAATATCATTCACCCTTCTAAACCTTAAAATCCTCATTGATTTTCCTCACCTGATCAATTATACGTACTTTCATTACACCATATCGGGGCTCACTGATACTCATGATCTCTCTAAAAAAAAATCTTGCATACATACTTCCAACATTCCCCCAACTCACTCACCCAATACCATGAATTCTCGGGTATTTCATTTACAGTAGCCTTCAAATTTATAGGAAAATTTGTTTCTTGCCTATTCAAATTTATTCACTCTGGCACCTTCACAAATCAATATACTTTTGTTTGCATACATCCTTCCATACATTCATCCAACTCAGTCGCTCAATCATACTGATTCCCAGGGTATTACAGTAGTCTTCAAATGTATGGAAAAAAACTCGGCAGTTAGACCATATACATCATTCATTCATTCTGGACTGTCCACAAATCAAAATACCTTTCTCCACATTCTGGACTCTTCACAGATCAAAATACCTTTCTCCACATTCTGGACTCTTCACAGATCAAAATACCTTTCTCCACATTCTGGACTCTTCACAAATCAAAATACCTTTCTCCACATTCTGGACTACATTCGCCATGATGGCTCTTAAAAGAAAAAAAAATCATGCTCAATATGGAATAGCGTGATTTGGTGTACGTAAATTTGTGAGAATTTAATGTATTTCTTTTGTTGAACCTTGTTGTAATTCTCTGTAAATATATCTCTAAAGGAAGGTTGTTTGTGACAGCCTAGTTTTCTGCTGCAATGATGCTCATCCTCATGTCTACCAACCTTTGTTCCTCAAGTCTACCAACCTTTGTTCTTCATGTCTACCAACCTTTGTTTTGTGGAAAATTAGCGGGAGATAGAATTCCGTTACAGAGTGTTTACTAGAATACCATCTATTAAAAGGTAAAGGGTGGATATATATATATATATATATATATATATATAGAGAGAGAGAGAGAGAGAGAAGGAGAGAGGGGAGTTGCAAAATATTTATTGAACTTAATTGGTAAAATAAAACCATTTAACTGGTTTACTAAAAAAAAATAAATGTCTTTCTCTAGCCTAACTTGCTATTTTAACAAGTTAAATATTTTCAATTGGGCTGTTTATTTACCTTTTATCATTGGGCTAGCGGAAAGTCATTGCTGGTTCAAAGGGTTAATGACTAATCCTGAATGTAAACCCTTCAAAGAATCTCACTGCATAATGGTCTGGATTAATTAAATCTGCTGCCATATTTAAACATTCTATTTTGAATTGTTTTTTGTCTTATGCTAGATGACATTTTTTTCTTTCTTTTCTGATATAGAGAAGAAAGGAGAACCATTTTTTAGTCCTCTTCTTGGTAATATTTTAGTTTATTTCTTTATTTTAGAAATGAATCAATCATCTTTAAAAAATCAATGAGACACATTCCCAGGGATGAATTGGACCGTATTGTCTCACGTATCGCTTCCTATCACAAAGATGAATTTGCAGAATTTATGGAGGTAGGTCCTTTAGCATTTTATAAAATGGTCAAAGAGTTTCTATGTAGTACTACTTCACCAACTTTACTTTATCAAGGCGGATCCTGACTGGATAATGAAATAGACATAAAAGTCAGTATGACTCAATGGTGAGCACGAGGGCACCAGGGACTGGTTCTCTTTGGGGAGAGGTGTCAGGAAGTATTATGTTTTTTGATACCAAACTGTTCAGGTCTAACCTTCATTGCCCGGAAGCAAAGGACCTGTTCGACATTAGAAGTATGTGGATATAGATACCCATTGACTGGATTCCTTGGAACAGTGTGTGTGTGTTGTGTTGGGAAGATGGGAGAGAAAAGAAAGCAGTGTTGTGTGTGTGGTGAGAAGTGTAAGATCTACCCAGCCCAGTACACGGCTGAGCACAGCGCATCCACCAATTGGTAGGCAGATCTGTGTGTGTGTGCTAACGTTTGTATCTAGTCTTGCTGGGATCAAACTCGGTACCACGATGTTGATAGACAAAGGCTGTATCCACTCAGCTCTCAAGAGCTCCTAAGAGTTTGTATGCATATGTGATAATAGATGGAGAAGGGACCAATTCCTTTTTCTACACATATCTGACCTTTTGCCTACCTTTATAATGTATTCATGGATGCCATAGTGAGAGAAGTATCCACAAAAATGCTAGAAACTAACTTTGGTGGGCAATGGTTGAAATATTGGCGAATACACCATTACCCAGGTTAGGCAAATTGAAGTTTATATAACCCGTAAGGGGCACAGCGATTTGCTTTCCTGGCCGCAGTGCTGACGGGACTCAGCGCCCCATGTGACCCCAGTGTTACAACTTCTCCTTTTTGACACCCTGTCTCCCTACCCTGCTTCCTCATTTTCCCTACAACCTCTCCCACAACTTTCTTTGGCCTGCCTCTAATTTCACAGGGTAGACGCCGACCAGCCTTCTTCTACCCAACTATCCCGGATCGGGGTTGAAGGGCGAGGAGACAATGTTCCCTCACCCCTGAGCTCCGGTTTAGGGTAGTGTGCTTTAACAACCTGTTTCATCCCCCACCCATACCTTCCTCACATCCCCTTTCTTTCTTCTTTCCCTGCCTATCAATTTTATGCCCTGCCTACGGTGTACGGCCATGCCGATGGGCTGCCAAGTTACTAAGTTATAGTAGTGGCCTCAAAGGGTGGCAGCTGGTTCTGCCAGCCTCTTATTCACCCCTCGCTTAGCGGGCTACTGTGTGGGATGATTAGCGTATGCATCCTGTGAAATGTATAGGGTCACCATGCCCAATGCTGAATTATCAAACAAAAACAATTATCTCCCTTTACTTTCCCCTATACCATCACTGTAAAAATGGAGTCTCGTTCCATGTGTTCTCTCAGGGGACCCTCCAAATTTCTTCTACCGGAAAGGAGGCTTACTCCTCCCCTAGGCCTATGGGAGTAAGGGACTCCCACTCACCCCCTTCTGCGCCTCCCTCTTTCCAGTGGCAGTCCCTCCTTTTCTTTCATATGGCACTGCCAAGAAAGCATGAAGGCGACCCCAAACTGACCGCTCCTGGTGGGAGGACGTCGATAGGGCCAACCCTTTCAAGGGAGCAAGGGATGGCAAGGCTCATCCCTCCGTGCCCCCCTAACATCGTGTACTCATGCGCTAAGAGTCTACAGGGGGGGGGGCACATTACGTTCCCCCCTCTCTTCCCTGAAGGATGCCGGTTTGCTGGCCCCAAAACCCGACAAAAGGTTCCTCGAATGGCATCCGAGATGTCTTGGGGGTGGCACATGGACTTGGTCCCTGAGGTGACCCAGCCCCAGATGGTAAGACCTTCCATGGGGTCGAGTCGAGGTAATGATCACTTTCCCATTCAAATATCATTTTTTGCGCCACTGCCGTCCGAGATCCCACACCGGTGGTACTTGACGCTGTCGCCCGCATTTCAGGAAATGATTGATTTCTTTATCTCAGTCGAGGAGTTTAGGTGGGTAGATGAGGCCGTTGAGCTCTTCTCCGGCAACCTCATCGCCGTGGGCCTGACTACTATTCCTAGAACGTCTGGCCATTTTGCACGCCCACCACTCCCGTGGTCGTCAGCCGAGTGTGATGCGGCCATCAAACAGAAGCGTTATGCCTACATGCGCTATAAGCGCCGCCAGAACGACTTCACTGTCGGTGAATTTCGTCGAGATATGGCTAGCTTCTGGTATATTTCGAAGCACGAACGCCGCTTTTCTTGGCAGGCATACGTGTCTTCACTTAACAGGAAGACCCCTCTAACGGAGGTGTGGAAGCGAGTTAAAAGGATACGGGGCAAGTTCTGGAGAATGGACCTCGTATCCGTGGTGGAATCCTTCGCGACCGCTTTCTCCGCATTCTCTAGCCAGGATGCTGCTCCGCCAACATTAAATGCACGTCGTGATGTCGCGTAAGTCCGGCGACTAGACTTTACCCGCAGAGGAGGAGAACCCTTCAACGACAGATTTACTTTGAGTGAGTTGTGTTTCGCTCTCGCTTGGTGCGCTGACACCGCCCCTGGTCCAGACGATGTCCCGTTTGCCATGCTTCGACCTCGGGGTGAGCGAGGCATGGCCTTTCTATTAAATTTGTTTAACAGGATCTGGGTAGAGGCTATCCTCCGAGATTCCTGGCGAATCGCTACTGTGCTCGCTTTTGGCAATTCGGGGAGAGATCTCTCTACCCCGGTGGGTTTCCGCCCGATATCTCTAACCTCTTGCGTGTGCAAGTTGATGGAGAAATTGGTAAATGTTAGATTAGCCTTTTTCCTGGACAGCGGAGGCCATCTGTCCCCTGCCCAGTGCGGCTTCTGCAAGTTCCACTCCACGTCGGATGCTCTGCTCCGACTGGAAAATGCTGTCTGCGAGGCTTTTCTTCGTAAACAGCACTACGTCATGCTGTTTTTCGATCTGGTGAAGGCCTATGATACCGCATGACGATACGGTATCATGGAGACTCTCCACACGATGGGGGCGAGGGGACGCCTGCCAATGTTTATATCTGAATTTTTGCGAGATCGTCGATTCCGCGCACGGGTGGGGGGAACCCTCTCCGGCCCAATGGAGCAGGGAAGTGTCCTCAGTGTCACACTCTTTGCCTTGAGCACCAACGGCATCACCTCGGTGCTGCCGGAAGATGTTCTCGCTACGCTCTATGTGGACGACCTTTCGATCTCCTTTGGCGCGGTCCAGATGCCAACTCTGGAGCGTCGACTCCAACAGGCATTGAACCGCGTCTCTCGCTATGCCGAAGCGCACAGATTTCGGTTTTCTTTGGCCAAGACTAAGGTGATGCATTTCTGCCGCCATGCATGACTTCACCCTGACCCTGTGGTAGTTTTTGTTGTTTTTTTTTCGCCCCTACTCACATGTGCCCACTAGCGCGCCCACCTTTTATTTTAGGTTTCGGTAGAGGATGGGCCCCCTTCTTCCGCCGTGACTGATCCTTTCCCTCCCACACGTCATGAATGAAAATTTTTAGGACATAAAAGTGAAAAAATGTATTGATAGACTTTTTTTTACTTTTGAGTGAGTGAAATAACGCAAAGAGGAGCTGGATGCAAAGCCAGGTGTATATTGGTGGAAATATCGTGTATGTGTGTGGGTAGTATATATGTATATAAGGGAGGGAGGATATGAAACACTATTAATGAGTGAGCAGGAGGTAATTTCTTTTCCCCTTTTTCCAGCTTCTAAGGTACCGCTGACTGCTCATTTTGGAGTGAGGAAGGAGACGTGGAGTGCGGGACCGAAGAGTCGTGTCCCACACGACTTTGGAGTCTCACAACCATCTTTTCTCCTGGTCCATCGTTAGTGAGAACGAGTACGACACAGATCCAGTCAGACCTCAGCGCCTTTTCTCTCCCCTCCCCCTGCTCGCTCCATACTCAACGAGAGTGAGGGTACTGCCCCGTGAAAAAGAGACTGCCCCGGGGCAACTGAGAGACTGATTATAAACTATGAGGCGGCTCAATTAAGGGTTTTAGCGTTGACTGAGCGAAAATTGGAGAGGGAGAGCACCCAATTGGTGCTTTGCATAAAGCAAGTTTTAGTTATGTAAATAGACATATTTAAAGAAACTGTAATTGAATTTAACTTTTTTATATTTATTATTTTTTTTTTGCTGATATTTACTCTGTTTTCTATTTAGTACTTTTGCTGGATATTGTATATTGGTATAGGTGGCTTCCATATTTATTCATAGGTGATGAGATTTAGTGGTCTTTGTGTATATATATATATATATATATATATATATGCAAAAATAATTACCAAAAAACATGTGATCCAAGATGCTTGAAATATCCCAAAGGAAAATAATGATTAGCTTCGATGTTGTCTCCTTATTTACAAAAGTCCCCGTGAATGATTTGCTTATGCGGCTACCGGAAGCACTTGAACAAATTTCTTTGCCAATTCCTACACATGTTTGCATAGATTTAATTAAACTGTGCATCCTAAACTCTTCGTTTAGTTTTAATGATAAATGGTATCTCCAACGTTTCAGCATGGCTATGGGAAACCCTCTCTCCCCATTGTTGAGCTGTTTGTATATGGAATTTTTTTAGTCGTAAGGACCGTTATATATATGATGTACTTTGTATTTGGCCTATTGAGTGTAACAACTAATTTCCTCGGGGCCCTAAATAACCTCGTACCCTCTATTAATTTCACTCATGAATAAGAAGAAGCCGGAAAATGATCTTTTTTAGACACCATCGTATACCGTAAGGTTTTAAGTTATCGGTTTTCCGGAAGCCAACTCGATCCATTTTTATTCAAATCATCCGCTTTTATTTTTTTGTATTTGTGTTCTTTTAGAGTATGTGCCCAGCATTTATTGATGAAGATTTAGAATCAATCAAAATCATTAATGAAATGTTAAATTATCCGTCTTATTTTCTAAATGATTCCCTGCGCAGAGCTAAACAGTCCTTTTATGGAGATAAAATTAAACACTCATTTACGCGAAATAATATTTTAACGCTCCCTTTTAATAAACACTTGTCCCATATTCCGAAATTATTAAAATATTTTAATGTTAATGTTGTATTCTCTAATAATTCCACGTTAAAAAACTTAGTAATTAAAAATTCTCCCCCTAATAAAATGTCTTGGTTTTTACATAGGCCAGACAACAAAAGGCGTAGATGTGAGAATTAACCCTTAAAGCCCGGTCATCATCCATTGATGTTCCCTTAAGAAAAACCGGTCATCATCAATAGATGATTTGTACAATCTTTCAATGTACGGCTACCAATTATTGATGTTTTGCACATTTCCGCGCTGTACAGTCATCATCTATTTCATGTTAAATCATCTCGCGACATCTGGTACCTTTTTTGTATACTCCGTTGCAGTTAGTCAAGCGTTTTATTTATATTTAGTCACGTTTGGCCATGTTTGTGTGCTGGTGCGTATTCCGAGGATAATGGCGAGTGTTAGTGGAATTCGTAATAGAAGAAGCGTTTCTTCTAGTTCTATAATACCCTTGATGTTATCTAGTGGTGATGAAAGCAGTGATATCATATCGGATGACAGTGAAAGTAGTGAAGAGGAAGAGGAAAATACTGCTCCAAATAATAGATGGACCAGTTGTAATGTCTTTTCACCTCAAATTCCAAATTTCAATATAGCCAGTGGCGGTATTACCAACGCTTGTACGCTCACAGAGAGTTCTGTAGAATTTGAATATTTTCAGCAAATGTTTGATATAAAAATAGTGGAATTGGTTGTGAAAGAAACAAATGATTTTTTCAAGGTGGGTAGAAATGAAGATGAAGATTTAGCTCCAAGTTCATCACGGATGAAACGTTGGGAAGACACTAATGTCAGTGAAATGTACATATTTTTTGCACTTACAATGCTGATGCCTCAAGTCAAAAAGCATGCTCTATCAGATTATTGGAAGAATGATCCTTTGATAGGGACACCTATTTTTGGCAAATATATGTCTCGTGATAGGTTCTTCGCAATTTTACAATATCTGCACTTTGCAAGTAGTGAAGAGCCAAACATAAATGATCGTTTATGGAAAATTCGAGATCTGTTGACAATGGTAACTAATAATTTTTCGCAAGTGTTCAAGCCCTTTCAAAAGGTCATCATCGACGAATCCCTCATTCTCTTCAAAGGTCGTGTTGGCTTCAAACAGTACATTCCTACAAAAAGACACAGATTTGGAATAAAAGTATTTGTGCTGTGTGACTGCGAAACAGGAATAATACTTGACATCATAATATACACTGGAAGTGAAGTAGATATTCCAAAAGACGCTCGCTTGGGATTGAGTGGATCAGTAGTCAAACAATTGTTGTCTAAATATCTTGGAAAAGGACATATTCTATATACAGACAATTATTATACAAGTCCCACATTGTGCACATTCTTACAGGAAAACAACACTGGCTCCTGCGGCACTGTAAGGATGAATAGAAAAAATATGCCCAAATTTGATAAGAAGAGAAGAGGGGAATTTGAATTGAAGAAAAATGGACCAATCATGGCACTTCAGTGGCAAGATAAACGTACAGTTACAATGCTTAGTACCATTCACAAAGGTGAGATGAAGCTTACTGGAAAAAGGTGTTTTAGAACAGATGCAGAAATCAAGAAACCAGATACTGTATTAGATTATACTCTCAACATGAGGCTTGTTGACAAAAGTGACATGCAGATAGGAACAATCGATTGTCTTAGAAAGTGTTTGAAGTGGTACAAGAAGATTTTTTTCCATTTGCTTGATATGGCAATGCTGAATGCATACAATTTATATTTGGTTAAGACAGGCAATAAACCTTCATTGAGGAAATTCTCCTATGAAGTCATAATGCAGCTACTGGAAAAGTATGGGCGACCTACATTTCCCATAGTTGGGAGACATCACATCAACACTCCAGACCGACTTTATGCTAAAGAATTTATGGTTCGTCACTCTCCACAAAATGTACCTTCAACTGGTGGACGAAATAAAGGACAGCGACAGTGTCATGTTTGTCAACATACAGAACGACGAGCAACCAAAAGGAAAATGGTAACAACATGGTGCAAGGAGTGCGGTGTGGGGCTTTGTCTTGGAGCTTGCTACCAAGATTACCACACACGCAAACAATTTTAAGTGGTTACAATGTGGTGTAAGGAGTGCAGTGTGGGACTTTGTCTTGGAGCTTGCTTCCAAGATTACCACACATGAAGAAGTTGTTAAAATCAACAAAGCAAGGAAAATGAAGATAAATAGGTAAGTAATAATATTTGTACTTAGTTTCTTTCATTTCCAAATGGTAGAGTAAAAAATATTAATACAAACATGCATTTTAAAAATATATATTATTTTCATTTTATTTTGCGTTTGGCGGGTGCGCAAAACCGGACTATACCCGGGCTTTAAGGGTTAAACAACATAAGTACTGTTGTCGAACTGGGCAAACTTGAAATGCACTGTTTATTCATCAAAATATTTTGAACCATCAAATAGATTGGTCTAATGCGGAATCAATTATTTTGTGCCCAATTTTATTTAAAGAAATTTAATGCAATCAGCCATAATCAAATTCTCCCATAAAATTAATTTCAATTTAAGTTAGGATCTATTTAAATTAGGTAATTGTATCACGAATAATATTTGTTTGCAATATAAATTTTGTTTGTTGAATTGATTTATATATTATAACTCCGCTTGGGCTATTCATTTGTTCGTCAGCTCCCCGTAAGGGGCGCGGCGATTTGCCATCCTGGCCGCCGTGCTGACGGGACTCAGCACCCCGTCAGGCCCCAGCTTAGCCTCTCTTCCTTCCTTCAAAACACTCGTTTCCTCGTTTTTCATACAACCTCTCCCACAACTTTCTCTGGTCAGCCTCTAATTTCACAGGGTAGATGCTGACCTTCTTCTCAAGCCAACCGTCCGGAGGAATCGGGGCTAAGGGGAGAGGGGACAACGTTCCCTAACCCCTGAGCTCCGGTTTGGGTTTTGTTTTTTTTTAACAACCTGCTTCATCCCCACCCATACCTTCCTCACATCCCTTTTCCTCTCCTCTTCACAATCTATCCTTTTACGCCGTGTTCAAGGTGGAGCCGCCATGCCAATGGACTGCCAGGCCACCAGGCGGGAGGGGTGGTCCCAAATGGCGCCTCGCTCTGCCAGGCCTGTAAGCACCTCTTGCAGTGCGGGCAACTGTGAGAGGTGGTGAGCTATTGCGTCCCAGAGAAAATTTATGGTCACCATGCCCAATGATGTTAAAAAAAAAAATTCCCCCTAATTCCCCCCTGCTCATCGACGGAGTCGCCCTCGGGCAGCTCCACCGAAAAAATGGAGGTCTCCTCCCCTGTACTTGCGCAGGGAACCCTCCATATTTCTTTAACCGGAGAGGAGGCTTACTCCTCTCCTACGCTTACGGGTGAAGGGGACTCCCCCTCACCCCCTTCTCTGTAGGTGCTTTCGGGCACCTTCCTATTTCCAGCGGCATTCCCTCCTTTTCTTTCTAAGGGGACTGCCAAGAAAGACAGCAGGCAGCCCATTACCGACCGCCCCTCGTGTAAGCGGCTCGGTAGGGCAAACCCCCTTAGGGTGGAGAGGGAAGCCAGGCCCCCTCGGTCGCTTCCCTCAAAAGACCTGTTGGCAAGAATATTAAACGTTGCCGGGGTCAAGGCCTGTGCCTCCCCACAAAAGACTGGTGATGCTGCCAAGGGGACCTGTGATGTCCTGGGAGGGGATGGCCAACTGGAGGCCCCTCCTGTGTTAGAAAGACATGGTCTTTGAGTAAACCCAGCCTCAGAAGGTAGGGCCTTCCATGGGGGGGGTGGGGGGGAATCCGGGCTCGGCGCCAAGCACCGAACCCAAATCCGCCCCTATGCAAGGTCCTCCTCAAACGGCTGAGGGCTCCAAGGCAGTACAAGGAGGGGAGGGATCTCCTCTGACCGGTGCCCTTGCGACCACCAGGACCTTTTGCATTTCAGAGAAGGACCTGGCTGAGGCCGGTCCATCTGGCCTAGGGACTTCTGTCGGCAGAGGTAAGAACCGGGTTCATTCCCCACCCTCCTCTCCATCCGCGGGGGCTACGGGGACGGATGGGTCTGCTGCCACTTTGGCAAGTGATCAAGCCAAGATCGGCACATCCGGCCCCTCTGCCCCCCCGGGTGCGGAGCCCATGACTGACAAAGACGAAAAGTGCACAGGGCGGAGCCTATATGAAATCGGGGCCCCTGATTCAGAGGTTACCTGGTGTTTTCGAGCCCGCTGGCTTCAAACGCTTCCTCGTTATTCGCTCCTCTGATGGCACCATGTTGACCAAGGGCAACATGATCCATCAGAGGAGAGGATTAGCTAGTGCAATTGGTAGAGAGCCGAAGGTGACCCGTTTCTCGGACGGGACCCTTTGGCGAATCCCGCCGAGGCGGCCAAGATAAGTGCTCTTCGGACACTTCATGGCACCCCGGTGAGTGTGACGCCGCACTCTACCATGAACTTTGTGAAAGGAGTAGTTTATGCAAGGGAACTCGTTGACTACTCCATTGAGGACATCACCCTAGAGCTGGCCGACCATGGGGCGGTCAAAGTCGAACGTGTGTTTAGAAAACGGGAAGGGTCGTCGAGACCCACCCCTACACTCCATCACGTTTGACTGTGACAAGCTTCCTGAGTCGGTGCGTGCCGGTTGGTACCGCTACCGCGTAAAGGCATTCGTGCCACTGCCGCGGCGGTGCTATTACTGGCACCGCTTCGGCCATACGAATCGTTCTTGTAGAAGTGCAAAGTCGGGGTGACCCGAAGTTTGTGTAAATTGCTCCAAGGCCGCACACGATAAATCTAAATCGTGTGTCAATTGCGGAGAGCCGCACCCCGCTTCTTCGAAGCAATGTGGTGCATATCCTTGAAAAAGAAATCCTGGCCGTTCAGTCCCAAGATCAACTCTCATTCCGCGAGGCTAAAGACTTGGTCCTGGCGCCCCCGGCTCTGCCTGGGACGTCATATGCCTCTATAGTTAGAAACGCACCCTTTGCTCCTGGCCAATCCAGGCCAACTGCACGGTTGTTTCCGCGCCCATTCGGAGCCCTTCTGGGGCCTATACCCAACCCGGGCACTCCCCTGGAAAAGCTAGCGGCAAAAAGGGTTCACACCTAGCCCCGGCTAAAACCAGGGCTCCCCCCTCTTCCCCGAGCGTGACCGTTTCGCGTAACGCGAAACGGCCACCCGCCTCCACCGAGTCTTTAGACTCACAGGAGGCAACACCCCTAAAGATGGTCGCTAGGCCATCTTCCGAGGTTCGTAAAACTGTCCCCCGAAAGGAGGACAGCAACAAAGGAGATTCGGCTCCTTCGCCCACGCCCCGAGGTGGAGCGAGTGGCTCGGAGATGGTTGTTCCTCGAAAAGAGGGCCCCCTCGCCTCCGAAGCCGCAGCGCCCGCCTGAGGTTTCGAGGCGGAGGGAGGAAAAGCCTTGCATGGTGAGCTCATCCTACCCTAATAAGTCCTCGAAGAAGACAGCGCCCGGGAAGCGTACGGCCATTTCCGTGAGGGTCTTCTGTTCTAGGAGGGCCCCCGTGTTTCTTCCGAGCTAGACCTGGAGGGCATATTCCTTCAATGGAATTGCCGTGGACTCCGGGCCAACTGAGGGCAGCTGCGGAGGCTCGTCCTGTTCCTCGTTAGCTATCTTTTTGCAGGAGACCATGCTAGGCGCGTGCCCTGCCCGCCCTCCCGGGGTATAGGGGTCTCGCGACCCCACGACCACGGGATGGCCGGACTGGGGGATGCGCAGTTTACACCCGGCATGATGTCTCCGTTCTTCCTTTCTCTTTAGATACCTCCTTTCAGGCAGTGGCTGTGCAGCTGCACCTGGATAGGAGGTATACTATCATTTCTGCGTACATTCCACCGTCAGCTGACTTCGACGCGGGGGACTTCCGCCGCGTCGTGGCACGGTTGCCGAGGCCTTATCTCTTGCTTGGAGATCTGAACGGCAGGCATCCTCTCTGGGGAGATTACTCCATAAATACCAGGGGACAAGTCCTTGCCGATCTGATCGAAGAGCTTGAGATGGGTGTCCTAAACGTGGATGAGTTTACGCATCACTGTCCGAGAACCGTTTCATTTTCTTGCCTTGACCTATCTTTGTGCTCTTCGGATGCACAGCCTGATTTTGACTGGGGGGTGGTCGATGACCATGGTAGTGATCACTTTCCCATTCAAATATCATTTTCATGGCAACTGCCGCCTAAGAGCCCACCTCGGTGGTGCTTGGCGCGGGCGCGGTGGCCTGCATTTCAGGAAATGACTGAATTTTCTATCTCAGTCGAGGAGTTTAGGTCGGTAGATGAGGCCGTTGAGTTATTCTCCGGCAACATAATCGCCGCGTGCCTGACTACTATTCCTAGGACGTCTTGCCGTTTTGCACGCCGACCACTCCCATGGTGGTAAGCCGAGTGTGAGATGGACCTCAAACAGAAGCGTTATGCCTACATGCGCTATAAGCGCCGCTCGAACGATTTCACTGTCGCTGAATTTTGTCAGGCTAGGGCTAGGTTCCGGTATATTTCGAAGCACGCCCGCCGCTCTTCTTGGCGGGCATACGTGTCTTCACTTAACGGGAAGACCCCTTTAGCAGAGGTGTGGAAGCGAGTCAAAAAGGTTCGGGGCAAGTTCTCGCAGGACCCCCCCTCCCGTTCTCCAGGAGAATGGGACCGCAATCTCTGACCCCGCGTCCGTAGGTGGAATCCTTAGCGACCGCTTTTTCCGCATTCTCTAGCCTGGATGCTGCTCCGCCAGCATTCAATGCACGTCATGATGTCGCAGAAGGCCGCCGGCTGGACTTTACCTCCAGAGGCGGAGAACCCTTCAAAGACAAGTTTACTGTGAGTGAGTTGCGCTCCGCTCTCGCTTCGTGCGCGGACACCGCCCATGGTCCGGACGATTTCCCGTATGCCATGCTTCTACACCTGGGTGAGCGAGGCATGTCCTTTCTGTTAGATTTGTTCAACAGGATCTGGGTGGAAGGTTTTCTCCCAGACTCCTGGCGAATCGCTACTGTGCTCGCCTTTCGCAAGCCGGTGAGAGATCACTCTACTCCGACCGGTTTCCGCCCAATCTCTCTAACCTCTTGCGTGTACAAGTTGATGGAGAAATTGGTAAATGTTAGATTAGCCTATATCCTGGACAGCGGAGGCCATCTGTCTTCTGCACAGGGCGGCTTCCGTAAGTTCCACTCCACGTCGGTTCTCTGCTCCGACTGGAAAATGCCGTCTGCGAGGCTTTCCTTCGTAGACAGCACTACGCCACGGTGTTTTTTGATCTGGAGAAGGCCTATGATACCGCATGGCGATACGGTATCATGGAGACTCTCCACACGATGGGGGCGAGGGGACGCCTCCCAATGTTTATATCTGAATTTTTGCGAGATCGTCGATTCCGCGTACGGTTGGTGGGAGCCCTCTCCGGCCCAAAGGAGCAGGAAGAGGGTGTCCCGCAGAGAAGTGTCCTCAGTGTCACACTCTTTGCCCTGAGCATCAACGGCATCACCTCGGTGCTGCAGGAAGATGTTCTCGCTACGCTCTACGTGGACGACCTTTCGATCTCTTTTGGCGAGGCCCAGATGCCAACTCTAGAGCGTCGTCTCCAACAGGCATTGAACCGTTTCTCTCGCTATGCCGAAGCGCACAGGTTTCTGTTTTGTTTGGCCAAGACTAAGGTGGTGCACTTCTGCCGCCATCCACGGCTCCACCCCGACACAGATTTGTTTCTTAATGGGGTGCGCCTGGATGTGGTTGAATCGCACCGTTTCCTTGGTCTTGTATTCGACCGACGCCTCATTTTGGAGGCCTATATTCGCAGCCTTAGGGTCTCTTGTACCCGTGCTATGGATATTTTCCGTTCCGTGACGTTCAGCGCTTGGGGTACTGATAAAGCCACTGCCCTACTCTTTTATCGATCTTTTGTTCGTTCGAAGCTCGACTACGGATGCGAGTTTTATGCATCCGCAGCCGAGCGTTTATTGCTGAAGGTGGATTCGATCCACCACATCGGCCTTCGCTTTGCCATTCGGTACCTTCCTCACTTCCTCCATTAAGAGCCTGTTGGTCGATGCTGGGGAGATGCCACTCACTCTACGCCGCGTGCAGTGCATCACTCGCCTGTACACGCGAGCCCGGCGCCTTTCTTAGTCGCCAACAGCTCTCACTGCATCCCAGCTGCTCTCGACGGTGCCTATGGAGCCGAGAGATGCCAGTCATACCCTGAGCCCTTTGGGTTTGGGGCCAGGAAACTCCTTCGAGAGCTAGGTATAGCTCTCGGGCCCCTGGTGCCCCTGGTTTTGCCCAAAGTCACCCTGGAGGGTACGACATTTGGCTATTTGTCGCCACGCCTCTGCTCCCAAAGCTTGTACAGTGCCAGCAGTATTGCGTTCGACCTTTTTGAAGCACACATCGTGTCACGCTGGAACCGTGCCAGTGTATACGGATGGCTCCAAGTCCCAAGAGGGGGTCGGCTTCCACGCCGTATCCCCTCTGTTTGAAGTCAGCGGGGCTCTGCCAGGCACTGCGTCTGTCTTCACGGCCGAGCTGGTGGCAATACACCCCGTAAGGGGCGCGGTGATTTGCCATCCTGGCCGCCGTGCTGACGGGATCCAGCGCTCCGTCCGGCCCCAGCTTAGCCTCTCTTCCTTCCTTCAGATAGCCCGATTTCTCCCCTACCTCGTCGCTTTTCATACAACCTCTCCCACAACTTTCTCTGGTCAGCCTCTAATTTCACAGGGTAGAATGCTGACCTTCTCAAGCCAACCACCCCGGATCGGGGCTGAGGGGGGAGGGGACATTGTTCCCTAACCCCTCAGCTCCGGTTCGGGATGGGGTTTTTTTTAACAACCTGCTTCATCCCCACCCATACCTTCCTCACATCCCTTTTCCTCTCCTCTTCACAACCTATATTTTTTACGCCGTGTTCAAGGTGGAGCCGCCATGCCGAAGGACTGCCAGGCCACCAGGCGGGAGGGGTGGTCCCGAATGGCGGCGCCTGGCTCTGCCGGGCTTGTAAGCACCTCTCGCAGTGCGGGCAACTGCGAGAGGTTATGAGGTATTGCGTCCCGTAATAAAAAGAGGGTCACCATGCCCATGAATGAAAAAAAACACCAAATAACCCAACCCCCAACTTCCCCAAGAAAATCAATGGAGCCGCCCTCGGGCAGCTCCACCGAGAAAATGGAGGTCCCCCCCCTTGTGCTTGCGCAAGGGACCCTCCATAATTCTTTAACCGGAGAGGAGGCTTACTCCTCTCCTACGCCTACGGGTGTAGGGGACTCCCCCTCACCCCCTTCTCTGGAGGTGCTTTCGGGCACCTCCCTATCTCCAGCGGCAGTCCCTCCTTTGCTTTCTAAGGGGACTGCCAAGAAAGCCAGCAGGCAGCCCATTGCCGACCGCCCCTCGTGCAAGCGGCTCGGTAGGGCAAACCCCCTTAGGGGGGAGAGGGAAGCCAGGCCCCTTCGGTCGCTTCCCTCAAAAGACCTGCTGGCAAGAATTTTAAACCTTGCTGGGGTCAAGGCCTGTGCCTCCCCACACCACCTGACTAGTGACAATACTGCCAAGGGGACCTGCGATGTCCTGGGAGGGGATGGCCAACTGGAGGCCCCTCCTGTGATAGACATGGTCCTTGAGGAGACCCAGCCTCAGACGGTAGGGCCTTCCATGGGGGGGAATTCGGGCTCGGCGCCAAGCACCGAACCCGAATCCGCCCCTATGCAAGGTCCTCCTCAAATGGCTGAGGGCTCCGAGGCAGTAAAAGGAGGGGAGGGATCTCCTCCGACAGGTGCCCCTACGACAACCAGGACCTTCTCCATTTCGGAGAGGGACCTGGCTGAGGCTGGTCCATCTGGCCTGGGGACTTCTGCCGGCGGAGGTGAAAAGCGGGTTCATTCCCCGCCCTCCTCTCCGAAAAAGAAAAAGAAAAAGACTAAAAAGACAAAAAAGACTCGGGGCTCCTCTCCATCCGCGGGGGCTGCGGGGACGGATGGGTCTGCTGCCACTCTGGCAAGCGACCAAGCCAAGATCGGCACATCCGCCCCCTCTGCCCCCCCGGTTGCGGAGCCCCTGACAAAGAAGACTAATACCAAGAGTGCACAGGGCGGAGCCTCGATGACATCGGGGCCCCTCATTCAGAGGTTACCTGGCGTTTTCGAGCCCGCTGGCCTCAAACGCTTCCTCGTTATTCGCTCCACTGATGGCACCATGTTGTCCAAGGGCAACATGATCCATCAGAGGAGAGGATTAGCTAGTGCAATTGGTAGAGAGCCGAAGGTAACCCGTTTCTCGGACGGGAGCCTTCTGGCGAATCCCGCCGAGGCGGCCAAGATAAGTGCTCTTCGGACACTTCATGGCACCCCGGTGAGTGTGACGCCGCACTCTACCATGAACTTTGTGAAAGGAGTAGTTTATGCGAGGGAACTCGTTGACTACTCCATTGAGGACATCACCTTAGAGCTGGCCGACCATGGGGCAGTCAAGGTCGAACGTGTGATGAGAAAACAGGGAGGGGCCTCGAGACCCACCCCTACACTCTTCGTCACGTTCGACTGTGACAAGCTCCCTGAGTCGGTGCGTGCCGGTTGGTACCGCTACCGCGTGAAGCCATTCGTGCCACTGCCGCGGCGGTGCTATTACTGTCACCGCTTCGGCCATACGAATCGATCATGTAGACGTGCAAAATCGGGGTCACCCGAAGTCTGTGTATATTGCTCCAAGGTCGCACACGATAAGTCCAAATCGTGTGTGGCCAAGTGTGTCAATTGCGGAGAGCCGCACCCTGCTTCTTCGAAGCAATGTGGTGCATATCTCCTGGAGAAAGAAATCCTGGCCGTTCAGGCCCAGGATCGACTCTCATTCCGCGAGGCTAAGGACTTGGTCCTGGCGCGCCCGGCTCTGCCTGGGACGTCATATGCCTCAATAGTTAGAAAGGCACCCTCTGCTCCTGGCCCATCCAAGCCAACGAGCACGGTTGTTTCCGCGCCCATTCGGAGCCCTTCTGCGGGCTCTACCCAACCCGGGCGCTCCCCTGGTAAAGCTGGCGGCAAAAAGGGTTCATACCCTGCCCCGGCTAAAACCAGGGCTCCCCCCTCTTCCCCCAGCGTGACCGTTTCCCGTAAGGCGAAACGGCCACGTGCCTCCACCGAGTCGTTAGACTCACAGGAGGCAACACCCCTGAAGATGGTCGCTAGGCCATCTTCCGGGGTTCCTAAAGCTGTCCCCCGAAAGGAGGACAGCAACAAAGGAGCTTCGGCTCCTTCGCCCACGCCCCGAGGTGGAGCGAGTGGCTTGGAGACGGTGGTTCCTCGAAAAGAGGGCCCCCTGCCTCCGAAGCCGCAACGCCCGCCTAAGGTTTCGAGGCGGAGGGAGGAAAAGACTCGCATGGCGAGCCCAACCTCCCCCAATAAGTCCTCGAAGGCGACAGCGCCTTCAGCGCTTTGTCCGGCCAACAGCGCCCGGGGTTCTGCCCCCGGGAAGCGTACGGCCATTCCCGTGAGGGTCTTCAATTCGAGGAGGGCCCCCGCGTCTCCTCCGAGCTAGGCCTGGAGGGCATATTCCTTCAATGGAATTGCCGTGGACTCCGGGCCAACTGGGAGGAGCTGCGGAGGCTCGTCTCGTCCCGTTCCCCGTTAGCTATTTTTTTGCAGGAGACCATGCTAGGTGCGTGCCCCCTCCCTGCCCTCCCGGGGTATAAGGGTCTTGCGACCCCACCACCGCGGGATGGCCGGGCTGGGGGATGCGCAGTTTACACCCGGCATGATGTCTCCGTTCTTCCTTTCTCTTTAGATACCTCCTTTCAGGCAGTGGCTGTGCAGCTGCACCTGGATAGGAGGTATACTATCATTTCTGCGTACATTCCACCGTCAGCTGACTTCGACGCGGGGGACTTCCGCCGCGTCGTTGCACGGTTGCCGAGGCCCTATCTCTTGCTTGGAGATCTGAACGGCAGGCATCCTCTCTGGGGAGATTACTCCATAAATCCCAGGGGACAAGTCCTTGCCGATCTGATCGAAGAGCTTGAGATGGGTGTCCTAAACGTGGATGAGTTTACGCATCACTGTCCGAGAACCGCTTCATTTTCTTGCCTTGACCTATCTTTGTGCTCTTCGGATGCACAGCCTGATTTTGATTGGAGGGTGGTCGATGACCTCCATGGTAGTGATCACTTTCCCATTCAAATATCATTTTCAGGGCAACTGCCGCCTGAGAGACCACCTCGATGGTGCTTGGCGCGGGCGCGGTGGCCTGCATTTCAGGAAATGACTGAATTCTCTATCTCAGTCGAGGAGTTTAGGTCGGTAGATGAGGCCGTTGAGTTCTTCTCCGGCAACCTCATCGCCGTGGGCCTGACTACTATTCCTAGGACGTCTGGCCGTTTTGCACGCCGACCACTCCCATGGTGGTCGGCCGAGTGTGAGACGGCCCTCAAACAGAAGCGTTATGCCTACATGCGCTATAAGCGCCGCCTGAACGATTTCACTGTCGCTGAATTTTGTCAGGCTAGGGCTAGGTTCCGGTATATTTCGAAGCACGCCCGCCGCTCTTCTTGGTGGGCATACGTGTCTTCACTTAACGGGAAGACCCCTTTAGCTGAGGTGTGGAAGCGAGTCAAAAGGATTCGGGGCAAGTTCTCGCAGGACCCCCCTCCCGTTCTCCAGCAGAATGGGACCGCAATCTCGGACCCCGCGTCCGTGGCGGAATCCTTAGCGACCGCTTTTTCCGCATTCTCTAGCCGTGATGCTGCTCCGCCAGCATTCAATGCACGTCGTGATGTCGCGGAAGGTTGCCGGCTGGACTTTACCTCCAGAGGCGGAGAACCCTTCAACGACAAGTTTACTGTGAGTGAGTTGCGTTCCGCTCTCGCTTCGTGCGCGGACACCGCCCATGGTCCGGACGATGTCCCGTACGCCATGCTTCGACACCTGGGTGAGCGAGGCATGGCCTTTCTGTTAGATTTGTTCAACAGGATCTGGGTGGAAGGTCTTCTCCCAGACTCCTGGCGAATCGCTACTGTGCTCGCCTTTCGCAAGCCGGGGAGAGATCACTCTACTCCGACCGGTTTCCGCCCAATCTCTCTAACCTCTTGCGTGTGCAAGTTGATGGAGAAATTGGTAATTGTTAGATTAGCCTATTTCCTGGACAGCGGAGGCCATCTGTCTTCTGCGCAGTGCGGCTTCCGTAAGTTCCACTCCACGTCGGATGCTCTGCTCCGACTGGAAAACGCCGTCTGCGAGGCTTTCCTTCGTAGACAGCACTACGCCATGGTGTTTTTCGATCTGGAGAAGGCCTATGATACCGCATGGCGATACGGTATCATGGTGACTCTCCACACGATGGGGGCGAGGGGACGCCTCCCAATGTTTATATCTGAATTTTTGCGAGATCGTCGATTCCGCGTACGGTTGGGGGGAGCCCTCTCCGGCCCAAAGGAGCAGGAAGAGGGTGTCCCGCAGGGAAGTGTCCTCAGTGTCACACTCTTTGCCCTGAGCATCAACGGCATCACCTCGGTGCTGCCGGAAGATGTTCTCGCTACGCTCTACGTGGACGACCTTTCGATCTCTTTTGGCGCGGCCCAGATGCCAACTCTGGAGCGTCGACTCCAACAGGCATTGAACCGCGTCTCTCGCTATGCCGAAGCGCACAGGTTTCTGTTTTGTTTGGCCAAGACTAAGGTGGTGCACTTCTGCCGCCATCCACGGCTTCACCCCGACCCAGATTTGTTTCTTAATGGGGTGCGCCTGGATGTGGTTGAGTCGCACCGTTTCCTTGGTCTTGTATTCGACCGACGCCTCACCTGGGAGGCTCATATTCGCAGCCTTAGGGTCTCTTGTACCCGCGCCATGGACATTCTCCGTTCCGTGACGTTCAGCGCTTGGGGCGCTGATAGGGTTACCGTCCTACTTTTTTATCGATCCTTTGTTTGCTCGAAGCTCGACTACGGATGCGAGTTTTATGCATCCGCAGCCGAGCGTTTATTGCGGAAGGTGGATTCGATCCACCACACCGGCCTTCGCCTTGCGACCGGTGCCTTCCGCACTTCCCCCATTGAGAGCCTGTTGGTCGATGCTGGGGAGATGCCACTCGCTCTGCGCCGCGTGCAGTGCATCATTCGCCTGTACGCGCGAGCCCGGCGCCTCCCTCAGTCGCCAACAGCTCTCACTGCATCCGCAGCTGATCTCGATGGTGCCTATGCCGCCGAGAGACGCCAGTCATACCCTAAGCCCTTTGGGTTTAGGGCCAGGAAACTCCTTCGAGAGGTAGATATAGCTCTCGGGCCGGTGGCGCCCCTGGTTCTGCCCAGGACGCCACCCTGGAGGGTACCACATTTGGCTATTTGTCGCCACGCCTCTGCTCCCAAAGCTTGTACTGCGCCGGGAGTATTGCGTTCGACCTTTTTGGAGCACACATCGCGTCACGCTGGTACCGTGCCAGTGTATACGGATGGCTCCAAGTCCCAAGAGGGGGTCGGCTTCCACGCCGTTTCCCCTCTGTTTGAAGTAAGCGGGGCTCTACCAGGCGCTGCGTCTGTCTTCACGGCTGAGCTGGTGGCAATACACCACTCGGTACGGGAGATTACGCGACGTGCCCGGTTCGGAGACCGGATTGTGATCTATAGCGACTCACAAAGCGCCCTGAGTGCTCTCGGGGCATTGGAATCTCCGCATCCCCTGGTTCGCGAAATCCGTGACGCCACGGTTTTGGCGAGCCGGGCAGATGTCGAGATTATCTTCTGCTGGGTTCCTGGACATGTAGGAATTGCGGGGAATGAGCGCGCCGATGAGGGCGCCAAAGAGTCCGCGAGGACTCTGCGCCCGGACCAGCGTTTCGCTCTTCCTCACACCGACTACATGGCAGGAATACGGGCAGCTCTTCGGACTGCTTGGCAAAGAAGATGGGAGACGGTCGAAGGGAACTTAAAGTTGCGTGCCATTGCGCCGCGACTGTTGCCATGGACCTATCCCCCAATGCCGCGGCGGCTTCAGGTTGCTTTCTGTCGTCTCCGAATCGGACACACTCGTGTGACGCATCGCTATCTGGTGGAGCGCTCGCCTGCGCCCTATTGCAACGACTGCGTCGTCCCCCAGACTGTTCGGCACATTCTTGTCGAATGTCCCAGTCTGGGTGATCTTCGCGCACGACACCTGTCCCGGTACCGGGATGGGCGGGGTCGCTACCGCCTGTCCCTTGTACTCGGGACGAGTGCGTGCACTTTGACTGGTGGACTTGCTGACTTTTGGGGGGAGGCCGGCCTTCTCCCTATTATTTAAGCAAGGTTTGTGTTTTGTTTTGTTTTGTTTTTTGTTTGTTTTTTTCCTTTAGTTGCACGCTCCTGCGCCGGGGGGACCTCTCCCCGACGCACCAGCTTGCTTCCTTTCCCCATTTTGGGGTGTTTTGTTTTGTTTTTTTCTTTAATTTTATTTTAAAGTAGCCTAGAACTAGGCCAGTTTTAATACGGCGACTAATGCCCAAGTAGGCAGTCGCCAGATGAGCCCTTAAAAAAAAAAAAAAAATGGTGGCAATACATAACTCGGTACGGGAGATTACGCGACGTGCCAGGTTCGGAGACCGGATTGTGATCTATAGCGATTCACAATGCGCCCTGAGTGCTCTCGGTGTATTGGAATCTCCGCATCCCCTGGTTCGCGATATCCTTGACGCCACGGTTTTGGCAAGCCGGGCGGATGTCGAGATTATTTTCTGCTGGGTTCCTGGACATTTAGGTATTGCGGGGAATTAGCGCGCCAAAGAGTCCGCGAGGACTGTGCGACCGGACCAGCGTTTCGCTCTTCCTCACACCGACTACATGGCAGGAATAGGGGCAGCTCTTCGGAATGCTTGGCAAAGAAAATGTGAGACAGTCGAAGGGAACTTAAAGTTGCGTGCCATTGCGCCGCGACAGTTCCCATGGACCTATCCCCCAATGCCGTGACGGCTTCAGGTCACTTTCTGTCGTCTCCGAATCGGGCACACTCGTGTGACGCATCGTTTTTTGGTGGAGCGCTCGCCAGCGCCCTATTGTGACTACTGCTTCGTCCCTCAGACCGTTCGGCACATCCCGGTCGGATGCCTCAGTCTGGAATAAATATTTACATTTGTAGTGGTAGAGACCGCTACAGTAGTACACTTAGCCACCTCATTCGTTTGAAAGACTCCGTTTTACGGAATTTTCCTTCAGGCATCAGGTGTTACAGGTGTTCTTCGACATTCAGAAGGCCTATGATATCACCTGAAGATATGGTGTTTTACGTCAGTTATATGATTGGGGTATGAAGGGCTTTTTACCGGTTTTTATTTAAGAATTTTTTCGTCCCGTAATTTTAAGGTTCGTATTGGGAAGCTTTCTCAGGCTTGCGGATTCAAGAGGAGGGTGTTCCCCAAAGGTGTGTTTTAAGTGTGTCATGTTTTGCCGTTGTCATTAATATTCTGGTGTCCACTCTTCAGGAGGGGGTTTTGGCCTCCCTCTTCGTAGATGACTTGGCTTTGTTTTGTTCATCTCCCCGCTTGCCTTCTGCTGCCCATCGATTACAGCTGGCAATTGATTCCGTGTCGGGTCGTACTGTATCAAAAGGTTTCCGTTTTTCGGTCACCAAAACAAAGGCCATGCATTTTTATCGGTGTCGTGATTTTCCTGGTCCCCCTTCCCTCTTCTTGGATGCCACGGCGATTGGATATGTCCCCGTTTTTAAGTTCTTGGGTTTAACGCTTGATAGCAAGCTCACTTGAGTACCCCACTTGCTTAGGGTTTTATCCCACACCACCTGGGGTGGTGATAGGCGCACCTTGTGTTCTCTTTATTCGGCACTGGTCCAATCCCTGCTGGACTACGGTTGCTACGTGTATTTTTCAGCGACTCCTTCAGCTTTGAAGATACTTGACCCTGTTCGTTCCCTTGGGGCCCGTCTTAGTAGTGGAGCCTTTCACACCTCGCCTTTCCCTCGCCTCTTTGTTGAGGTTGGCGTGCTTCCCTTGCGATATCACCGGCTGAAGGTGTGCCTACGATTCCTGTTTCATGTTCAGCAATACCCTTCATCCCCAGTCCATGAGTGCCTTTTTGCCCCGTCCTCTTCGGCGGCCATCTCTGCCCCGCCTCTGGGGCTCCGGGTTGGGGACCATCTCTCTTCCCTGAGTGTTCCCAGGGTGTTGGCCCTCCCATTCCCGCCGGCTCCGTGTTGGTACGTCCGCCATCCTGAGGTCTTTACTGCTTTTGGCATTTTGAGAAAGGGTCTACTAACCCCTGCCTATTAAATATAGTACCTGTTTCTTGAACATGCGTGTTATCATGCTCACCAGCGTCCCATCTATACTGAGGGATCAAAGTCGGACCTCGGTGCTGGGCCAACCGCGGTGTCCTCTAAGGAGTCTCTTCGGTCCGCCCTCCCTCCTGTAGCATCCGTTTTTACCACAAAGTTGATGGCTTTAAATTTGATTGTATCCCTCAATTCTTCAGATTTTATTGTCTTTAGCGATTCCCGGTCTGCTTTAGAGGCAGTTCGTTCTTTAACGTCCACACACCCTTTGGTTTTATAGATTCGCCCATGGCTGGTTAGAAATGCCTCCCTTACAGGGTGGCGCTCTGTTGGACTCCGGCTCATGTTGGGGGTCTTAAGCAAGGAGGCGGCTGATTGTCTGGTCCGCTCGGCCGCCCTCGAGGCGCCGGATGCAGCCCCTGTGCCCTTTAGGGATTCCTACCCCGTAATCAGGGCGTATGTCTTTTGTTTGTGGCAGAGGGAATGGGATTCGTTCCCCTCTTTTAAGCTATCCCTTATTAAACGCTCTGTCCATTCATGGTCCTCTAGTTCTCAGCGACTCCGGTTTTGGGAGGTTGTGAATTGGGAACACGCGACTCACCCATGGCTATTTGGTTTCGGGTGAAGGCCGAGGTGCTCCTCGTTGTCCCTTTTGCGGTGGCGAGCTGTCTGTGGCTCACATTTTAATAGTTTGTCCCCGCCTTCGTTCCCTACCCCTTCTGGCATCGACTTCGCTTTATTTTATCAAAGGAGTCCCTTTGGTTGTCCTCCCTCCTTACATTTCTCTCACGAAGTGGCGTTTTATCCCTTTTATAAATTCTTCCCTCTTTGTGTTTAGGTTAATTTTATCTTTTATCCTGTGCCCTACCCTGCGGCTGGCGCATATCATTTGTTTATTGCCCCAGCCGCTCTTGTTTTTAGAATATTTTTTGGTCAGCCAGTGTGCGTATAACAGCGTACACTTGGTCATACCACGATATATATATATATATATATATATATATATATATATATATATATATATATATATATATATGTATATATATATATATATATATATATATATATATGTATATGTATATATATATATATATATATATATATATGTATATATATATATATATATATGTATATATATATATATATATATATATATATATATATATATATATATATATATACAAGGTACAAGAGGTAACGAACCCACTCATCCCGGTACTGGGACAGGTAATGTGCGCGAAGATCGCCCATATTGGGACATTTAACAAGAATTTGCCGAACAGTTTCGGAGACAACGCAGTCTTCACACTAGGGCGCAGGCGAGCGCTTCATCAAACGGCGGTGCGTCCTGCGAGTGTGTCCAATTCGGAGACGACAGAAAGCAACCTGAAGCCTTCGCGGCATTGGGGGGTATGTCCATGGGAACAGTCGCGGTGCAATGACAAGCAAATTTAAGTTCCCTTCGACCGTCTTCTATCTCCTTTGCCAAGGAGCCCGGAGAGCGGCCATGTAATCGGTGTGAGGAAGAGCGAAACGATGGTCTGATCGCCCACTTCTCGCTGATTCTTTGGGGCCCCATTGGCGCGCTCATTCCCTCAATTCCTACATGTCCAGGAACCCAGCAGAAGATAATCTCAAGACATCCGCCCGGCTCGCCCAAACCGTGGCGTCACAGATATCGCGAACGAAGGGATGCGTACGGAAATTCCAATGCCCCGAGAGCACTCAGGGCGCTTTGTGAGTGGCTATAGATCACAATCCAGTCTCCGAATCTGGCACGTCGCGTAATCTCCTGTATCGATTGATGTATTGCCACCAGCTCGGCCGTGAAGAGACGCAGAGCCAATGCTGACTTCAAACGGAGTGGATAGGACGTGGAAACCGACCCCCTCTTTGGACTTGGAGCCATCCGTATACACTGGCACGGTTCCAGCGTGATACGAAGTGTGCTCACAAAAGGTCGAACCTAATACTCCCGGCGCTGAAGAAGCTTTGGGAGCAGAGGCGTGGTGACATATAGTCAAAGGTAATACTCTCCGGGGCGGCGTCCTGGGCAGAACCATGGGCGCCACCGGCCTGAGAGCTATAACTATCTCTAAAAGGGTTTTCCTGGATCTAAATCCAAACCGCTTAGGGTATGACTGGCGTCTCCCGGCGCATACGCACCGTCGATATCAGCCGCGCATACAGTGAGAGCTGTTGGCGATTGAGAGAAGCACCCCTAGCATCAACAAGTAGGCTCTCAATAAAGGAAGTACGGGATGCAACCGTCGCCAGGCGAAGGCCGGTATGGTGGATCGAGT
Organism: Ceratothoa steindachneri; assembly: GCA_963969495.1. NCBI lineage: Eukaryota > Metazoa > Arthropoda > Malacostraca > Isopoda > Cymothoidae > Ceratothoa > Ceratothoa steindachneri. The sequence continues at coordinate 166,647,505 of OZ018329.1, read as the reverse complement.
CCACCTTCCGCACTACACCCTCGGCTGCGGATGCATAAAACTCATCCGTAGTCGAGCTTCGGACGAACAAAGGATAGATAAACATGTAAGGCAGTAGCTCCATCAGCGCGGAACGTCACGGAACGAAGAATATCCATGGCTGCGAATATCAGCCTTTCATATGAGGCGTCGGTCAAATACAAGACGAAGGAAACGTTGCGATTCTACCACTTTCAGGCATACCATTGTAGCGGTCTATACCCCTACAAGTGTAAATATATATTTCTAACTGTATTATATATATATATATATATATATATTTTTTTTTTCAAGAAGGGTTGGTAACCATGACTTAAATTGAGATTGGTACACCCACTCTCCCAAGCGTCTTAAAATTAACCATGAGGTTCGTTTGCATTGATTCTTTTCTCATTTATAGACCCTCCCAACTCCGTTATAATCTATTTATCAATCCATTTAACTATTTATCCAATTTAACCATATAATATGCTTACACATTTAGCTATTTATTATACCATTTAACTATTTAGCAATTAAATCCATATATTTATTATCCAATTTAATCCATATATCCAATTATCCAATTTAACTATTTATTAATTTAATCCATATATCAAATTATCCAATTTAACTATTTATCATACCATTTAACTACTTACCCATTTAACTGTAATCCAATTGATCATCCAATAATTACTTATAAAACATTTACCAATTTATAATCTATTTAATATTTATCAATTGTAAATTCATTCTCGTTAACTCATGCAACTTTTATTCACACGAGTAATTCAATCCAATCATAACTGTTACTGTATAATTTCACTTTTCAATAATAACTGTTCATTCAATAATATATATTTTTCTTAACTATTTGTTTTTAATACATGTTTTCCTCAACGTCCCTCAGATTTAGGCCTCAGGAAATTTCGTCTGCAAAAATTTAGATTTCGCGTTAGCATTTAACTTCACTCCCTTCAATAACGAAATATAGGTTATATGTTTATTATGATCAGCGATATCTAGGATATTGACATAATATTAATCTAAAACCTATACCCCATTCAGAAATAATTCTGGGTTAGGATGGAGCCTTAGATGGCGGCAGAAAGTGCACCACGTTAGTCTTAGCCAAAAAAAACTGAAGCCTGTACACTTAGGCATAGCGATAGACGTGGTTCAATGCCTGTTAGAGTCTACGTTCGAGAATTGGCATCTGGGCCGCACCAAAAGAGATCGAAAGGTAGTCCACGTAGAGCGAAACAAGAAAATCTTCCGGCAGCACTAGGATGACTCCGTTGATGCTCAGGGCAAAGAGTGAGACACTGAGGACACTTCGCTGCCGGACACCCTCTTCCTGCTCCATTGGGCCGGAGTTGGCTCTCCCCCACCCTTGCGTGGAATCGACGATCGCGCACAAATTCAGATATAATGATAGGAAGGCTAATCCTCGGCCACATCGTGTGGAGAGTCTAAATGATAGCGTGTCGCCATGCGGTATCAGGCCTTCTCTAGATCGAAAATCACCGTGGCGTATTGCTGTCTACGAAGGAAGTCCTCGCAGATGGCATTTTCTAGTCGGGGCAGAGCACCCGACGTGGAGTTGAACTTGCGAAGGCCGCACTGTACAGAAGACAGATGGCTAATCTAACATTTACTAATTTCTCCAACTTGCACTCGTAGGAAGTTAGAGAGATAGGGCGGAAACCGATCGAGGAAGAGTAATCTCTTCACGTTTAGTGATTCACCAGGAATATGGGAGGATACCCTCTACCGATATCCTGTTGAACAAATCTAACAGAAAGGCCATGTCTTACTCACCCAGGTGTGAAGCATGTCGTATGGGATATCATCCGGACCTGGGGCGGTGTCCAAGCACGAAGCAAGAGCGGAACGCAACTCGGTCAGAGTAAAGCTGTCGTTGAAGGGTTCTCCTCCTCAGAAGGTAAAGTCTAGTCGCCGGCCTTCCGCGACATCAAGACGCCTATTAAATGCTGGCGGAGCAGCATCCCGGCTAGAGAAAGTGGTCGCGAAGGATTCCGCCACGGACGCGAGGTCCGAGATTGCGGTCCCATTATCTTGGAAAACGGGAGGGGTGTCGTGCAAGAACTTGCCCCGAATCCTTTTGACTCGCTTCCACACCTCCGTTATGAGGGGGATGGGGTCTTTTCCCTTAAGTGAAGACACGTATGCTCGCCAAGAAGAGCGGCGGGCGTGCTTCGAAATATACCGGAACCTAGCCCTAGCTCGACGAAAGTCACTGACAGTGAAATTGTTCAGGCGGCGCTTATAGCGCATGTAAGCATAGCTCTTCTGTTTGAAGGCCGCCTCACACTCTGCTGACCTACATCGAAGCGGTCGGCATGCAAAATGACCTGTTCCAGGAATAGAAGTTTGGCCCACTGTGATGAGGTTGCGGGAGAAGAACTCAACGGCCTCATCTACCGGATTAAACTCCTCGACCGAGACAGAGAAATCAGTCATTTTCGGAAATGTGGACCACCACGCCCGCGCCAATCACCACCGGGGCGGCCTCTCGGGTGGCAGTGGCCCAGAAAACGATATTTAAATAGGAAAGTGATCACTACCACGGAGGTCATCAACCACTCCCCAATGAAAATCGGTCTGTGCATCCGGAGAGCACAAAGATAGATCGATGCAGCAAAATGAAGCGGTTCTCGGGCAGTGATGCGCAAACTCATCTCCACATTTAGGACACCTATTTCTAGGTCGGCAAGGACTTGACCTGTGAGAATAATCGAGTAGTCTACCGTTCAGATCTCCGAGCAACAGAAGGCCTCGGCAACCGTGCCATGACGCGGCGAAAGTCCCCCTTGTCGAAGTCAGCTGACGGTGAAATGTACGCGGAAATAACAGTATACCTCCAGTTGCGGCTGCACAACTACTGCCTGAAAAGAGGTATCTAAAGCATCCTCCCGCCCGGCCCCATCCCGTGGTGGTGGGGTCGCAAAACGCTTATATCCCCGGTGGGTGGCCATGGGGCACGCGCCCAGCATGGTCTGCAAAAATAGCTAACGGTAGGAGACGAGCCTCCGAAGCTCCTCCCAGTTGGCCAGAATTCCATTAAAGGAATATGCCCTCCAGACCTTGCTCGGAGGAGATGCGGGAGACCTCTTGAATGAGAAGACCCTCACGGGAATGGCGTACGCTTCCCGGAGGCAGACTCCGGGCACTTTTAGCAAGACAATGCGCTGGAGGCACCGTCTTCTTCAAGGACTTAGCGTGGGCGGTTGGGCTCGCGATGAGAATCTTAGGCGAGCTGGGTGGATTCACAGGCGGGTGTCCCTCTTTTGGAGGATCCACCGTCTCCTCGCCACCCAGCCTATCACTGGGTGTGGGCGAAGGAGCTGAAGCTCCTTTAGTGCTGTCCTCCTTTTGGGGGGCAGTTTAGGAACCCCGGAAGATGGCCTCACGACCCTCTTCAGGTGTGTTGCCTTCTGTGAGTCTAACGCATCGATGGAGGGGCGCGGCCGTTTCGTCTTACGTTAAAGGTCACGCTGGGGAAAGGGAGGGGAGCCCTGGTATTCGCCGGGGCTGGGTGTGAACCATTTCTGCCGCTAGCTCTACCCTGGGAGCTCCCAGGGTGGGGACATCACTAGTGTGAAGGTGGATAAAGTCAAGGGGGTCTTGGGGGAACTAGTAGTGGCTATGATCAAGCGCCTTGTTCGGTACATTAGTTTTAAAAAGCCACTATCTAACTTCAACATACGTTAAATACAATGTAGAAACTTGATTGTATTAGCCATTTTTAGTAGGCTACTGTAACCTATTATTATATAACTTAGTATACAATTTCATAAATCTTATTTTTGTAAACATTTCCAGTTGGAGATTAATATATATTTTAGTTTGATAATACAAACTAGGTTGGAAATATATTTGGACACGTTTAAGGGGTATATACTGTGTGGGAGCATGAAACTCAATACGCCGTTATCACAGAATTTCTCTGGTCGAGACAGACCAGGGCAGCTGTTTAATTTGGGGTGCTTTATCACATCTTCCCCACAGTTTTATAACGCTGTCCCGCTCCCAGGTGCCAGCCGTGTTCATTTCCCCCCTCTTGGGGTAGAAGGAAATCTCTCTTATTTCCCGTTCGCCTCGCCAATGCCCGAAATTATCAAGGTTCATGTTTGCTTAAGCCGCGTTTGATATCCCCTTGGGACGCCCTCGCTGCGCGCAGCCCTCTGTCGACCATGGCTGTGGCTCCTATTTAAGGTGATGTCTGCAAATCCTCAGCAGATAGAGAGAACCCGAGCTTCTTGCCGTCCAGACCCTAGTTTTTGTCTTCCATGAAGTAGTCACCTCGCCCTTGTAATCTCGTCAGCAGATCGTCTTAGCGTAATCCGCCCTGATCAGAGGAAGATTATGGAAACTCGTTTACGCTCCGAAAGATTGTCTTGGGTCTCTATCGTGTCACTACATCGGTTGAGACTTACTGCCATCCGCAGACGAATCTCGATTTCGTGATTACTTCTTCCTGGAGCCGAGGTAATCTCAAACCCCTTCGGAGTCTCTCTGGACGCCTTTGCATCGAGACCCCATCGACGAAGACCTGGCTATTGGTCTTCCACATCCCCAGTTCATTCTCCAGAGGTAACCAAGAGTCCTTTCCTCGTAAGTCCCACCTCTTCGTTCCCAGTCCCAAGAAGAATTCCCCATTTAGTGTAACGCCAATAGACTTGCTAAATATTTCATTCAATCCAACTTTTTGGGTGACATATATATTTTCCCGGACCTAGTTTCCTTGATTTTTGCGTCATAATATTCTTTTGTCGTACTGATTATTATTTAGATTTCCATATGTGTCCTTGTTCTTATTATTTGTATCAAAGATTATTTTTCTAGTGTTTATCTTTCGAATAACCCTTGAGACGAACCCGGCAAACGTATTCCCATTTAAAGAGCCAACCTAATAATATCGCACTCTAAGTAGAAGGTACTTACCTTTTCCCAATTCAATTGTACCCGAGCGCAGCGCCGATATTGGCAGCCTGGCGTACAGTAGTGTGTTCTTGCAGAGACTTTTTGGTCACACGCCTTCGTCCCTCGACATACTGATATAATTATAATTAGGTATTAAGTTAAAAAGACTTAGTTCATTTGCTCTCAATATTTTATCTGAGAATAACATTTAAAACAATATTCTTATTCATTTTATTAGTATAAATAGTGGTGTTTGAATCACTCCTTTACCAAGTTTGGAACACCCCCTATAGTTGAAGTGATTCGGAAAGTCGTACCTCTTTAAACAAACTTAATTGTTAATGCTGTATATTTCTTACAGTTTTGAAAAGAATCACCGAGATAACCCAATACCAGAGGTATATTTTCCTACAAATGTTTTTCAATAAAGTTTTTCTGATTTTAAATGAATATTTTTCCCTTAGTAGTCCGGATTATCTAATTAATACGTGTACCCAATTTCAAGATTTCATAGGTACACCGGGCACTCAATTGTGAGGTTCTTGGCTGGGCCTACCTATCTTGCAATTTGGTCCTGGAGCACTATTTTCCTTTGCAATTTGGGTGCTACAAAACTCCTTGAGTTATGGAGTAACATGCAAATACCTAATATGTATCGCCTCGAGGTGCTCATTTGGGAGGTTCCTTGTTGGCTCTACTCAACCTTGCAATTTGGGTGCTACAGGGACATCTACTTGGCCAAATTCGTTTTATTTTTTTCTTATAAATGAGTTTTGTTTTGCTTTGTTTTTTTAATTTTAAGAGTCCATCTGGCGACTGCCTACTAGGGCGAAAGTCACCGTACTCACAACAGAGCCTACTAGTAGTGCAGATAAAAAACAAATGTGTAGATAACAAATAAGAATAAAAATAAAGATAAAGGTTAAGCACAGGATAAAAAACAACAAATGAAAAGAAAGCAAAAAGCCAACAAGAATAAAGCGCGCTCTGGTTTCGGGGAAAAGCCCGCCGCACGAACACGCGATCTACAAAAAAACAGTCAAATAAAGTAGAGGAGGCCAGCCTCCTCTAAAAAGTCATATAGTCCATAAATCTGTGTGCACGAACTCGTCCCGAGTGCAAGGGACAAGCGGTAGCAGCCGCTTATAAATGACAGCAGCGACTGAGCTTGTGAGTCAGCCCTAGCGAGTTGCTCACTTGTGGTCTCCGTCGCTAGAATTTCAAAGCGTTCTCAGACGAAGGTGACCATGGCAAAGGATCCCACAACAGATGGAAGAAGCATCGATCCTCAGTAATTAAGAGCTCGCAACTCAACTCTCGAGAAGTAGAAAAAAAGGCCCCCTCTGCTCCAGACCAACGAGCACGGTCGTTTTCCGCACCCATGCGGAACCCTTTGTGGGTCTTCTCGCCCCAGGTGCTCCCCTGGTAGAACTGGCGCCACAAAGGGTTCACACCCAGCCTCAGCTAAAACCAGGCCTTTCCCAGTGCGACCGTTTCCCGTAACGCGAAACCGCGGCGTGACTCCCGAGTCGTTAGGTTCACCAGAGGAAACACTCCCTGAAGGTGGTCGTAAGGCCGTCTTCCGGGGTTCCAAAATCTGTCCTCTGACAGGAGGACAGCAAAAAAGGAGCTTCGGCACCCTAGGCTGAGCTGGTTGGTTCTGAGACGTGGATCCTACAAAGGAGGTACCGAAGCTGCCCCGCAGGTTTCGAGGCGGATGGAGGGAAAGGCGCATAGCGAGCCCGACTTCCCCCAATAAGGCCTCGAAGGCAATAGTGCCCAGAGTTCTGCCTTCTGGAAGCGAACGGCCATTTCTGCTTGGCCCTTCTTTTCGAAGAGGGCCCCTGCATCTCATCCGAGCTAGGCCTGGAGGACATATTCCTTCGATTGAGAGGAGCTGCGGAGTCTCGTCGCCCGTTCCCCGTTAGCTACCTTTTTTGCAGGAGGCCATGTTAGTCGCGCTTCCCTTGCCGACCTTCCCAGGGTATTAAGGTTTTGCTACCCCACCACCGCAGGATTCTTCTCTTTGCTTTAAAGACCTCTCCGGCAGTAGCACTGCAGCTGGGACTAGATAGAAGATATACCGTCGTTTATGTGTACCTTCCACAGTAAGCCGACTTCCGCCGCCTCGTCGCACGATTGGCGAGGCCTTTTCTACTCAGCGATTTGAACGGTAGACACCCCCTTTTGGAGAGACTACTCGATCAATCCCAGGTCAGGTCTTTGCCGACCTGGAGATAGGTGTCCTAAATGTGGATGAGCATACGCATCACTGCCAGAGTAGCGCTTCATTTACCTGTCTTGATCTATCTATCCCTGTGCTCTCTGGAATCAGAGCTCGATTTTGCGTGGCAGGTAGTCGATGACCTCCACGGTGGTGGTCACTATCCGACTCCACTATCATTTTCTGGACCGCTGCCTCCTTTGACTATGTTGCCACGTGTCTGCTCCCAAAGCCTTCACAGCGGCGGGAGTATTGCTTCGGCCTTTTCGGGAGCACACTTCTTGTCACGCTGGTAGCATTGCTAGTGTACACGGATGGCTCCAATTCCCAAGAGGGAGTAGGCTTCCACGCTCTATCCCCTATGACTTTGGTTGGGGTGGGGGGTTACGGGCCCATCTACCAACTGCCTTCAAGGGTAGAAGTCGCCGTAATTTAAAATTTCAGCCTAGTGCTAGGTTACTTAAAACTACCAAAACCAACCTGAACAGAGAAAAAAGGCAATCACGCCCTGGCGTCGTGGGAAAGCCCGCCGCCTCCCGCTGCAGACCCTCTGTTTGAAGTTAGCGGAGCTCTACATGGCGCTCCTGCTTCCGTCTTCCGACCGAGCTGGTTGCAATCCACTGCTCGGTACGCGAGATAACGCGTCTTCCCGGGTTCGGACGCCGGATTGTGACCTATAGCGACTTACAAAGTGACCCGAGTGCTCTCAGGACTTTGGAATCACCACACACACCGTTTCGCGGAACGCGTAGCGCCACAGTCGCCGCGAGCCAGGAATGACTACGCGACCAGAAGAGCGTTTCGTTCTACCTTACCCTGACAGGGCAGGGATCAGGACAGTGTGGCAAATAAGATGGGAGGGGGCTGAGGCCAACTGAAAGTTGCGGGCCCTACCCCAAATGCCGCGACGGCTTCACGTCACCTACTATCTGTCGTCATCGAATTGGGCACCCGCTGGACACAGTGCTATGTAATGGAGCGCCCCCCTTCACCTTCCTGGGACAGCTGCGTTGCCCACCACTGTTCGTCAGATTCTTGTTGAATGTCCCAGTCTGGGTGATCTTCGCACACGTTACCTTTCCCGGTACCGGGATGGGCGGGGTCGCTACCGTTTGTCCCTGGTACTCGTGACGGGTTTGTGCGCACAGATTTAACCAACTTTTTGGACTAGGCTGGCGTCCCCCGACGCAGTAACGAGCTTACTTCTTCCTTGCCTTTTTTTTTCTTTAATCTAGCCTAACTTTAGGCTTTGGAAGAATTACGATGATTTATGCACAAGCCGATAGTCGCCAGGTGACCGATAAAAAAATATCAAGAAGTCGAGGGATTACTTCAGGGGGCGCTCAGCATCATGTGCTACATGATGGCATTTGCTGATGCCCCCGCAATATGATAGCTAGGTACACCGATCTGCACCTGGTCTCGAGGAAAATGGTACCCCGCAAACCTGGAAAAAAAAAAGTGAAGGACATCGCGCTGTCCCCTCGCTTCCACCTTATCGACCCCACAACCAGAAGTTCAAAGTTCTTGGTCGACACAGGACCTATAATCTCTACACTCCGTTATGATCTCTGTCGTAGAATGACTCCCGACGATATACCATATATCACTATTCGTTGAGGGAACTTCCTTAATTATCTCTAGAGTGCGTTTTTACTGTCTGGCGGCCGATATTATGTATCTTCAAAATGCTTAAGAAGTGGAACTGAGCTCAAGGATAATAATATTGCTATCATTAATAAAATAGAGTTTTATTAATAATAACTATCAGCTAACACAAAAACGGAAAATATTGACAAACAGAATGGAAAGGGTCGTGGAGACTCGGGCTAATCCAAGGATTTAAGGGATCAAAAAAGGTAAAACAAATATGGAGTTAAAGAGATGGGATGGTTCGATAAACCATTTAAAGCACAGGATAGAATTGACAAATAAGGGATCAATACTCAAAAGGTGACGCTTGGCTTACGTAACTTCATTAGGGTGCAGTGGAAGGTACTTGAAGGAATATTCGGTCCGCTGGCGAGTTCCAGCCGAAGGGGGGGGGATAAAAGGATCCTGACGTGGCGTCTTGGAAAGGAGAACCGTTACTCGACGAACGGCTTGACGAACAATGGCTGTTCTAGGTTGTTCTCTTCCTAACAAGGGGGGGGGATGAGAACCGTCTCTTGTCTACGGGCTCAAGAACAATGGCTGTTCTAATGTTGTTCTCCTTTGAACAACAGGGGGGGTGAGAACCGTTTCTTGGCGAAGGGCTCAAAACGAACAATGGCTGTTCTAATGTTGTTCTCCTTGAACAACAGGGGGGAATGAGAACCGTTTCTTGGCGAAGGGCTCAAAACGAACAATGGCTGTTCTAATGCTGTTCTCCTTGAACAACAAGGGGGGGGATGAGAACCGTTTCTTGGCGAAGGGCTCAAAACGAACAATGGCTGTTCTAATGCTGTTCTCCTTGAACAACAGGGGGGGGGGTGAGAACCGTTTCTTGGCGAAGGGCTCAAAACGAACAATAGCTGTTCTAATGCTGTTCTCCTTGAACAACAGGGGGGGGGGATGCCTTGGGGACTTGGCGTCACTAAAGGCTCGAACCTTTGGCACTCAAGGAATATTGTCCTCCTTCTGGACAAGTGATGGTGAATCTCGAGGTCGAGGTCCCTTGGCGCACAAAGGGAGAGAGGGTCGTGGTGATGTTTCGCGACGAAAATCTGGATCTCCAATCTGATCTTAGTGGTAAAGTTTGCATATAAATAGCCAGGACATCTCCTTGGCGTGGGGGAGAATGGGGTGGAAGCTTCGAGGGAACGCACAGCCGAGCCGGGGAACAATGCCTTATCTGCCCATAAGCCTAACTCGATCTGGCGAGGTCGGCGTATGGGGGCGAACGGGGGGGGGGACGATAACCTCCTTGTTTAAACATTGGCGTCCGGTAGCTGTTGATAAGACTCCAAGCCTCGAATCGAAGATGCACGTGGGTAGCCTCATGGTTTTAAATAAAATGTGATAGAAGTTGAAATGAATGCAGCTCTGAACTCGTTCTATCACACCCCTCCATTCCAGGGGAAGTTGTCACTTCGAAAAAAAAAGAGAGAAGGGACAACGATAGAGCTCCGTTGTAGGGAACTCGTTTTCTTGTACCAACCGTATCTTCCTGCACCTAACTATTATTACCTCAATACATGATTATTTTGATCTTTAGATTACAGGGGAAAATAACCTTTAATACAACTTAATAAAAAAAAAAGGCATGGAACAATGAAATGATATAAACTTAGTACATACGGGACAAAATAATTTATACGTAAATTAATAGGAACAAATATATATACATACAAAAATTAGACATTGAGCGTTACAAAATTCAGACATATACATTAATTAATTATATTACAAAAGAATCTTAAATTAAGTCGTACAAGACGGTATATACCTACATGGAGATACTAATCCTATGAATACAATTATTCTACGCTATTCGGTAACGCATTCCTACTGAGTGCGTCAGCGACCTGGTTATCGGAACCTTTGATATAATTTATTTTAAATTGATACTCTTGCAAGAGTAAACTCCAGCGCATGATGCGGCCGTTTGAGTGTCTCAAATTCCTAATATAGGCTAACGGACGGTGGTCGGTTCCTATTCGAAATTCTTTGCATATCAAGTACAGCTTGAATTTGTCTATGACCCAGATAATTGATAGAGCTATCTTTTCTCTAGTGGCATATCTCTTTCCGCGTGGTAATAATTGACGACTAGCATATGCAACTGGATGACTCGTTCTGTCATCCACGTATTGAAGGAGTACACCTCCAATGCCCTCGTTGATCACGTCGGTCTTAACCACAAAAGATTTTTCCGGGCTGGGCAACTTTAAAATGGGGGCAGAAATGAACTTACTCTTGAGCTGATTACAACGGGAAACAGCGACATCATTCCAACGTAAACAATCAGGGAAATTCTTTTCCTGAAGGGGGCATAGGGGGGCCAAAATTGCAGCGAAATTCGGAACAAATCGCTGATAGGGAGAAGCTGATCCTAGGAACGATCTTAATGGCTTCTTTGTAATCGGGAGGGGCATGTGGGCGATTGCCTTAATCTTGTTCTCGTGGGGACCTAACTTGCTTCGTCCTATTTTGAAACCCAAATATTTGATGGTTTCGTGAGCAAAATGGCATTTGCTGGGGCCAATGGTGAGGCCATTTTCACGCAGTTGCTCGAAAAGAACTAATAGGGCGGGTAAATGGTGACTCCATTTAATTAGTTCTTGTAGCTGACTCTTCTGACGTGGTGTCAGCTGCGCGTCACTATCCAGGTCAGAGGGTTCCAAAGACTCGCCTGGTAGGGAAGGAGGAGGGTAATCGGCATCAGGTTGGATGCACACTGTCTGGATTACCTTAAGGGACTCCGCGGGGCAATCCTCTTCAAGCGCCGATGCTTCCCCAGTTCTACGAAGGTATCTCCATGGGCGCGTTGGGGGTTCTTTTTTTCTTGGGGTCCACGGACAGTCTCCGTGTCCTTGTCTGGGGCCTTATCACCTAAGGGTGTTAGTGATTTACACTCCTTTTGTGCCGTCCTAAAGTCCTGGTTAAAGGTTTCCGAGAAATCGGACGGTATCGGGGTTCTGATGGGGACGGGCTCCTGGGCTTCTTTCTTATCTCGGCCTTGAGGAAGGGCGGCCTGAAACACAGGGTCGAAACTTACTTGGGGGCTCTGTCCTATAAGTACGGAACAGAATTGTATGGGTGCTACAATGACTTCAGCCCAGCCATTATAATATTGACACTGCAGGTAACATCTAGCGACGGGGAATCTGTTCGCCCGCCCAAGTTGGTCATGTACCACCGCAAATTTTTCGTGGTTAGAGGCCACTGGGAGGAGTTCGTCGGACACGATGAAGCACGTACATCCTGTGTCCCTGACGAGAGTCAATACTCGACAGCTGTCCACGCTGCCCTCCTCATATTTCAAAGTTCCCGATGAACTTTTACCAAAAACAAAATTTACCTGGTGGCCTGACGGAGGGGGAGAAGTTTCTGCTTGGGTCTGCACCACCGGGGGAGCCGGGGTCGCATTAATCTGGTGAACTTGGTGGGCTGGTCCGCTTTTAAGCCTAGAATTTTGGGGGCAATTCCAGCTCATGTGGTTTTCTACACCACAGGTGAAGCATATGGTTGGTCGCTTCGGGAAGAGAGATGGAGGAGAAGTCTTAACGGGAGGTTTGGAGTCCCGTTGTTGGTTTTGGGGAAAGAAGTTTTGAGGTTTTACGGGGCTCGGAAACTTTGTCAGCTTTCCTGGGAAGGAGCGCGAGTCCGTCCTTCTTTCTTCTCGTTGGATTTTTTTTTCTCGTTTTTCTCGTTGTATTTTTCTTTCTCGTTCTTCTCGTCGGATTACTCTTTCCCTTTCTATTACTTCCATTTTTCTTTGAAATTCTGCTTCAATCCGAGCTAATTCAATCTGATGGTCAGCTTGTCTTATCCGTTCCTCTCTTTTTCTTTCTCGTTCTTCTTGAATGTACTCAATTAGTTCTTTTCCGGAAAGTCCACAGGACTCTCCTTGCGCTTTAAAGATTTCAAACTGAGTCATCTTTGCACTTGGGGGCGCACTAGTCAACCAACTAAAATTCCTTGCAACAAGAATTATGCCTCTATAGAATTAGCCTACCTAAATATGGGCACTGACCTATTCGTACTTGGTTTCTCAATCTAAATAACCACTGACTAAAATCACAAAAAAAAAACAAATTATTATAACCGTTCCTTGAGCTACTCCAGCTTCTTAAGTTTCAAAAAAAGGGGGATAGCAATCGTTAAAACAAAAGGGAACTACTATATTCTATTATTATAACGAATAACACTATGCTTTACTCGACTGAGACCAGTGTTTGCAAAGATATAGCGTTAAACCTTACACACCTGATACCAAATTTAAATAGTATATATATATATATGTCGTAGAATGACTCCCGACCATATACCATATATCACTATTCGTTGAGGGAACTTCCTTAATTATCTCTAGAGTGCGTTTTTACTGTCTGGCGGCCGATATTATGTATCTTCAAAATGCTTAAGAAGTGGAACTGAGCTCAAGGATAATAATATTGCTATCATTAATAAAATAGAGTTTTATTAATAATAACTATCAGCAAACACAAAAACGGAAAATATTGACAAACAGAATGGAAAGGGTCGTGGAGACTCGGGCTAATCCAAGGATTTAAGGGATCAAAAAAGGTAAAACAAATATGGAGTTAAAGAGATGGGATGGTTCGATAAACCATTTAAAGCACAGGATAGAATTGACAAATAAGGGATCAATACTCAAAAGGTGACGCTTGGCTTACGTAACTTTTCACTAGGGTGCAGTGGAAGGTACTTGAAGGAATATTCGGTCCGCTGGCGAATTCCAGCCGAAGGGGGGGGATAAAAGGATCCTGACGTGGCGTCTTGGAAAGGAGAACCGTTACTCGACGAACGGCTTGACGAACAATGGCTGTTCTAGGTTGTTCTCTTCTGAACAAAGGGGGAGGGATGAGAACCGTCTCTTGTCTACGGGCTCAAGAACAATGGCTGTTCTAATGTTGTTCTCCTTTGAACAACAGGGGGGGTGAGAACCGTTTCTTGGCGAAGGGCTCAAAACGAACAATGGCTGTTCTAATGTTGTTCTCCTTGAACAACAGGGGGGGATGAGAACCGTTTCTTGGCGAAGGGCTCAAAACGAACAATGGCTGTTCTAATGCTGTTCTCCTTGAACAACAGGGGGGGGATGAGAACCGTTTCTTGGCGAAGGGCTCAAAACGAACAATGGCTGTTCTAATGCTGTTCTCCTTGAACAACAGGGGGGGGGATGCCTTGGGGACTTGGCGTCACTAAAGGCTCGAACCTTTGGCACTCAAGGAATATTGTCCTCCTTCTGGACAAGTGATGGTGAATCTCGAGGTCGAGGTCCCTTGGCGCACAAAGGGAGAGAGGGTCGTGGTGATGTTTCGCGACGAAAATCTGGATCTCCAATCTGATCTTAGTGGTAAAGTTTGCATATAAATAGCCAGGACATCTCCTTGGCGTGGGGGAGAATGGGGTGGAAGCTTCGAGGGAACGCACAGCCGAGCCGGGGAACAATGCCTTATCTGCCCATAAGCCTAACTCGATCTGGCGAGGTCGGCGTATGGGGGCGAACGGGGGGGGGGACGATAACCTCCTTGTTTAAACATTGGCGTCCGGTAGCTGTTGATAAGACTCCAAGCCTCGAATCGAAGATGCACGTGGGTAGCCTCATGGTTTTAAATAAAATGTGATAGAAGTTGAAATGAATGCAGCTCTGAACTCGTTCTATCACAATCTCCATAAGAGAGCAACACTCCCGTCATGGCAGCGAGGATACCCAATTCCTCCATTGGGTGAAGATAAACTTTATCTATCCTTAGGTTTAAGGGGTAGCTTTACCTGGACCTCTTGGTATTATGCCCTCTACGGCAGTCGTCAGATGCGCGTCTTGAAAAATAAAATTACTCTACCTTTTTAGTGTGCAATGATAAGTGCCGATTTGGGGGCTAAATAATAAGCTTTGGGTTACTTTAGACATTCACGCCATAAGTGAAAGTATAATTCCTACATTGATCTCTATTTTGCAATTTCAACCACTTGTGCAATAGACCAACTCTATGAGTACAGTGAGCTTGACAAACACCACGAGGACAGGAATAGTCAAAAGGTGCCTCGTCTTCTTCCCTCTTCATATTTTGTAACGCCGGGGAGGGCCGGGTTCTTAGCGGCCATAGCGTTTATCTCCAAAGCTTTTAAGTGTAGTGAAATATTGCATTCAGTCTTTGTTAAAAAAATAAAACTAGGCCGATTAGATCTTCTTATGGCCTCACCCATTCATCTTGTAAAGGATCCGATAACACTTGCCGTGTGACCCGCGACCTCCGTTGTTTAAACATCCCAATTTGGAATAAATACCCGCTGGCTTCGCTCGCCGATTTTACCTCAACTTTACAGAATTGTTCAGTGCTCTCCAAAATTGATTTAAAGGATGCTCACTTTGATCAACCTCTTTCTTTCTTTCAGATTTTAGAGCATTCTAATGCGCCTTTTAAAATCCTCTGGACTGCACAGCATCATTTCCCTTTCCTCAATCATGTCCATTTATATCCATCCTTGTTCCAACTTGTTGCCATTTTTTAAGTGTCTAAACCTAAAACTTTCTCCATTTTCATGCAGTCTAGGGGCAGCAAAAGCTCGTTACCTCATTCTTTCACCTATTCGTCCATTCATATCTGCAACTCACAATTCCACCTCTCGCCCCACGCCAGATACTCTGCTCAATGATACAATTCTTTAGATTCATTATTTTTCGTCGCTTCGCTTTGTCCGCTCCTCCCTACCAAGTTGGCTGGTTCTTCATTCTCGTCCGGTAGAGAAGAAATGTCTCACCTTATTATTGTCAAGTGCATATTGCAAGGAAACATGAGCTGATAAACAAAGGGAAATTAGTATTTCAATGTAGTTCTAATATATTTTTAATTTAGTGAATAAAAACACACCCAACATTAAATAATTAAAAAGTAACGAAAATAGTCAAACTCATTATCCCACTTCTGACGGTGACTTCAATGCTTCTACAATAGACCGAGGGATTCCTAATTCGAGTAACTTCGAATGGGATGTATCGATCAAATTCGGGGCATAGAAATTAACTGCCTCCCAAGACAAGGTCCGCAACGAGGGCACATCGATGTGCACCTTAAACACCTTGTTAGTCCTCGTTGATTCAGCTTCCCAGATGCCACCGAACAAATAGATAGTTCCCTCCTACAAAGAGACCAAGTAGTTATTAATATAAGTATCGGGAGCATCAGGCTTGGAACTGATAAATAGAATTAGGAACAAGATCATTTAACGCATCCCTCATTATTGGCACGAAGGTGAATGAATACCTGTACTTTATAAGCGTGTGCTCTCAGTTGGCTTCAGGCAGCTGAGACCACGGGCAAATAGGTATTTTTATTTACCCCACTACAGTTCGTGCTATGTCCCATTGCCCCGCCCCCCCCCCCCGCCCTGGAGGGGCACACAAAGTCAACAATTTCTTGCCACCAAACGTCTTTTAAATCGGCGTCCCCGGGGCTATTTTGGTCTACCCTTGGGCAATGCATTCAAGCGCGGCTCCCAAGGTCTCTCATCTCGGCCTACAAAGACTAATTCAATTTTAATAACTATTTTTGCTTTCAGAAATAAAGAAAGCAAAAATAGTTATTAATAATTTAGATAAAGACCAAGGAGACAAATACAACAATTGACAATCATTAGCCGAAAAACACAAAAAGTACTAAAAAAACAAAGTAATCAACTACAAAGTAAAAACAACAACAACAACAAAACAACGACATGAGGCACGTGGAAGTGTCCTGGTTCCCACAGGGAACCAATCAAGTCTCCAATGATTTATAAATTCAATAGTATGATGGAATTACGAACCATCGAAAAATCTAAGATCCACCAACAACCCCGCCCCCCTCCTACATCGTGGGGGGGGGGGGGGGGCAACAGCTGCCGAAATCTTTAGGCCATATAAAAAACAAAAAAAAAACAGACACGCCAGACCCCAAAGCAAAGTAAAAAGGTCCGCTCCCTACGGGACATGAGGTTGCAATCAACAATTTACATATGGAGATGGTCCGCCGCCCCCGCCCCCAGAAATGCCAACAACCCGCAGTGAAGAATGGACAAACTAGTCCCGAGCACAAGGGATAACCGGCGGTAGCGACCCCACTCCTGGGATAAGTAGCGCGTCAAGTTCACCCAGACTGGGCCATTAGACGAAAATGTGGCGAACAGCGTGGGAGACCAAGCAGTCCTCGCCTGGTCCCGGTAGCGCTGCGTCCCACGAGTATGACCGATACGGAGACAGCAAAAAAATGTGAGTCGCAATGGACGAAAAACTTGTCTCTCGGACCGGGAGAAAATGGATTCATGTTCCGCAAGTCCCGCTGGCTTAAAAAGGCGGGGGGGGGGGGGCACAATCCATTCGTTATTGAAGCCTTCTGTGTACAAGGCCCCAACGCAACGCGATTTATGTTGCTTCAAGAATTCCGAACGCAATACTGCGGAGGCGTAAGGAGCTGCTTCTTTTTGCGCCGATCTGGGGACTACCTACAAGGGCATAAGTCGCCGTATTCAATCTCAAGCCTAATAAAAATAAGCACAAAAAGACACCCTTAAAAAAGAGAAAAGCACGATCCCGAGCCAGAGGCGCAACTCCCTTCCGCGCAGGATCAAGCGGAAAACACCAACGAGGGTCAAATAAAATGGATGAGGGGGCTGGTCCTTCCGTGCAGGATCAAGCGGAAAACACCAACGAGGGTCAAATAAAATGGATGAGGGGGCTGGTCCTTCCCTGCAGGATCAAGCGGGAAAACACCAACGAGGGTCAAATAAAATGGATGAGGGGGCTGGTCCTTCCGTGCAGGATCAAGCGGAAAACACCAACGAGGGTCAAATAAAATGGATGAGGGGGCTGGTCCTTCCGTGCAGGATCAAGCGGCAAACACCAACGAGGGTCAAATAAAATGGATGAGGGGGCTGGTCCTTCCGTGCAGGATCAAGCGGCAAACACCAACGAGGGTCAAATAAAATGGATGAGGGGGCTGGTCCTTCCGTGCAGGATCAAGCGGGAAAACACCAACGAGGGTCAAATAAAATGGATGAGGGGGCTGGTCCTTCCGTGCAGGATCAAGCGGAAAACACCAACGAGGGTCAAATAAAATGGATGATGGGGGCTGGTCCTTCCGTGCAGGATCAAGCGGAAAACACCAACGAGGGTCAAATAAAATGGAGGAGGGGGCTGGTCCTTCCGTTCAGGATCAAGCGGTAAACACCAACGAGGGTCAAATAAAATGGATGAGGGGGCTGGTCCTTCCGTGCAGGATCAAGCAGAAAACCCCAACGAGGGTGAAATAAAATGGATGAGGGGGCTGGTCCTTCCGTGCAGGATCAAGCGGCAAACACCAACGAGGGTCCAATAAAATGGATGAGGGGGCTGGTCCTTCCGTGCAGGATCAAGCGGCAAACACCAACGAGGGTCAAATAAAATGGAGGAGGGGGCTGGTCCTTCCGTGCAGGATCAAGCGGCAAACACCAACGAGGGTCAAATAAAATGGATGAGGGGGCTGGTCCTTCCGTGCAGGATCAAGCGGCAAACACCAAAGAGTCAAATAAAATGGATAAGGGGGCTGGTCCTTCCGTGCAGGATCAAGCGGAAAACACCAACGATAGTCAAATAAAGTGGAGGAAGCCAGCCAGCCTCCTCCAAAAAGCAAGTGTCATCTCCCATACCTCAACACCAAATAGGGAATAAAGGAGAGGTTGAGTGCACTTTAAGTCTTCAGATACCCCCCAAAAGATATATTTACAGTACATATTTTACCTCGGTGACTGCTCCCGAATGAAAGTAAATGGGTTTCTTCGTTGACCCAGCCAATTTGCGCCAGGTTAGCGTCTTCAAGTCCAGCTTCCAGAAATCGTTAAGATGCTCCGTATCGTTCGTGCCTCCCTCCAGATATACGCCTGAAAAGAAACGTGTAAGGCAATCCCCGCTGTGGGGTATCTTAACGACCCCCCGCTAAGATACAGCCCCTCCCCGAGGTATTCAAACCAACTGGTCTCTCCTCCTGTAGGAACGGGCGACCTCCCACTCTCCACCTTTAATCATCGCACAGGGAGCTCTCGCTAGCAGAGTGGATACGGCGTTGGTCTGCCAACGTCGCGGTACTGGGTTAGATCCCGGCCACGAACGTAGAGATCTGGCTACCTACCCCTGTACTCGGGTGGGTAGATCTTACACCTCTATTTACACACATAAACACTGCTTTCTTTCCTCTCCCGTCTTCGCAACACAACACACACTCACTGTTCCAAAGAATCCTACAGATGGGTATCAATATCCACATACATCCGCGACGAAGGTTCCCCCTGAACGCTGTTTGGTGTCAACACAATACTTCCTGGCACCTCGCCCCAAAGAGTACCGACCCCTGAGGCTGCCGGGCTCACCAGCAAGTGTCATACTGACCTTTATGACTATTTCATTATCCAGTCCGGATTCGCCTGGATAGAGGCAGGTTGGCGAACCACTACTACTCATCGGACAGATGGTAGCATTTCCAACCACTTCTTCCTCTTCACTATCCAACTCCTAAGCAGTGAATGTGTACAAACAGGTAGAAAATATTACACAAATTACATGCCTTTGGGGCAGGTCCAGAAGGACGAGTCTCCCAACCCAACTCACTCATGGGATTATTAGACGAGGAAAAAATGTATAGCAAACTTTCTTTCCAACAGACTTGTCCAAATCCTCCAACACAGCACAATCTTCCACCACACACTATCTAAACAGTCAGACTAAGTACCTACCCACATGACTTATCCATCACATCTCAATCCACCAGCATACGCACACAGCCTCCAGAAACCTACAACTCAGACCCCCCCCCTCCAATCAAGTCATCCCCTTTAGACTTGACCTAAAACCACTGACCCAAACCTCTTGCTCCACCGGCTACTCCTCCCGACTCAACAGTAACCCCACATTTCTCGGTATCACCCTAAACCACACACGTAACCTTTGTCAACATCTTCAGAACACTAACAAACACACCAAGTTTGGACAACACAAACAAAACCCTAACCATCCCATAATGGGTTTGTCGACTCAATGCTGAGCTACGCACCCCCCAGCATGGGCACAAACCATAGCTAAGAGAGACCTACAAATAGTGCCTTCCGCAACGCACCTGGCTGCATTTCTCTAAATTTTAGGAGCCCAATCTGGCGCCTGCCAACTTGGGCATAAGTCGCGTACTCGACACAGCCTACTACTAGGCTATTTTAAGAAAAAATAACAATGTAGAAGGGAGAAGCGGTAGCGAACTCGCTCGTCCCGGTACCGAGACAGGTAACGTGCGTGAAGATGACTCAGACTGGGACAATCAACAAGAATGTGCCGAAGAGTCTGGGGGACAATGCAGTCGTCGCAATAAGGAGCAGGCGAGCGCTCCATCAGGTGGAGGTGCGTCCAATTCAGAGACGAGAGAAAGCAACCTGAAGCCGTCGCGGCATTGAGGGGTAGGTCTATGGGAACAGTTGCGGCGCAATGACACGAAACTTCAGGTTCCCCTCGACCGTCTTCCATCTTCTTTGCCAAGCAGCCCGGAGATGCCCGTATTCCTGCCATGTAATCAGTTAAGAAGATCTAAACGCTGGTCTGGTCGCCTACTCCTCGCGGACTCTTTGGCGCACTCATTCCCCGCAATTCCTACATGTCCAGGAACCCAGCACAAGATAATCTCGACATCCGCCCGGCTTACTAAAAACCGTGACGTCACGGATATCACGAACCAAGGGATGCGGAGATTCCAATGTCCCGAGAGCGCTTTGTGAGTCGCTATAAATCACAATCCGGTCTCCGAACCGGGCACGTCGCGTTATCTCCCGTACCAGGCGGTGTATTGCAACCAGCTCGGCCGTGAAGACAGACGCAGTGCCTGGCAGAGCCTCGCTGATTTCAAACATATGGGATACGGTGCGGAAACCAATCCTATCTTGGGACTTGGAGCCATCCGTATACACTGGCCCTGTCTAAGCGTGACACGAAGTGTGCTTCCAAAAGACCGAGCACAATAGAAGCTTTGGGAGCAGAGCATGACAAATAATCAAAGGTGATACCCTCCAGGGTGGCGTCCTGGGCTGAATCAGGGGCGCCACCGGCCCGAGAGTTATACCTAACTCTCTAAGTAGTTTCCTGGCCCTAAACCCAAGGGCTTAGGGTATGACTGCCGTCTCTCGGCGGCATAGGCACCTTTGAAATCAGCTGCGGATGCAGTAAGAGCCGTTAGCGACTGAGAGAGGCGCTGGGCTGGCGTGTACAGGCGAATATTACACTGCGCAGAGCGAGTGGCATCTCCACAGCATCGACAAGTTAGGCTCTCAATGGGGTACGTGCGGATGCATAAAATTTGCATCCGTAGTCGAGCTTCGAACGAACAAAGGATCGATAGGAGCACCGTATCGCCATGCGGATCATAGGCCTTCTCCAGATCGAAAAACATCGTGGCGTAGTACTGTCTACGATGGAAGGCCTCGCAGGCGGCATTTTCCAATCGGAGCAGAGTATCCGACGTGGAGTGGAACTTGCGGAAGCCGCACTGTGCAGAAGACAGATGGCCTCCGCTGTCCAGAAAAAAGGCTAATCTAACATTTACAAATTTCTCCATTGAGCGGAAACGGGCTGAGGTAGAGTGATCTCTCCCAAGTTTGCGAAAAGCGAGCACAGTAGCGATTCGTCAGGAATCTCAGAGGATACCCTCTCCCCAGATCCTGTTGAACAAATCTAAAAGAAAGCCCGTGCCTCGCTCACACACGAAGTGAGAGCGGAACTAAACTCACTCAAAGTAAACCTGTCGTTGAAGGGTTCTCAGCTTCTGGAGGTAAAGTCCATTCGGCGGCCTTCCGTAACATCACGTTGGGCATTAAATGCTGGCGGAGCAGCATCCCGGCTAGAGAAATCGGTCGCGAAGGACTCTACGACGGACGTGGGGTCCTGCGAGAACTTTCCCCGAATCCTTTTGATTCGCTTCTACACCTCTGCTAGAGGGGTCTTCCCGTTAAGTGAAGACACGTATGCCCGCCAAGAAGAGCGGCGGGCGTGCTTCGAAATATACCGGAACCTATCCCTAGCTCGACGAAATTCACTGACAGTGAAATCGTTCGGACGGCGCTTATAGCGCATGTAGGCATAACGTTTCTATTTGAGGGCCACCTCACACTCGACTGACCACCACGGGAGCGGTCTGCGTGCAAAAGTTGTGGGAGAAGTTGTAGGGAAATGAGGACTCAGGGTAAGAAGTTAGGATATCAGAAAGAGGCTAAGCTGGG
Source organism: Ceratothoa steindachneri (assembly GCA_963969495.1). Lineage (NCBI taxonomy): Eukaryota > Metazoa > Arthropoda > Malacostraca > Isopoda > Cymothoidae > Ceratothoa > Ceratothoa steindachneri. Next base: position 166,625,403 of record OZ018329.1, on the reverse strand, counting down.
GCCGGACGGGGCGCTGAGTACCGTCAGCAGCCAGGAAAGAAAATCGCTGTGCCCCTTATGGAGCATTATGTTCAGGAGCATACAGAGAAAAGCACGATGGAAAAGCTCAGAACCTCCGGCCCATCGCATACGCTCTCAGTCTATACACCTTTTCCACGACCGACCTACACTTCCTCTACCATGCCCCTTTTCCATGAGATGCTTCACACACACCCCTCCTCAATGGTCTCTCGAAACAACTATCACAACTGATCTAGACATCTTCGAGATCCCAAGCCTCCCTACTCATCCCTGCGTTCTCTCGATACCCTACCACGAACTCTTTTGCTAGTAAGGAGGTGGTGAATGTGAAGAGGAGGGAAGACACGACAATTTGGAATCGAAATTTCACCATAAGGCTGAGGAGGATTTAGCCCTGAATGAAATACATTTTCATTTATGGCGCACATCATCAATTCAAATGAGAAAATAAACCCTGGTTAACAGAGACTACTAATGTACAGCACCAGTGCTGTTTTTTTGTTTACCCGATTTTGGCAAGAACAGTCAAAGAGGTTTGACGCCCCTGACCTAGTCAGTGAGGCGTTGGACTTCTAACGCCCAGGTACCGGGTTCAATCTAGGCAAGAGCAACCCCCCCCCCCCCAAAAAAAAAATATATCAAGAGCCATGAGCTTGCTGCCCATTGGCGGACACGCTGACACCGCCACGGGGAAAATAGTTCCGCACCAATCATCAGACCCATAGCCCCCCCCCCACCACCCCTGTCCCGACACCCTGCCGATGAGAATCCTACCGTCCCTAATGGGGGAGAAGGCTCTCCTGTGAAAAACAAACAACCCTGGCGCTTCAAAAAGTTCATGGAAAAAGCGGTCTAAGTTATGGTTTATTTTTCAACATATGCCCCGTTTAGGTCAATACACTTCTGCAAACGTTGATACCAGCCTTTAAGTCAAGGGTGGGCAACCTTTTCAGAGTGAGGGCCAGATGAGATTTTGGGGAGCAAGACACGGGCCGGAGTGACAAACGAAAGCCCCACAGTGACCATATATAAGGTCACTTTATTAATACCGAGCAAGGTGGCGGGCCAGAGGTTGCCCGCCCCTGCTTAATTCCATCTGTGTAAAACGGAGGGTCATGCGATTCGAACCATGTCAAAGCAGCTCTTTTTACATCTTCAACTGATGGAAAACAGAAACCTTCAATGGTTTTTTTCAGATATGGAAACAAAAAGAAGGCGGATGTGACTGAATCGGGGCTGTAAGGTGGATGTCGGATGATTTCCGATCGAAATTCGCGTAGCAGCACAGCTCTTCTCTGCCGAGCGCCGTGAGCGGGTGCATTGTCGTGGTGGAAGAGGACGCGCCGATGCAGCTTCCCAGGGTGTTTTTCTTCGACAGTTTTCTCAACATGCATTCATAATAAGCAGCTGTAATTGTTTTCTTGTTCTCGACGAGGTCAACCAGCAAAATCTCCTCTGCAACCCAGAAGACAGTGGCCATGACCTTTCCTCTTGAACGCTCAGATTTTGCCTTAACTGGCCCACTTTCACCCCTGTGCTTCGATTGAATTTTGTCCTCGGGATCCTATTGGTAGAACCATGTTTCATCCCCGGTCACAATTCTCTGCATAAATACTTCAGGGTCCGTATCCCACTTGTCCAAACTGTCCATTGAAACATCTGGGCGCAACAGCCTAAAAACCCATGGAGCGGAAAGCTTCCTTAGCGCCAAACTCTCCACCAGAATTGCGTGTGCAAGACCCACGGAGATGTTGACTGCGTCTGTTACTGATTCCGGGGTTATTCGTCTCTCCTTTTCAATCAGGTCGTGAACAGCATCAATGTTTTCCACACAAACCGACGTGGATGGCCTACCACTGCGGGGATCATCTTCAATCTCATTTCTTCCACTTCTGAAACGACTTATCCATTTGTAGGTTGTTGATTCTCTTTGGGGCATCGTCACCAGAGTCGATGATTCTGCTCTTCTCCCACCCGAGCTTCACCATGAATTTGATGCTTGTCCTGGCCTCGATTTTGGAGGAGGCCATGTTGCTTGAACGGGTGCAGACTTCCAACTGGCGGCGCCGCGTTGTCACGTGCATTTAAGTGTTCGCGTCAGCACACGTTCGCACAAATACGTTCAGGTGCATTGGCATAAAAATCCTTTCATACGATATTTAGTTACGTATTTTTTCCACGAACCTTTTGAAGCCCCGGTAGAATGGGTGCTCATATCCGTGTAGGGGAGGGGGGGGGGGAATGTTTGTTTTGTCACCCTCTCTTGCAACCACCAGCGGAGGGAGGAGACTCCCAAACCACAAAAACACCCAACTCAAAATCTAAATAAAAGACGGGAGGATGGGGGGGAGATCCCTACCAACAAGGTAGGATCAGGTGCCGGAGGAGGTGGTCCGCCAGCCATTCTCAGGGGCCTTCAAGGACAGGGCCGGTGAAGGAGTCCCCCCTAAGGACACGGGGCAGCGGTAGCAACCCCGCCTGCAGCAGCACCGGGGACGTTCTTTTAGGGCACTCACCTGGCGACTGCTTGCAGGGGCATACTCCCCGAAATTACTGGGGGGAGGGGGGATATATAAACCTTTCCAGTTAAAAAAAAACAAACTCAAACCACACCAAACATAAAGGGTTCCACCACTGCTGGTTGAAGTCCAAAAGCACACCAAAGGAACCAGACCCCGCCCCCCTCCCGTCGCTTCGGGGTCACCAGTAATTGTCATTCTGATCTTTATGCGCATTTCATGATCCGATCGGGGGATCTCATCCATGATGCAAGGGACGAATAGAGCCAAGTACTGCATGGGAAGACGGGGACAGGTTCCCGAACCCAATTTCAAAGGCATTCATAGGATTATTACACGAGGGATTAGCAACCCAGTGTCTCTGACCATTGGAAGCATGAGTACGGCTCCCTTTTATCGCATTTTACGACGCGCAGCTGGCACCATTTGTTTGGTTTCCCTATTTCTTCCCCACCACAAGGAATTAATCCCTCGCTAAATTAATTCAAGTGATAAAGAGAGCCGGTTTCAACGCCCCCATTTCGCTCTTGAGGGTGAGAGAGAATGAGGAACCCAAGTGGCCCTTCCTTTCACACACCTCCGTCTACTCACTCACTCATTTTATACTTGACGAGGACGTGGCATTTCCTCGGTTTGGGATACTCGGCCGAGGAAGGGTCCGCCTGGGTCTTGGTCACCGTCCAAACCAGGGTCTCGAGGTTGAACGTGGGCAGAGCATCGAGCGGGAAAGCCTTCTCACTAGTCCCGCCGCCGAACACGTACAAACAGTTCTCATGGAACACAATCTCGTGGCGATACCTGCCGGGTGGGGTCCGTTCTTGAGACTTAGGCCAAACCGGGATGGGGGGGAGGAGGATTAATGTTTACAAGGATGTGTGGGACCTCTTTGTATCATCAGTCACCACCACCGTGGTCAGTAGAATGCGAGTCTACAAATCCAGTTTAACCTCCGCTATGCTTGGTTAGGTCATGGCAACCAGGGTTGAAACGTTTCGAAATGTCAGGAATCCCCCCCCCCCCAAAAAAAAGTAATAGGGATCTAAGTATATCTCAAAGGGGAGCGGAATTAACGTTTACACTTTATAGTTGATAGCAGCGGTGGGATCCCCAAATTTAAGAACAGGTTCTCTCACTACTTGTCTCTACCAGCAAACCATTCTGGTTGGCCCGATGATATACGTGCAAAGGTGGATCTTGGGGTGGTTACATGCAAGCGAAATTATTAATTTTAGTTATTTATTCCTCATTTAAGCTAACAACCGGATCTTGGGATGAATGAAATTCCAAGAGCAGCTTCTTACGAACCGGCTGAATCCCATTACGGGTTGAGAGTTGGATTCGCGCTGCTTCTTAATTTATTGTCAAAATGTTCCCTTTTTTTTACTTTGAAAGCCCAACGGGCGACTGCATACTAGGGCAAGAGTCGCCGTACTAACAACGGGGCCTAATACTAGGCTAAATTAAAAAACAAACAAGAATGTGTAGATAACAAATAGCAAAGATAAAAAGAAAGACAAAGGCTAAAAAACAAAGAAAAAAAAGAAAAGAGCAAAAAGACAATAGGAAGGAAGCGCGCTCCAGCGTCGGGTTAGGCCCGCCTTCCTCCGGCGCAGGAACATGGGACCTACAAAAAAAAAGAGTAAAATAAAGTGGATGAGGCCACCCTCCTCACAAATGTCGTATAGTCCGCAAGTCTTTGTGCACGAACCAGTCCCGAGTACGAGGGACAAGCAGTAGCGACTCCGCTCAGGTAGCGTGCGCTAAGATCACCCAAACTGGGACATTCAACAAGAATGTGCAGAACAGTCTGGAGGAAAACGCACTCGTCGCAATAAGGAGCAGGCGAGCGCTCCATCAAGTGAAGGTGCATCCAATTCACAGACGACAGAAAGCAACCTGAAGCCGTTGCGGCAGGGGGAGGGGGGGGGTAGATACATGGGAACAGTCGCGGCGCAATGGCACGTAACTTTAGGTTCCGTTCGACCGTCTCCCATCTTCTTTGCCAAGCCGCCCGTATTTTTGCCATGTAGTCGGTGTGAGGAAGAGCGAAACGCTGGTCTGGTCGCCAGTACTAGCGGACTCTTTGGCGCACTCATTCCCCGCAATTCCTACATGTCCAGGACCTAGCAGAAGATAATCTCCACCTCTGCCGACTCGCTATAACCGTGGCGTCATGGATATCGCGAATCAGGGGATGCGGAGATTTCAATGCCCCGTGAGCACTCAGGGGGCTTTGTGAGTCGCTATACATCACAATCCGGTCTCTGAACCGGGCACATCGCGTAATGTCCCATACCGAAAGGTGTATTGCAACCAGCTCGGCCGTCAAGACCCTGGCAGAGCCCCACTGATTTCAAACAGAGGTGCTCGGCGGTCAAGAGCCTGGCAGAGCTCCACTGATTTCAAACAGAGGTGCTCGGCGGTCAAGAGCCTGGCAGAGCTCCACTGATTTCAAACAGAGGGGATACGGTGTGGAAATCCACCCCCTCTTGGGACTTAGAGCCATCCGTATACAATGGCACGGTTCCAGCGTGACATGAAGTGTGCTCCAAAAAGACCGAACGCAATACTCCCGGCCCTGTACAAGCTTTGCGAGCAGAGGCGTGGAGACAAATAGTCAAAGGTGGTACCCTCCAGGGTGGCGTCGTGGGCAGAACCAGGGGTGCCACCGGCCCGAGAGCTATACCGAGCTCTCGAAGGAGTTTCTTAGCTCTAACCCCAAAGGGCTTAGGGTATGACTGGCGTCTCTCGGCAGCATCGGCACCATCGAGATCAGCAGCTGATGCAGTGAAAGCTGTTGGCGACTGAGGGAGGCGCCGGGCTCGCGCGTACAGGCGAATAATGCACTGTGCACGACGCAGAGCGAATGGCATCGACAAGTAGGCTCTCAATGGGGAAAGTGCGAAGGCACAGGTCGCCAGGGAAAGGCCGGTGTGGGGGATCGAGTTCACCTTCTGCAATACACGCTCAGCTGCAGATACATAAAACTCCCATCCGTAGTCGAGCTTCAAACGAACAAAGGATCAATAAAAAAGTAAGGCAGTAGCCCTATCAGCGCGCTAGGCACTGAAGGTCACGGAACGAAGATTACACTGGGGAACAATCTATTTGGTGAATTGACAAAAGTACATTTTCCTACCTAATTCGAGCATACTGAATTCAACAGATTCTCTCTAAATGCTATAGATTTTTCGTAATATCAATAACTAATACTCGTATTATACAATAATTTTCATTTTATCACGCCTATCATCATGCCCTGAAGTCATTTTGAATCATCCTTTTGCGGCTTCGGAGGCGAGGGGCCCTCTTTTCGAGGAACCACCGTCTCAGAGCCACTCTGCCCACCAATAAGCGTGGGCGAAGGAGCCGAAGCTCCTTTCTTGCTGTCCTCCTTTCGGGGGGCAGCTTTAGGAACCCCGGAAGATGGCCTGGTGACCAACTTCAGGGGTGTTGCCTCCTGTGAGTCTAACGACTCGGTGAAGGCGCGTGGCCGTTTCGCCTTACGGGAAACGGTCAGGCTGGGGGAAAGGGGGGGGGGGGCTGGATATGAACCCTTTGTGCCGCCAGCTTTACCAGGGGAGCGCCCGGGTTGAGTAGAACCTGCAGAAGGGCTCGGAATGTGGACGGAAACAACCGTGCTCGTTGGCCTGGATGGGCCAGGAGCAGAGGGTGTCTTTCTTAGCATTGAGGCGTAAGACGTCCCAGGCAGAGCCGGGTGCGCCAGGACCAAGTCCTTAGCCTCGGGAATTAGAGACGATCCTGGGCTTGAACGTCCAGGATTTTTTTTTCAAGGAGATATACACCACATTGCTTCGAAGAAGCGGGGTGCGGCTCTCCGCAATTGACACACTTGGCCACACACGATTCGGACTTATCGTGTGCGACCTTGGAGCAATTTACACAAACTTCGGGTGACCCCGACTTTGCACGTCTACATGAGCGATTCGTATGGCCGAAATGTTGACAGTAATAGCACCTCCGCGGCAGTGGCACGAATGACTTCACGCGGTAGCGGTACCAACCGGCAAGTACCGACTCAGGGAGCTTGTCACAGTCGAACGTGACGAAGAGTGTAGAGGTGGGTCTCGAGGCCCCTCCCTGTTTTCTCATCACACGCTCGACCTTGACCGCCCCGTGGACGGCCAGCTCTAGAATGATATCTTCTATGGAGTAGTCCACGAGTTCCCTCGCATAAACTACTCCTTTCACAAAGTTTATGGTATAGTGCGGCGTCACACTCACCGGGGTGCCATCAAGTGTCTGAAGAGCACTTATCTTGGCCGCTTCGGAGGGATCTGTCGCATTCGCCAGAATGCAGCCGAGAGCTAAAGCTCTCCTTTGATGAATCATGTTGCCCTTGGCCAACATGCTGCCATCAATGGAGCAAATAACTAAGAAGCGTTTGAAGCCGGCGGGCCCGAAAACGCCGGTTAACCTCTGAATGAGGGGCCCTCGACGTAATCGAGGCTCCGCTCTGTGCACATTTGGTCTTATTTTATGATTCCCCGCCGAGGCGAGCAGCGGGGCCGGACGTGCCGATCTTGGCTTGGTCGCGTTCAAGGATGTTAGCGGCCTCGCCCCTCGTCGCGGCCCCCGGAGGGAGAAGAGCCTCGATTTCTTTTGTCTTTTTTTATTCGTCCTTTTCTTTTTAGAAGAGGAGGGCAGAGGAATTGACCCACTTCTCCCCTTCCCCAGCAGGAGCCACCAGGCCAGATGGGCCGGCCTCTGCAAGGTCCTTCACCGAGATGGTGAAGGTCCCAGCAGTCGTGGGGGCACCGACCGGAGGAGATCCCTTCCCTCCTTGTGCTGTATTAGCAGCCCGACCCTTCTGGAGAGGGCCCTTCCCGCACAGGAGCAGAATCGGGCTCTGTGTTCGATGCAGATCCCGAATCTGCCCCCAGGGAAGGCCCCACCTTCTGTGGCTGGGCTGTTTCAGGGAGCATGTCTATCTCAGGGGGGGATGTCCTCCATTTGGCCATCCCCCCCATGGCATCACAGGTCATGTCAGTTTCGTCCATGTTTTGGGGGGAAGGGAAGGGGGCATAGGCCTTCACCCCTACTAGATTAAATATTTGGGCCAGCAGGTCTTTAGAGGGAAGCGGCCGATGGGGCCTTTCTTCCCTCTCCCCCCTAAGGGAGTTTGCCCTACCGAGCCGCCGGTTATGGGCTGCCTGCTGGCTTTCCCTGGCAGTCCCCTGTGAAAGCAAAGGCGGGACTGCCAGATTTGAGCTGGAGTCACGTGGTGACTCCTAAGAAGGGGGCTCAGGGCAAACGCTAATCACTCCCCGCAGTGACCCGCTCTGCAAAGGGTGCGTACAGGCATGGCAGAGCCAGGTGCCGCCATTTCGGACCACCCCTCCCGCCTGGTGGCCTTGCATGGCGGCTCCACCTTGGACGCGGTGTAAAAATGGATAGTGTTTGAAAATAAAAAGGAAGAGGAGGTGAGGAAGATGTGGGTGGGGTTAAGCAGGTTAATATAAAACCCACCATCACAAAATGGAGCTCAGGGGTGAGGGATCATTGTCCCCTCCCCCCCTCAGCCCCGATCCGGGATAGTTGGCTGAGAAGGTCAGCATCTACCCTGTGAAATTAGAGGTTGACCAGAGAAAATTGTGGGAGAGGTTGTAGGGAAAGTGAGGAAGTAGGGAAGAAACACAGGCTGTCTGAAAGAAGGGGGCTGGACGTGGCGCTGAGTCTCATCAGCACGGCGGCCAGGAAGGCAAATCGCCGCGCCCCTTACGGGGCTGTACGGGACAGGGTACAATGGGGATATACATGCCTGTAGAACTCTAGGGAACAGGGCACAATGAGCATATGCACGCCTGTATAACTGAATAGGACAGGGGACGATGAGCATATGCATGCCTGTAGAACTGTAGGGGACAGGGCACGATGAGCATATGCATGCCCGTAGAACTGTAGGGGATAGGGCACGATGAGCATATGCATGCCCGTAGAACTGTAGGGGACAGGGCACAATGGGGAAATGCATGCCTGTAGAACTGTAGGGGATAGGGCACACAACATATACATGCAGAAGAACTGTAGGGGACAGGGCACAATGGGGATATGCAAGCCTGTAGAACTATAGGGGGCATGAAACAAGCCCTGCTATCACTTGCTCTTCTAAAGGGGTTGGCCCTATCAAACGCCCCCGGTGGAAGTGGCTTTATTTTGGGCCGTCTGTCATGGGAAACGGGGACGGCGGGGGACACTGCCGCTGGTACTAAGATGGAATTGCCTAAGGGCGGCTCCAAAGAAGGATGAGTTCGGGGATGGTGCGGAGGAGGGGGATGAAGCGGGGGAACAGGCCAGTATCTTCGACCCCCTGGCCAGGGGACGAAATGACCCTCTACAGCGCAGAATATGCGATTTCATCCCGGGTCATGTGTGTGACGGAGTCCCCCCACCCGTCGAACATTGCGAAGGCCGTAACAGGAAACAGTGTCCGAGTACACCTTGGCCAATATCGCCACTTCAGGACCCGAAGTATTGCCTGTTCTAAAGACTGGAACGGGCACGAGTGGTAGAACGCACAGGGAGTGTACGTTGTGCACACCGTGTGTTTTTGGTCCCCAAGAACCAGCAGGACAGACTGGTGTACATGTCCCCCTTTATTACGGATTCGGGCCACTATACCCCCCCCCTCCCGGCCTTCAAGCTCCCCTAGTTGGGCGGCGTTCTGGATAAAACACCGCCAGGGGCATGGTCCATCAAGATAGAATTGCAGCACGGATTATATCATATAGGCTTTCATAAGGGCGCACGCCCGTGGTTTGGAATCAAGTGCAAAGGTGAAACATTTAGATTCACCAAACTCCCCATGGGTTTGGGGGGCAGCCCATACATTACGCAGCAATGTATGGCCCCTATCTTTTCCACATTGGCGCAACGCCGGGAATGCACGGCCTACACCTATTTGGACGATGTCTTACTCCTGGGAAAACAGAAGAACCTCCGCACTCTCCTTAGGGATATCATGGCCTCATCTCTCGCCATAAACGTGGGTAAAAGCGCTCTCACTCCCACCTGCACCCTTACCTACCTCGGGGTGGACATTGATCTTGCCAGGGCCTCTACATGGCTCACCCCCAAGATGGCGAATAAGACTCGCGGCGCACTCAGATGGGCACCCAGGGACCCTGAATCCTCTCAGTTCTGGAACCGCCTGGGAGGTCTTTTAAGCTTTCTATGCGGCGCCGCTTTATTCCCCCGGTTTTGGACCCAGCTGGCCTACGCAAGATCAATACGGGTTTGCCTCTTGGCGGACCTGATTTCGTCGGAATGGGTACCCTGGAACCCGGCGCGAGTGGGAGCCCCCCCCCCCTGTATAGTGACGCTACCCCTGGGGTTTTGGGTTGTATTTTAGATGCAGGAAGGAGTGCTACCTTGTATCTTAGACACTACGTCGGCGGTTAGGACCGAATTTGTCACCCTCCTGTGCTTTTACTTCCTCTTTCCAGGTCCCTTAGAAGTGACTCCAGCGCCAGTATCGCCCTCGTGTAAAAAGGCGCCTTCCTTAGAAGCCTCCTTTGCCTTGTGCACTGGAGGCACCTTTTAATTTTCCATATTTTATACAACACAGGAGACCTTCGCCGGAATAGATTCCATCCGAAGAGAGCCCGGAAGGAGAAAGCCACGTTTGGATTTCTATGCGGCTCCGGTCCCCCACTATTTTCTTCTGTTGTAGCCATGATAGTTGTCAAAAGGAACAGAAGGCATGGAAAGTAGATCCTATGACCTCCAAAGGCATAGGGAATTTAAGAGAAAAGCCTCCATAGGATCAGAGAATTCCAGAATGAGATCATTTACACAGACTCGGCTCAATGGTTCCAGCTAAGATGGGCCTTGACAACCCAGCTCGCATTTCAGGCAACATTGTCCTTGAGCTTTGACCAGAAAGGCTGGTGTTGATGTAGCCACTTTATATGTGTACTGGAAGAAGTGAGCAGAGTCGGCGGCTTGGCACAACCCATGCCTAATACTTGCCTTAGCCAGCGAGCTATCGTCCCTAGTAGGAGGTAGGGAGGGACCTTACGGTATACACTGCCATTTGACTAGGAACCCATAAGAGAACAAAAGTGCACCAGGCTGCCAGAACTTCTGTGGATAAAAGAACAAGTTTGGAAGTGTGTATGGAATGAAGCGAAGTAGAGATAGGAGGGTCCTCTAACGAGTAGGGAGGGCGATCACATGTTATTATCATAGCCTGGTGCTAGGTGATCCCAGGAGGGCACGCAGTCCACCAAGCGCCATGTCTAGCAGACCAAACTTTTTCCAGGTGAGAGGATAGCCATACTAATAATCAATGAATAATAAATAAATAAAGATAAAGTAGCGCAGAGAGGGAGAGAGGGGGGGAAGTGCACCAACAACTTTCCCGGGCTCCATCAGAGTGTTCAGGCCAACCCAGTGACATCAGGGCTTCCCAAATTTGCACTCAGGCAGGGGATGGGGGGATGTGCAGCCCTTGCGGGTATCAAGTGTGACAGGCTACCACCCTGTAGGAATCCTTGTTGGAGCTTCCATCCAAACCTCGTGCCATCTAGGAATGAGAACCACGGAGGTTCAACATGAGTAAGTCTCCAACACATATTCAAAATGCTGAATTCCAGTTCCAGCCAGCCATGATCTCATACCAGTTGAAATAAGAAAGTAAAACAAAACCCCATCCTAATCAAACCCAGCGTCCAGTACCTACTATCTGGCAGAAAAGGGTTCCTCTTTATATCTGGTGCCAAGTACTCCCACTTGCGAGTTTTCAAATTCAACTTGTGAACGTCCAAACTGTATTCGAAGCCGCTTGTGCCACCCATTACGAACAAATCACCCTTCTCTAGACACACCGCCTGGAACAGGTGAGGAACAAAGTGATTAGAGCAGAAGTCGGCGAACCTTTAGAAATATTACCCCAAAACAAATTTGTCTGAAGCAAAATTACCCCAAGACATGAAAATCCAAGGAATCTGGAATACACAAAGAGCTTTCAAAATCCTTAGCACCTCTTGACAGCCCCCCAAAGAACAGACCTGCGTTTGTTTGAATAGAATATTACTTTCTTGATTTACCACTCTTATTAAATAATTTAATATTTTTACTGCAATTTTATTTATGAGACTTCTTTACCCTCAATTTTTCATTTTGACCCTATTTGGGGTAATTTATCCCAGTTTGCTAACCTCTGGATTAGCGCTACACGTATGAAAAATGATTACTGGAGGCAGCGGGTTTCTGGTCTTGCAAGAATTTTAAGCCAAGGGCCTCAAATGACATGGAAAATAAATCTCATGATTGCATTACTAAAGAGGGAGGGAGAGAAGTCCTTGTAGAAGGATAGAAGAGGTTGAATAACTCTTAAGTTGCCCCCAGGAAAAGGTTCATCCCTTAAGCCACCAACCTCAATGAACCACACAGATTGGATACGGATCTCCTAGAGATCCAGCACTCTTTGTATTCCCTAGGTATTCTTAGATCTACTTATGTTGGTTATGTTATGAATGTGTCACACTGTATCTGATTCCTGGTGGAAACAAGGGCAGATGTCTGTGACAGTGAAGTCAGTAAAATATTTGTATACATTTAGTTTTAGTTGGTGACTGCACTGGAGCCTTGCCAGGGTGACCCAGGCAGGATGTGGAAGGGGTTCTTTCTTCTGGCCTGATATCTGGTGGAATGGCATTTAGGCACTGATTTGTAGCCACACATTTTATAGATACAACATAAGTTTCGCGGTGTGAGTGGTTTATTTGGGTGGGGATTCCATAGATGGAGCAGGGAGCTTTGTTTTGTGTTTTCTACAAGCGTCCTTTCTTCTTGTTTTTGCATCTATTTAATTTGTTCTTTGGTTTTGGATTTTGACATTTATTTTCTTTGTTTATTTTTATTTTTGTGAATTTTTAAGTAGCCTAGTACAAGGCTGAAATTTTAATTATGGAGACTTATGCACTGGTAACAGTCGCCAGATGGGCACTTTTACATACAGTGTGCTGATGTGAGTGAATGTGAGATTGAGTGCCTCAGCTTTACAGGTATAGGGCGAGGAAGGAACAGATAAAATAGGTGTATTTGTGAATGAAAGATTCCTTGGAATGTCACAATGTAGTTAGTGTGAAAGAGACTAGGGATTCGATTGAAGAATTCTTCCTCTTACTAGTGTTTGAAACAGAGATTAGAAGTGATCACCAGTGAAACGGAGATCAGAGGTGATTGCTAAGGAAACAGAGATCAGAGGTGATCACCAGGGAAACAGAGATCAGAGGTGATCACCAGGGAAACAGAGATCAGAGGTGATCACCAGGGAAACAGAGATCAGAGGTGATCACCAGGGAAACAGAGATCAGAGGTGATCACCAGTGAAATGGAGATCAGAAGTGATCACCAGTGAAACAGAGATCAGAGGTGATCACCAGGAGTCTGTTAACTGGCTATCATCTATCCATCCCTAGTTGGGACCAGGGGGGAGGTGGAGGGCAGATTCACCCCTTCCTCTGCCTTTAGAGGTTGGGGGTTAACATGCATTTCCCCCTTTTCCCTTTCTACTCCTCCCCTATCTTTCCTTTTCTTATCTATTCTACCGTGTGTCTTCTTCACTTCACAGCCTGCAGGAGGATTTTGGGGAATGTCTCCTTAACACATTTTCACTTCCTTTAACTTTACCAATTTAAGATCTCACTACATGCTATACCCTCTTTGGTATTATGCTTTAAATCTAGGGAGGGGGGGGGTAATCCCTACTAAGGTTGGGTGATAAAAAAGAATTTGTTTTTGAAATAGAAAAAAAAATATAGTTCTCAATCCCTACAAAAATGTCAAAACTGCGCGTTTGTGTGTGGGTGGTTTTGGGTGGTTGCTACTATTTTGGGGCTGGCAACCACTCTGAATGTCAATGTATTAATACAGACTCAATGGGGCTAACTAAAAAATTGCCAGAATAGTTTCAAACTCTGCAACCACTGGTACTTGAGAGGTATTTTTAGACAGGTATTTTGTCTAGTTGTACAAGAAAAACAAATAAGAGGGGAGGGAAGGGAGGTACCATCAGTGTGGTAATAATAATGGCAAAAATCACTTTCTCTCAGTGGATGATGTATTATTTAATACTTTCATAACTTAATTCAACATATATTTCCTGACACACATTTCCACACCACTCCATTTAGATTGTTTGAAAATCTAAAGTGTGGTTGTTACTCATGGAGCACTGGTTTATATTTGAAACAGAATCATCCACACCAGGCTTAAAAACTGGCTTTGCTAGAATCATTTACACCGGGCCTAAAAAGTGACTGCTAGAACCATCCACACTAGGCCTAGAAACTGGCTTTGCTAGAACCATTCCAACCAGGCCTAAAAAGTGACTTTGCTAGAACCATTCACACCAGGCCTAAAAATTGACTTTGCTAGAACAATCCACAATAGGCATAAAAACTAACTTTGCTGGAACTATCCACACTAGGCATAAAAACTGACTGCTAGAACCATCCACATTAGGCCAAATAACGGACCTTGCTAGATGACCCTTGACTTGCAAAAATTTCATCCATTCTTTAACCCTTAAAGCATCAAACGAATTTACATGAAATTGCCATGAATGAATATAGCCTTGCTAAATCATTAAGGAAAATAATAAAGTAAATTATTTAAATCTTTTTTTCAATATCAAATAGTATATCATTTTAATTGGAAAGAATTCTATTGATCTAAGTTTAAAATTATTAATAACCATAAACATATTTCGAATTATGATTGATAATTCTCGGTTGTTCCTGTAAAAATTTTAGGGCATTTCCTCTAAGAAAATTCATAAAATTTCAGTTACCCCTTAAATCTCCTATTTGATAGAAAACTTTGCTTCTATTTATGGGAAACATTTTGAGATTAAAAACAATTAAAATTGCATGCATTTTTTTTTCATATTTCCTTATCCCACACGCTCCATTTTTGTTCTTACCTGTCCTTCTTTGTTAGTGAATTTGAATAACATGGTAGCCTAGGGCATTTCTGCATTTTAATTAGATGACAAAACACAAACATAAGTGTGTAAAACCCAAAAATGAAAAGTGAATAGTAGCTAGGCCCACAACCATGAGGTTCCTGGAGAAGAACTCAACGGCCTCATTAACTGACCTAAACTCCTTGACTGAGACAGGGAAATCAGTCATTTCCTGAAATGCGGAATACTGCGCTTGTGCCAAGCACCACCAAAGCAGGCTCTCAGGAGGCAGCAGCCCAGAAAATAATATTTAAATGGGATAGTGACCACTACCATGGAGGTCATTGACTAACCCTCACCCAAAATCAGGATCTGCATCCAGAGAGCACAAAGATAGATCGAGACATGAAAATGAAGCAGTTCTCCGGCAGTGATATGTAAACTCATCAACATTTAGAACACCTATCTCCAGCTCATCGATGACCCCTGGGATTGATCAAGTAGTCTACCCAGAGGGAATGGGGTCTCTCATTCAAGTCCCTGAGCAAGAGAAAGGGTCTTCACAACTGCGCCACGACACAGGGAAATTCCTCAGCTTTGAAGTCGGTTGATGGTGGAATGTACGCAGAAATAACAGTATACCTCAAGGTGCAGCTGCACAGCTACTGCCTAAAAGGAGGTGTCTAAAGAAACAAGAAGATGTAGACAGTATGCCAAGTGTAAATGGCACATCCTCCTGCCCAGCCCCCAGCCCGTGGTGGTGGGGTGGCAAAACCCTTAACCTCGGGAGGGTGGGCAGGGAACACGCACCCAGCATGGTCTCCTGCAAAGAGATAGCTAAGGGAAACAGCTCCTCCCAGTTGGCCCGGAGTCCGCAGCAATTTCATTGAAGGAATATGCCCTCCAGGCCTACCTCAGAGGAGATGCAGGGGCCTTCTTCGAAAAGAAGACACTCACGGGAATGGGTTGTAAGCTTCCCGGAGGCAGAACTCCAGGCACTGTTGGCCGGGAGAGGATGGGCTCACCATGCAAGTCTTTTCCTCCCTCTGCCTTGAAACCTTAGGCAGACAGGGGGGCTTCAGAGGTGGGACTCACTCCTTTGGAGGATCCACTGCCTTTGAGTCACCCACGATAGCACTTGATGTGGGTGTAGGAGCCGAAACTCCTTTAGTGCTGTCCTCCTTTTGGGGAGTAGCTTTAGACACCTCAGAAGATAGCCCCATGACCAACTTCAGGGGTGTTACTTCCCTTGAGTCTAACGACTCAGTGGAGGTGCGTGGTCGTTTCGCATTATGGGAAACGGTCCCGCTGGGAAAAGGAGAGGGGAGCCCTGGTTTTAGCCAGGGCTGGGTATAAACCCTTTGTGCCACCAGCTCTACCAGGGGAGCACCTGGGGTGGTTAGAACCCACATAAGGGTTCCAAATGGGCACGGAAATAACAGTGCTCTTAGGTCTGGATGGGCCGGGAGCAGAGGGTGTCTTTTTTAACATTGAGGCATTAGTCATCCCAGGCAGTGCCGAGTGCACCAGGACCAAGTCCTTAGCCTTGCAAAATGAGAGATGATCCTGGGTTTGAATGGCCAGGATTTCCTTTTCAAGGAGACATGCACCACATTGCTTAAAAATCGGGGTGCGCCTCTCTGCAATTGACAAACTTGGCCAAATACAATTTGGAGCAACTTACAGAGACTTCAGGTAATGATTCATGTGGCCAAAGCAATGGCAGTAGTAGCACTTCTGCAGCAGTGGCACAAATGCCTTCTCGCGGTAGAGAAACCAACTGGCATTCACCGACTCAGGGAGCTTGTCATTCGAATGTGATGAAGCGTGTAGGGGTGGGTCTTAAGGCCCATCCCTGTTTTCTCATTACAAATTCAACCTTGACTGGTGTTTGGTCAGCCAGCTCTAAGGTGATGTCATCTATGGAGTAGTCAACGAGTTCCCTCTCATAAACCAATCCTTTCACGAAGTTCATGGTAGAGTGCTGAGTCACACTCACCAGCATGCCATCACGTGTGCGAAGGGCACTAATAATGGCCGCCTCGGAGGGATTCGACGCATTCACCAGAAGGCTTCCATCTAAGAAAAGGGTCACTTTTGGCTCTCTACCCAATCATGCTTGCTAGAGCTCATCTATGATGGCGAAACGTTTGAAACCAGCTGCTCGAAAATGCCAGTCTCCTCTGCCTGAAGGAGACCCTAACCAGATGGACTGGCTTCAACAAGATCCTTCTCTGAAATGGAGAAGGTCTTGGCTGTCACAAGGGCACAAGTCGGGAGAGAAGTTCCCTTCTTTCCTTGTGAGGCCTCGGGGACCTGAGCCATCTGAAGAGGAGATAGCACTGGGGCAGACTCTGGTTCCGTGCTTGGAACAGAGCCTGGGTTGGACCACAAGTAAGATCCTACCCTTTGTGGCTGGGTCACCTCAGGGAGGCCTCCATGCGCCCCCCCCCCCACCCCAAGACATCACAGATCCTATCCTAGGTACCTTTTGTCATCAAGTCTTAGGCCGGCTAACCGGCATCCATTGGGAAAGAGATGGGGGTAGAAACACTGGCCCCCTGTAAAATCAGAATGCGCAGGTGCAGGACATTAGGGGGCATGGGCAGATGAGCCAACAGGCTGTGCTATCCCTTGCCCCCTGAATAAGGTTGGCCCTATCGAGCCGCTCCCGCTGAGCGGTCAATATTTGGCCATCTGTGTGCTTTCTTGGCATTCCCCTGTGAAAGAAGAGGAGGGATTGCCACTAAAAAGACGAGGGGGGGGGGGGGGGGAGTCCCTTGCATCTATAGGAATAGGAGAGGAGTAAGCCTCCTCTCCGGTCAGATACGTTTGGAGGGTCCCCTGAGAAAGCACAGGGGGGGGGGGGAGCCCTTTTCTTTAATGGAGCTGCCCGAGAGCGGGTCTGATGCTGGTGAAGGGGGAGTAAAGGGAGAGTTTGTAAACTTCATTCATGGGCATGGGGCGACCCTAGTATTTGCACGGGACACAAACGTTAATCACCCCATGCAGTAGCCCACTCTGCAAGGGGTGAATACGGGGCAAGCAAAGCCAGCTTCCACCATTTGAGGCCATTCCTACCGCCTAGTGACCAGGCAGCCCACCAGCATGGCAGCTCCACCTTAGGCTCAGCATAAAATTAATAGTCCATGAAAAGAAAGACAAAAGTTATGTGAGGAAGGTGAGAGTGGGGGAGGAAGCTGGTTGTTAAAAACCCACCACCCTAATCTGGGGTGGTTGGGTGAGAGGAAGTTGGTCGGCGTCTACCCTGTGAAATTAGAGACCAACCAGAGAAAGTTGTGGAAGAGGTTGTAGGGTAAGAAGACAGGGTGTCAGAATGGGGCAGTGAGTCCCGTTAGCGTGGCAACCAGGAAGGCAAATCGCCACAACCCTTATGGGGTTGAGATATTGGATTTGTTTTTGATTCTTGTTGTCCACTGTTTTAATCTATTTCAATGCAGTCTGATATTTTTTATGTTAAGAAAGGGTTAGTTTTCCTATGGCCATGAGGAATGGGGTTCTTGTTTTGTTGATTGTTCTTTTTATGGAAGAGCTTTTTCTAAGGAAGGGAAGTTGTTGTTGAGGAAAATAGGGGGAAATTTCCTTTTATGTAATTGGTGTGGTTTGTCTCTCAATTATGTATTCTATCTCCACTACTTTATTCTTTTCCATTCTACAAGATTGATGTGTCCCAATATCTATATGATCAACAATGTCCAAATCAGTGAATGATATGAACTTGTTAAAAGTAGTTGACAACTCTGTGAGAGAAATTTTGTCCATATTCTTCACAGACTTCAGTACTCAATGCATAACCCACACACAGGAAAACTAGGAAATCTCTACACAATCGCTTCCCAACCAGAGTGCCTGGTAGCAGAAATCATGGATGCAGTCAAAATGGACATTTTACTAGAGACAGACATCAAAGAAAAACTCGTATGAAGGTGCAGGTTATAATTTTGGGAGGCGTGTGTGTAGATTTGGGGAAAATATGACATTTTGTGAGAACATGTACTGATTGGATGATTGGTAATTATGGCCCATTTGGGCATGAGAATCTTTTGTAAGAAATGGAACTTCACAAACCTGGCCATACATAGGAGTTGGAAAGATATCACCATGAGTATCCAACTTCACCCATTCTCCCTTTGGCAAGTAACACAGGTGAACCTGCAACAAAGAAGTGATTATTCGCAAAAATAAATAAATATTTAACAAAATGAAAATGTTTGTAACGTTATTCTCAGTCTCACTTTGGCAAGTAACACGGGTGAGCCTGCGACATAGAACTGATTATTTGCAAAGATGAAGAAATATTTACTATTAAGTAAAAGATCAAAATGTTCACATTGTTCTCATTAATAGACGGGTGGCAAGGATTTACCCTCTACTTACCAAATTAGATGAAGCTTCTCCAAAGGGGGTAGCAGTGCCTCCATACACAATCATGTAAGGGTTGCAGGCCACTGCTGAATGAGAGGCCAATTCATTTGGCATTCCTTTGTTGTTCCGAACACGTGTCCAACACTTGCTCAACGTGTCAAATTTCCACAACTGAAAGTAAAAAATGTGGTGTGAAGAAGTAAAAGTTTATTAATGCCTTAGTGGTAGGAAACTAAAATTAGTTGCAATGTGTTCTCAGTTGTGCATTAAAGGAGAGAAAATGTGACAATGATAGTGAGTGCCCTTTAAAACAGTGTCCAGGGACACAAATAACCTAGTGGTAGAAAGAATCCAAGAAAATGCAACATGGAAGATCCACCGACATCATCACTGAAGAATCCACACCAATTCTCTCTGCTTTTGAAGCTCAACTATCTCAGAGATGCAGCCAAAAGCTGAGGACCATGGTGGTCCATCCCACAGATACCATACTTCAAACCTGTCAAAAGGGTACTCAGGAGATGGCTTGTCTCATCACCCGATGCAGTAAAATCTGGACAATTAAATCCACACCACCACACACTCATTCTTTTTGCCGACAGCTGTGAAAATAGAGCAAGACCTGCCAGAGCTTGTCTTACTAATCCACAGGTATTTTTTTTAAGAGTTTATCTAGCGTACTCACCACGGCAGCCTAGTACTAGGCTACTTTATAATAACAACAAAAATAATAAAAAAGAAAAATGGCAACAAGCAGTTAGCAGGGTAGTGTCAGGGGAGGTCCGCCTCCCGACACTACCCTGCGACCTACAGAGAAAACAAATACAAGAAAAACCCCCAACTAGTTAAATAAAGGGGAGAAATCCAGCCTCCCCTCAAAAGTCTATAAGTTCACCAGTCAATGTGCACGAACTCGTCCCAAGTAAAAGGGATAGGCAGAGATCACCCAAGCTGGGACATTCAACATAAATGTGCTGAACAGTCTGGGGGACTACGCAGTCATCACAATAGGGCGCAGGCGAGCGCTCCATCAAATAGCGATGCAACACACGAATGTGCCCGTTTAGGAGACGACAGAAAGCGACATGAAGCCTTCGCGGCATTAAGGGGTAGGTACATGGGAACTCGCGGTGCAATGGCACGCAACTTTAAGTTCCCCTGGACCGTCTCCCATCTTCTTTGCCAAGCAGTCCGAAGAGCTGCCTGTATTCCTGCCATGTAGTCTGTGTGTGGAAGAGTGAAACGCTGGTCTGGTCGCCGGGTCCGCATGGAGTCTTTGGCGCCCTCGTCGACGCGAAAGATTCCTCGCAATTCCTACATGTCCAGGAACCCAGCAGAAGATAATCTCGACATCCGCCTGGCTAACCAAAACCATGGCATCACGGATATTGCGAACCAGGGGATGCGGAGATTCCAATGCCCCGAGGGAACTCAGGGCGCTGTGTGAGTCACTATAGATCACAATCCGTTCTCCAAACGGGGCACGTCGCGTAATCTCCCGTACCGAGTGGTGAATTGCCACCAGCTCAGCTGTGAAGACAGACGCAGCGCCTGGCAGAGCCCCGCTGACTTCAAACAGAGGGGATACGACGTGGAAGCCGACCCCCTCTTGGGAATTGGAGCCATCCATGTACACTGGCACGGTTCTAGCGTGACACGAAGTGTGCTGCAAAAAGGTCGAAAGCAATACTCCCGGCGCTGTACAAGCTTTGGGAGGAGAGACGTGGCGGCAAATAGCCAAAGGTGGTACCCTTCAGGGTGGCGTCCTGAGCAGAACCAGGGCGGCTACCGGCCCGAGAGCTATACCTAGCACTCAAAGAGAGTTTCTTAGCCCTAAACACAAAGGGCTTAGGCTATGACTGGCGTCTCTCGGCGGCATAGGCACCGTCGAAATCAGCTGCTGATGCAGTGAGAGCTGTTGGCGACTGAGGGAGGAACCGGGCTCGCGCGTACAGGCGAATAATGCACTGTACACGACGCAGAGCGAGTGGCATCTCCCCAGCATCGACAAGTAGGTTCTCAATGAGGAAAGTGCGGAAGGAACCGGTCGCCAGGCGAAGGCCGGTGTGGTGAATCGAATCCACCTTCCGCAATACACGCTCGACTGCGGATGCATAAAACTCACATCCCTAGTAGAGTTTCAACGAACAAAGGGTCCATAAAAAAAGTAAGGTAGTAGCCCTATCAGCGCCCCAAGCGCTGAATGTCACGGAACGGAGAATATCTATGGCGCGGGTACAAGAGACCCTAAGGCTGCGAATATGAGCCTCCCAGGTGAGGCGTCGGTCGAATACAAAACCAAGGAAACAGTGCAATTCAACCAAATCCAGGCATACCCCATTAAGAAACAAGTCTGGGTCTGGGTGGAACCGTGGATGTCAGCAGAAATGCACCACCTTAGACTTGGCCAAGGAAAACCGAAACCTGTGCGCTTCGGCATAGCGAGAGACGCGGTTCAATGCCTGTTGGAGTAGACGCTCTAGCATTGGCATCTGGGCCGGGCCGAAAGAGATCGAAAGGTCGTCCACATAGAGCGTAGCGAGAACATCTTCCTGCAGCACCGAGGTGAAGCCGTTGATGCTCAGGGCAAAGAGTGTGACACTGCGGACATTTCCTTGCGGGAGCCCCTCTTCCTAATATATTGGGCTGGAGAGGGCTCCCCCCCACCCGTACGCGGAATCGACGATCTCGCAAAAATTCAGATATAAGGATTGGGAGGCGTCCCCTCGCCCCCATCGTGTGGAGAGTCTCCATGATACCGTATCGCCATGCGGTATCATAGGCCTTATCCAGATCGAAAAACACCGTGGCGTAGTGCTGTCTACAAAGGAAGGCCTTGCAGATGGCATTTGCCAATCGGAGCAAAGCATCCGATGTGGAGTGGAACTTGCAGAAGCTGCACTGTGCAGAAGACAGATGGCCTCTGCTGTCCAGAAAAAGAGGCTAATATAACATTAACCAATTTCTCCATCAACGTGCACACACAGGAGGTAAGAGAGATTGAGCGGATACCGGCTGGGGTAGAGTGATCTCTCTAAAGTCGCGAAAAGTGAGCACAGTAGCGATTCGCCAAGAATCTCAGAGGATAGCCTCTCCCCAGATCCTGTTGAACAAAGCTAAAAGAAAGCCTATGCCTCGCTCACCCACGAAGTGAAAGCGGAACGCAACTCACTCAAAGAAAATCCGTCATTGAAGGGTTCTCCGCTTCTGGAGGTAAAGTCCAGCCGGCTGCCTTCCGGGATATCACGACGTGCAATTAATGCTGGCGGAGCAGCATCTCGGCTAGAGAATGAGGAGAAAGCGGTCGCGAAGGATTCCGCCACGGACGAGGGGTCCGAGATTGCGGCCCATTCTCGTGGAGAACGGGAGGGGGGTCCAGCGAGAACTTGCCCCGAATCTTGTTGACTCTAATCCACACATCTGCTAAAGGGGTCTTTCCGTTAGGTGAAGACACGTATGCCCGCCACCATCACGGAATTCACCGGCAGTGAAATCGTTCGGGCGACGCTTATAGCACATGTAGGCATAGCGCTTCTGCTTGCGGGCCGTCTCACACTCAGCTGACCACCAAGGAAGTGGTTGGCGTGCAAAAACGGCCAGACCTTCTACGAATAGTGGCTAGGCCCACGGCAATGAGGTTGCCGGAGAATTCAACTGCCTCATCTATCGACCTAAACTCCTCGACTGAGATAGAAAATTCAGTCATTTCCTGAAATGCACACCACCGCGCCCGCGCCAAGCACCACCGGGGCGGGCTCTCGCGCGGCAGCGGCCCAGAAAATGATATTTGAATGGGAAAGTGATCCCTACGATGAGAGGTCATCGACCACTCCCCAATCAAAATTGGGCTGTGCATCCGAAGAGCACAAAGATAGATCAAGGCAAGAAAATGAAGCGGTTCTCGTCGATCAGGTCGGCAAGGACTTGACCCCGGGGATTGATAGAGTAGTCTCCTCAGAGTGAGTGTCTACCGTTTAGATCTCCGAGCAAGAGAAAGGGCCTCGGCAACCATGCCACGACGCGGAAATAACAGTATACCTCCTATCAAGGTGCAGCTGCACAGCTAGGGACTGAAAAGTTAACGAAAGCGAAGAGAAGAACGAGACATCTTCCCGACTTTGTACATCAACAAGCGCGTTTAGTATGGCCAAAGCGGTGGCAGTAATAGCACCTCCGTGGCAGTGGCAGGAATGCCTTCACGTGGTAGCGATACCAACTGGCACGCACCAACTCAGGGAGCTTATCACAGTCGAATGTGACGAAGAGTATATGGGTGGGTCTCGAGGCCCCTCCCTGTTTTCTCATCACACGTTCGACCTTGACTTCCCCATGGTCGGCCAGCTCTAAGGTGATGTCCTCTATGGAGTAGTCCACGAGTTCCCTCGCATAAACTACTCCTTTCACGAAGTTGATGGTAGAGTGTGGCATCACACTTACAGGCATGCCATCAAGTGTGCGAAGGGCACTAATCATGGCTGCCTCAGAGGGATTCGACGCATTCATCAAAAGGCTTCTGTCCGAGAAATGGGTCACTTTCAGCTCTCTATCAATCACACTAGCTAAAGCTCTCCTCTAATGGATCATGTTGCCCTTACCCAACATGCTGCCATCAGTGGAGTGAATAACCAGGAAGTGTTTGAAGCCAGCAGGCTCGAAAATGCTGGGTAATCTCTGAATTTGGGGCCCTGATGTAATCAAGGCTCTACTCTGCGCACTTTTAGTCTTAGTCAGGGGCTATGCACCTGGGGGCGGCAGAGGGGCCAGATGTGCCGATCTTGGCTTGGTCGCTTAATGAAGTGGCAGCAGACCCATCCATCCCCACAGCCCCCACGGATGGAGAGGAGTCCTGTGTCTTTTTATTGTGTTTTTTCTTTTTAGGAGAGGAAACGATTGCTATAAATATTTTGAGATGGTACCACTATGGCTAGAAATATTTTGAGATGGTACTGCTATGTTAAATGAATGAGCCTAGAAAGGTTACTGAAAGAGGGCAGCTGAGATGATATGAGAGAATATGTATGAAGAGAGATGTTATCCCTAGTCATAAGGCAAGAGGGATAAAGCCCAGGTCTTTAACAGGTAAATAGGGAAAGAATAGGGCAGTTTCTTGATTATATCAATGATCTTTTTTATCCTATATATATATATTTTTTTTTAAGAGCTCATCTGGCGACTGCCTACTTGGGCATTAGTTGCCGTATTAAAACTGGCCTAGTTCTAGGCTACTTTAAAATAAAATTAAAGAGACAAAAAAAAACACCCAAAAAGGATGAAAGGAAGCAAGCTGGTGCATCGGGGGGAGGTCCCCCCGGCGGAGGAGCATGCAACCTAAAGGGAAAAAAAGCAAACCCTGCTTAAATAATAGGGAGAAAACTGGCCTCCCTCAAGAAGTCAACAAGTCCACCAGTCAATGTGCATGCACTCGTCCCGAGTACAAGGGACAGGCGGTAGCAACCCCGCCCATCCCCGTACCGGGACAGGCAACGTGCGCGAAGATCACCCAGACTGGGACATTCGACAAGAATATGCCGAACAGTCTGGGGGACGACGCAGTCGTCGCAATAGGGCGCAGGCGAGCGTTCAATCAAATAGCGATGCGTCACACGAGCGTGTCCGATTCGGAGACGACAGAAAGCGACCTGAAGCCGTCGCGGCATTGGGGGATAGGTCCATGGGAACAGTCGCGGCGCAATGGCACGCAACTTTAAGTTCCCTTAAACCGTCTCCCATCTTCTTTGCCAAGCAGTCCGAAGAGCTGCCTGTATTCCTGCCATGTAGTCGGTGTGAAGAAGAGCGAAACGCTGGTCCGGTCGCAGAGTCCTCGCGGACTCTTTGGCGCCCTCATTCCCCGCAATTCCTACATGTCCAGGAACCCAGCAAAAGATAATCTCGACATCCGCCTGGCTCGCCAAAACCGTGGCGTCACGGATTTCGCGAACCAGGGGATGCGGAGATTCCAATGCCCCGAGAGCACTCAGGGCGCTTTGTGAGTCGCTATAGATCACAATCCGGTCTCCGAACCTAGCACGTCGCGTAATCTCCCGTACCGAGTGGTGTATTGCCACCAGCTCGGCCGTGAAGACAGACGCAGCTGACTTCAAACAGAGGGGATACGGCGTAGAAGCCGACCCCCTCTTGGGACTTGGAGCCATCCGTATACACTGGCACGGTTCCAGCGTGACACGAGGTGTGCTCCAAAAAGGTCAAACGCAATACTCCCAGCGCCGTACAAGCTTTGGGAGCAGAGGCGTGGCGATAAATAGCCAAATGTGGTACCTTCCAGGGTGGCGTCCTGGGCAGAACCAGGGGCGCCACCGGCCCGAGAGCTATATCTAGCTCTCGAAGGAGTTTCCTGGCCCTAAACCAAAAGGGCTTAGGGTATGACTGGCGTCTCTCGGCGGCATAGGCACCGTTGAGATCAGCTGCGGATGCAGTGAAAGCTGTTGGCGACTGAGGGAGACGCCGTGCTCGCGCGTGCAGGCGAGTGATGCACTGCACGCGGCGCAGAGCGAGTGGCATCTCCCCAGCATCGACCAACAGGCTCTCAATGGGGTAAGTGCGGAAGGCACCGGTCGACGGGCGGAGGCCGGTGTGGTGGATCGAATCCACCTTCCGCAATAAACGCTCGGTTGCGGATGCATAAAACTCGCATCCGTAGTCGAGCTTCGAACGAACAAAGGATCGATAAAAAAGTAAGGCAGTAGCCCTATCAGCGCCCCAAGCGCTGAACGTCACGGAACGGAGAATATCCATGGCGCGGGTACAAGAGACCCTAAGGCTGCGAATGAGCCTCCCAGGTGAGGCGTCGGTCGAATACAAGACCAAGGAAATGGTGCGACTCAACCACATCCAGGTGCACACCATTAAGAAACAAATCTGGGTCGGGGTGGAGCCGTGGATGGCGGCAGAAGTGCACCACCTTAGTCTTGGCCAAAGAAAACCGAAACCTGTGCGCTTCAGCATAGCGAGAGACGCGGTTCAATGCCTGTTGGAGTCGACGCTCCAGAGTTGGCATCTGGTCCGCGCCAAAAGAGATCGAAAGGTCGTCCACGTAGAGCGTAGCGAGAACATCTTTCGGCAGCACCGAGGTGATGCCGTTGATGCTTAGGGCAAAGAGTGTGACACTGAGGACACTTTCCTGCGGGACACCCTCTTCCTGCTCCTTTGGGCCGGAGAGAGCTCCTCCCCCCCCCCCCCCCCGTCGCGCATGTAGGCATAACGTTTCTGTTTGAGGGCCGTCTCATACTCGGCTGACCACCATGGGAGTGGTCGGCGTGCAAACGGCCAAACATCCTAGGAATAGTAGTCAGGCCCGCGGCGATGAGGTTGCCGGAGAAGAACTCAAGGGCCTCATCTACCGACCTAAACTCCTTGACTGAGATAGAAAATTCAGTCATTTCCTGAAATGCAGGCCACCGCGCCCGCGCCAAGCACCACTGAGGTGGGCTCTCAGGCGGCAGTTGCCCTGTAAATGATATTTGAATGGGAAAGTGATCACAACCATTGAGGTCATCGACCAACCCCCAACCAAAATCAGGCTGTGCATCCGAAGAGTACAAAGATAGGTCAAGGCAAGAAAATGAAGCGGTTCTCGGACAGTGGTGCGTAAACTCATCCACTTTTAGGACACCCATCTCAAGCTCTTCGATCAGATCGGCAAGGACTTGTCCCCTGGTATTTATGGAGTAATCTCCCTAGAGAGGATCCCTGCCGTTCAGATCTCCAAGCAAGAGATAGGGCCTCGGCAACCGTGCCACGACGCGGCGGAAGTCCTCCGCGTCAAAGTCAGCTGACGGTGGAATGTACGCAGAAATGATAGTATACCTCCTATCCAGGTGCAGCTGCACAGCCATGGCCTGAAAGGAGGTATCTAAAGAGAAAGGAAGAACGCAGACATTATGCCGGGTGTAAACCGCGCATCCCCCAGCCCGGCCATCCCGCGGTGGTGGGGTCGCAAGACCCTTATACCCCGGGAGGGCGGGCAGAGGGCACGAACATGGTCTCCTGAAAAAATAGAGCTAACGGGGAACGGGACGAGACGAGCCGCCCATGCAGCTCCTCCCAGTTGGCCCGGAGTCCACAGCAATTCCATTGAAGAAATATGCCCTCCAGGCCTAGCTCGGAGGAGACGCGGGGGCCTTCCTCGAACAGAAGACCCTCACGGGAATGGCCGTACGCTTCCGGGGGCAGAACCCCGGGCGTTGTTGGCCGGACAAAGCGCTAAAGGCGCTGTCGCCTTCGAGGACTTATTGGGGGAGGTTGGGCTCGCCATGCGAGTCTTTTCCTCCTTCCGCCTCGAAAACTTAGGCGGGCGTTGCGGCTTCGGAGGCGGGGGGGGGGGAGGCCCTCTTTTCGAGGAACCACCGTTTCCGAGCCTCTCGCTCGTCCAATAGGCGTGGGCGAAGGAGCCGAAGCTACTTTGTTGCTGTCCTCCTTTCGGGAAACAGCTTTAGGAACCCCGGAAGATGGCCTAGCGACCATCTTCAGGGGTATTGCCTCCTGTGAGTCTAACGACTCGGTGGAGGCGCGTGGCCGTTTCGCCTTACGGGAAACGGTCACGCTGGGGGAAGAGGGGCGAGCCCTGGTTTTAGCCGGGGCAGGGTGTGAACCCTTTTTGCAGCTAGCTTTACCAGGGGAGCTCCCGGGTTGAGTAGAGCCCGCAGAAGGGCTCCAAATGGGCGCGGAAACCGTGCTTGTTGGCCTGGATGGGCCAGGAGCAGAGGGTGTCTTTCTAACTATTGAGGCATATGACGTCCCAGGCACAGCCGGGCGAGCCAGGAAAAGGGTCCTTAGCCTCTCGGAATGAGAGTCGACCCTGGGCCTGAACAGCCAGAATTTCTTTCTCAAGGAGATATGCACCACATTGCTTTGAAGAAGCGGGGTGCGGCTCTCCGCAATTGACACACTTGACCACAAACTATTTTGACTTATCGTGTGCGGCCTTGGAGCAATTTACACAAACTTCGGGTGACCCGACTTTGCAAGTCTACAAGAACGATTCGTATGGCCGAAGCGGTGACAGTAATAGCACCGCCGCGGCAGTGGCACAAATGCCTTCACGCGGTAGCTGTACCAACCGGCATGCACCGACTCTGGGAGCTTGTCACAGTCGAACGTGACGAAGAGTGTAGGGGTGGGTCTCGAGGCCCCTCCCTGTTTTCTAATCACACGTTCGACCTTGACCGCCCCATGGTCGGCCAACTCTAGGGTGATGTCCTCAATGGAGTAGTCAGAGTAGTCAACGAGTTCCCTCGCATAAACTACTCCTTTCCCAAAGTTCATGGTAGAGTGCAGTGTCACACTCACCGGGGTGCCATCAAGTGTCCGAAGAGCACTTATCTTGGCCGCCTCGGCGGGATTCGCCACATTCGCCAGAAGGCTCCCGTCCGAGAAACGGGTTACCTTCGGCTCTTTACCAATTGCACTAGCTAATCCTCTCCTCTGATGTATCATGTTGCCCTTGGACAACATGGTGCCATCAGTGGAGCGAATAACGAGGAAGCGTTTTAAGCGAGCGGGCTCGAAAACGCCAAGTAACCTCTGAATCAGGGGCCCCCGATGTCATCGAGGCTCCGCCCTGTGCACTCTTGGTCTTAGTCTTAGTCAGGGGCTCCGCACACAGGGGGGGTAAAGGGGCCGGATGTGCCGATCTTGGCTTGGTCGCCTACCAAAGTGGCAGCAGACCCATCCGTCCCCGCAGCAACCGCAGATGGAGAGGAGTCCCGAGTCTTTTTGGTCTTTCTTGTCTTTTTATTTTTCTTTTTAGAAGAGGAGGTCGGGGAATGAACCTGCTTCTCACCTACGCCGGCAGAAGCCCCCATGCCAAATGGACCAGCCTCAGCCAGGTCCCTCTCCGAAATGGAGGTCCTGGTAGTCGTAGGGCCACCTGTTGGAGGAGATCCCTCCCCTCCTTGTACTGCCTCGGAGCCCTCAGCCGTTTGAGGAGGACCTTGCATAGGGGCGAATTCGGGTTCGGTGCTTGGCGCCGAGCCCGGATTCCATTCCATGGAAGGCCGTACCGTCTGAGGCTGGGTTTCCTCAAGGACCATGTCTATCACAGGAGGGGCCTCCGGTTGGCCATCCCCTCCCAGGACATTGCAGGTCCCCTTGGCAGCATCAAGAGTCTTTTGTGGGCAGGCACAGGCCTTGACCCCGTCAAGGTTTAATATTCTTGCCAGCAAGTCTTTTGAGGGAAGGGGCCTGGCTTCCCTCTCCCCCCTAAGGGGGTTTGCCCTACCGAGCCACTTACACGTGGGTCGGTCGGCAATGGGCTGCCTGCTGGCTTTCTTGGCAGTCCCCTTAGAAAGAAAAGGAGTGAGGGGGAGTCCCCTTCACCCGTAGGTGTACAAGAGGAGTAAGCCTCCTCTCCAGTTAAAGAAATATGTAGGGTCCCCTGCACAAGCACAGGGATGGGGACCTCCATCTTTTCGGTGGAGCTGCCCGAGGGCGGATCCGTCGATGAGCAAGGGGAAATAAGGGGGAGATTTTTTTTTAACATCATTGGGCATAGTGACCCTAAATTTTCTGCGGGACGCAATAGCTCACCACCTTTCACAGTTGCCTGCAAGGCAAGAGGTGCTTGCAGGCCCGGCAGAGCGAGGCGCCGCCATTTGGGATGACCCCTCCTGCCTGGTGGCCTGGCAGTCCATCGGCATGGCAGCTCCACCTTGAACACGGCGTAAAAGGATAGATTGTGAAGAGGAGAGGAAAAGGGATGTGAGGAAGGTATGCGTGGAGATGAAACAGGTTGTTAAAAAAAAATCCCAAACCGGAGCTCAGGGGTTAGGGAACGTTGTCCCCTCCCCCCCCCCCAGCCCCGATCCGGGACGGTTGGCTTGAGAAGAAGGTCCGCATCTACCCTGTGAAATTAGAGGCTGACCAGAGAAAAAGTTGTGGGAGAGGTTGCATGTAAAGCGAGGAAACAAGTGTTTTGAAGGAAGGAGAAGAGGCTAAGCTGGGGTCGGACAGGGTGCTGAGTCCCGTCAGCACGGCGGCCAGGATGGCAAATCGCCGCACCCCTTACACACCATAGACACCTAAGTAATTCACCAATGATCATAATTTAAGTTTAAATAGTTTACCTGCATTAAAACAGACTAAATAAGGAGTCTTGGGTGTCCATTTCAGCCAAATGTCTGGTTTAACCAATGATAGGTATTGTTGGTACATAAATGATACTAGAAGTATAAACACTATGTTGCACATAATACACTAGCAAAATTACAAAAAATGCCCTGTAAACATAATATCTATTTTGTAAAATTATTTAAAATATTATGAATTTCTTTTGAAGCCATGATTGTAAAATAATATAAGGCTGAAAGATCACGAATGACTAAAATGGCAGAGATAATTGCAGGGCAATACAAGACTGCTACTCAAAGATAGCGGTGAATAAGTAACAACAAGCTGACTAAGCCATCTAGTGGCCACTCTCAGAAATACTTCTTTTTTTTAGCTATTTTAACAATGTTTTTCTTTTCATTTTTTTCACAATTTTTTTTTTCATATTATATAGAAGCAAGCTATGTCCTCTAGACAGTTTCTCTCTTAAGCCAGAATTTATTTGGTTTATCTGATATACAGACTAACAAGGTCTGTTTTAATAAGGGTAGACTGTAGTATATGGAGGCAGCCTTCCTCCTCCAGAAGCTCAATCACACCACAATTTGGCAGTGAAGATGAAGATTTATTTCCTGAAAACTTTATAAGCTAACAGTCTGATTGATATCAATAATTTTCTTACAAATCTATCGCTTTCTTTACATTCAACTTACTTCTTTAAAAAGTGGACAATTTTCCACCCAATCATCATCATCATATTCATTCGGTTGAATAAACTGATTGTAGCCTCCAAAAACATAGAGATTTGTTCCTATACATATTAAACGATGACCACTCCTTGGTAATGGAATTGGAATTCCTGAAAGGGCAGAATACGAATTTACCACCTTATTCCTCTTAAAATTAAACTCTATAAATTAAACCTTTGTATGGCCACCATACATTCAAAAAATTTAGGAAGTATATAGCTGAAATTCATAGTTCTGAAGGATATGTATATTAGATCTGCCACAAATCTAAAAATATTTACCTAGAAATGCATAATTTTTAATAATGATTAGCATTTTTAAAATAATTTTATACTAAAATTAATTTAAAATTATATACACTGAGCAAATGTCATGAGGAAAAGTTATATTGAAAATACAAAATCTAATTCTATAATTACTAAAAAAGGTTTTGCATCACTGTAAGCTAATAGTTTAGTTTAGTTTAGTTTAAGGGAGAACAAGGTGGCAGCTGCCCAATCCTAATGGATTCTTAATGGCAGCACTGTTAAAACAGGGTCACCTAAAAAAAGTCAGAAGAGGCGTGGGAGACACTCAATAATAATGGGGAAAGGCAAAGGATTAGAAAAAACAGTACAACACACAGAGATGCAAACTTAAATTATGGGCATACAGCAGGCATTCTAAAAACAAGGGCAGCTGGGGCAATAAACAAATGATATGCGCCAGCCGCAGGGGAGGGCACACGATAAAAGATAAAATAAACCTAAACACAAAAATGGAAAGAATTTATAAAAGGGATAAAATGCCACTTTGTGATAGAAATGTAAGGAGGGTGGACAACCGAAGGGAGTCCTCTGATAAAATAATGCAAAGTCGAGTAGGGAAGGCGATGCCAGAAAGGGTGGGGAAGCAAAAATTTTGAAGAGAAGGCAGGGACAAACTACTAAAATGTGAGCCACAGACAGCTCGCCACCACAAAAGGGACAACCAGGGGCAACTTGGCCTCCACCTGAAACTAAATAGCCATGGGTGAGTCACATGTGCCCAATTTGCAACCTGCAACGAGCAACCTCCCAAGACCAGAGTCGCTGAGAGTTAGAGGACCAGGAACGGACAGAGCATTTAATAAGGGACAGCTTAGAAGAGGGGAACGAATCCCATTCTCTCTGCCACAAACAAAAGATATAGCCCCTGATTACAAGGTAGGAATCCATAAAGGGCAGAGGGGCTGTATCTGGCACCTCGAAGGTGGGCGAGCAGGCTAGCCAATCAGCTGCCTCATTGCCCGGGACCTCAACATGAGCCGGAGCCCAACAGAATGCCACCTTGTAAGGAAAGGCATTTCTGACCAGCCAGGAGCGAATCCATAAAACCAAAGGGTGTGTGGATGTAAAAGAACAAACCGCCTCCAAAGCAGGCCGGGAATCACTAAAAACAATAAAATCTAAAGAATTGAGGGATAAAATCAAATTAAAAGCCAAAAGAATGGCCATCAACTCTGCAGTAAAAATGGATGCTACAGGAGGGAGGGCAGACCGAAGAGACTCCATAGAGGACACTGCGGCTGCCCCAGCACCGAGGTTCAACTTTGAGCCATCATATAGATGGGACGCTGGTGAGCATGAGAACACGCATGTTCAAGAAACAGGCACTTTAATAGACGAGGGTCAGTAGACCCTTTTTCTCGAAATGCCAAAAAGCAGTACAGACCTCAGGAAAGCGGATGCCCCAACACGGAGCCGGCGTGAATGGGAGGGCCAACCCCCCCGAGAACACCCAGGGAGGATAGATGGTCCCCAACCCGGAGCCCCAGAGGCCGGGGTAGAGATGACCACTGATCAAAAGATGCTGAAGAGGATGGGGCAAAAAGGCATTCATGGAGTGGGGATGAAGGGTACTGCTGAACACGAAACAGAAATGGTAGGCACACATGCAGCCGGTGGTATCGCAAGGGAAGCACGGCAACCTCAACAAAGAGGCGAGGGAAAGGCGAGGTGCGAAAGGCTCCACTACTAAGACGGGCCCCAAGCGAATGAATAGGGTCGAGTATTTTCAAGGCTGAAAGAGACGCTGAAGAATACACCTGGCAACTGTAGTCCAGCCGGGAATGGACCAGTGCCGAATAAAGCAACCACAAGGTGCACCTATCACCACTCCAAGTGGTGTGAGATAAAACATAAGAACATAAGAACATAAGAAAAGAAGGAGACTGCAAAAGACCATTCATGGCCTACACTTGGCAGCTCCTGTAAACACTTGGCAGCTCCTGTACACTTGGCAGCTCCTAAGCAAATCCATAGCCTTCGAACAGGACGCCCTCAAGCGACGCAAATGGGGTACCCAAGTGAGCTTGCTATCAAGCGTTAAACCCAAGAACTTAAAAACGGGGACATATTCAATCGCCATGCCATTCAAGAAGAGGGGAGGGGGACCAAGGACACCACAAACCCAATAAAAATGCATGGCCTTCGTTTTGGTGACCGAAAAACGGAAACCCTTTGAGACACGGCATCAATTGACAGCTGTAATCGACAGGCAGCAGAATGGAAGCGGGGAGATGAACAAAACAACGCCAAGTCATCCACGAAGAGGGAAGCCAAAACTCCCTCTGGAAGAGTGGACACCAGACTATTAATGGTAACGGCCAAACATGTCACACTCAAAACACACCCTTGGGGAACACCCTCCTCTTGAATCCACAAGCCTGAGAAAGCATCCGCAATACGGACCTTAAAATTATAGGACGATAAAAATTCTTGAATAAAAAACAGTAAAAACCCCCTCATACCCCAATCATATAACTGACGTAAAATACCATATCTCCAGGTGGTATCGTAGGTCTTCTGAATGTCGAAGAACACCTGTAACACCTGATGCCTGGAGGAAAAGCCCGTAAAACGGCGTCTTCCAAACGAATGAGGTGGTCTAGAGTACTATGACTACTGCAAAAACCACACTGAAATGGAGAGAGGAGCGAGTTGGACTCCAAAAGCCAAGTGGGGCGAACTTGGACGATCTTCTTGAACAACTTACTCAGGCAGCTCGTAAGAGCAATCGGGCGATAGTGACTGGGGTCCAAACCGTCCCTACTGGGCTTGAGAAAAGGTAGAACAACCCCCACACGACAGGAGGACAGATAAATTCCTTTGACCCAAAGCAGGTTGTAGAGTTCAACCAAAAATAACACCGGGTGGAGATGGAGACGACGGAGAAAGTAGTAGTGGATGCAACCATCACCGAGAGGGGTGGAGCTACAGTGAGACAAAGCATCCCGCAGCTCATAGACGGAAAAGAGAGCATTATAAGAGTAGGTGGCGCACGTGGTAAAATCTAAAAAGCGAGATTCTATGGCGACCTTATGATCGAGAAGCGATCGAGAAACAGTCGAGGATAGCTACCAACGCTACTCACCGAGGCAAAATGGTCAGCCAGAGCTTCGCTGACCAACCGCCCATCGGACACAAGCGAGCCTACAATGTCCAGAGTGGGGATAGCATGACCAGCGTAGGACCACGGATCTTATTGACCCGCTTCCAAACCCGAGTCAGTGGCGTGGCCGAAGAAATGGAAGATACGAGTACGTACCGGCGCCAAGACTCAAGCGGGCACTTTGGCGGATGGCACGAGCCCGGTTCCGATCGACCCTATTCGAGACGGTCGGGTTCCGCCTATAACGGGAATGGGACAACTGATAGGCAGAAATAGCCGACGCGCAATCCTTCGACCACCAGGGGACGGTGGAGCGCCCTGCAACAGGGCACCTCGGCGGGACGAAGCGCTCAGCAGCCTCAAAAATATCAGTAGTAAAATATAAGACCTCTGAATCTATGGAATCAAAGGATTTTTTTTTTCTTATAGAGCCCATCTGGCTGGTATCGAAGGAAACCCGGGAGGCATCAATAAAGGAACCCTCCAGGAACCCGACCCAATTTAGTCTCCGCAGATCTCAATGAGGAGGGAGGGAAAGGCATGGGCCAGAAAGGGCGGCCGACAGGACTATCGGGACGTGATCACTCCCGGAAAGGTCGTCCCGAATCGACCACCGTAAGTCGAGGAAACAGTCGGGCGAACATAAGGACAAGTCTACAGCACTAAACGAATCCGTTTGAACATGGTAAGAAGTAAAGTCGCCGGAATTTAAAAGACAAAGGAAACCGGGGAGGAGAAGACATCAAAACAGAGGATGCCTGAACAACCAACTCGGGGGCCAAACCAGCCTCATCAGAGAGAGCGCAATTGGACTCCGAACGGGGTGAGGAGGAACCCTTCCGTTTGCGCTGAAGCAAAGGAATGGGAGGAACTGCTGGATATCCTCCAACGTCTCAGCTCATCGGTCTCACGGTCTACTACAGAGGGAGGAACATGAGGGGAGACCAATAACAAAGGAGAGGGTGCAATGGAGGAACCACAAGGAGGGACTGAAAGGCAGGGGAGAAGGAGCAACAGAGGGATCACGAGAAGACAAAAGAGGAGTGGGATGACCAGGAGGAGGACAGCTGGAATTCAGCACCATAGAATGTAGAGTATAAAAGGGGGTGCAAACTCGCACAGAGCAGTCACTGTCTACCATTGAGACACCTACTCAGAGTGCCGGCACAACCAGGAAGGTAAGCCCGTTGACCCCTGACCCAACCATTGTTTTAAAAATGGCTGGCAGGCCTCGGAAATTTACAGGTTGGTAAAGCAAAGACCCCCAAGAACACCACTGTGGCTCAGGCACTCACCAACCAACAGATGCAGGACCAGCTAAAGGGTCGTGCCCCCTGATGGACAGCTCTGATACACTGAGATCGACAAACAAACATAGATGGAAGGATGATGCAGGGTGAAAGAGAATTGGTACACAAGATGAAGTAGGGGTTAGCAGAAGGAGAAAAAGGATGCCAAGCTGGGGCCGGATGGGGCACTGAGTCTCGTCAGCACGGCGGCCAGGAGAGCAAATTGCCATGCCCCTTACAGGGCTGTAAACTAATAATTTATTTAATATACTATAGACAAAAGCACTCTATAGAGAAATGTTATGTACAATCAATTTACAATACATTTGTTACATTTTAGATTATTATTAAAAAAATCTAACGGCTGACTTTCCATCCTTAGCACCATTACTGATTAGGAAGTTTTGCGGGAAAAATGGGACTTAATTTATTTAATATAGCAACTATCCCTTGGTCATTGTGAGCTCAGATTGTAGAAAATGTTAGGAAGACATTAATACCTTTTTGTTAAAATGTTAGGAAGACATTAATACTTCTTTGATAGAATGTTAGGAAGACATTAATACCTCTTTGCTAATATGTTAGGAAGACAATCTCTCTTTGCTAAAATTATGATATCTAGAAAAGACATCAATCAATTCAAAAGTAATGATATAATTACACATTTCTTGAGGAGCAAAAAAATACATTGCCATATAAAAAGAAAATTACTATTATGACTAAATAAACATACATTCTTCCATGCTTAGTTACCCAGTCATCCATCCAGAAGGGAGGGAGGGAGCAATATAAAGAAATTTTTCACATTAACACTTTTGGTGCGGAGAGCAACTTGAGTCGCTCAAATATAGTTAATGCATGAAGGCGAGATACGCCTTTAGTTTATATTACTTACAAAAAATTATTTCAAGGCGGTATGCTTTGAGAGTCGCTCAACTCAAATTGAGTCATTTTTCTAATATATATTCCAGCGATCGCAAGATTTGAGGCAGTAATGTTGTAGCTGTAAATGTGATATGTTGCGATAAGTTTGACTTGCCTTTATGTTATTGCTTTACTTATTCATGTTTTTTTGCATGTTTATTATTGTTTTTATGGTGATTACCATTTTAAGAATCATTATGAAATATATTTTATAGTGTTACAACTATATTTCTTTATTAAAATGTAGTATTTTTGTACAGCAAATTGGGGCCTGTGG
Organism: Ceratothoa steindachneri; assembly: GCA_963969495.1. Classification (NCBI taxonomy): domain Eukaryota; kingdom Metazoa; phylum Arthropoda; class Malacostraca; order Isopoda; family Cymothoidae; genus Ceratothoa; species Ceratothoa steindachneri. The sequence continues at coordinate 166,588,828 of OZ018329.1, read as the reverse complement.
TACAGTCAGATCAAATCGCAAGGGCCTTCCTACTGAAATAAAACAGCTAAAATTGAAAAAAGGTGATCTTCCAGTTGCATAGATTTATGACAACCAAACACCCATGACTACTCCTGGCAAGATACAGGAAGGGTAAATATGATTTCTCCTGTGGGCAACAAGAATAAGTTTAGTTTAAGTAAATTTAAGGAAAGGAAATAAAAAATATCAATAAACCTAATATACAAATAGCCTATAATAAATACATGGGGGGAGTAGATAAATTTGATCAGCTTTGCTCTAAATATCCTTTCAACAGAAAATCAAAAAAGTGGTATCAACCGATATGGTATTTTATGGTAGAAGTGGCTTTAATCAACAGCAATATCTGCTATAATATTCAAAACTCCAATGGTAAAATGTCACTCTCTAAATTCAGAGAAGTTGTAAAGAGAATGCTAGAAGATTATGCTATTCATAATCCTAAAAAATGAGAGAGGGAAAATGAGAGTACACCGATAGCAAATAGGTTAGTGTGAGAGGCATTTTCCATCAATGAACGAAAACAAAAGCAAGTTGAATTGTGTCGTTTGTAGCGTACTTCCAAATAAATCTTACAAAAAAGGGAAAGGAGATTGTAAGAGAAAACAAACCTCGTATGTTTGTAATAAATGCCCTGGAAAGCCACCATTGTGCATTATTACTCGTTTTGAGATTTACCACACAAAAAAAGCTTACAAGAAAGTATGTACATGCAATCAGGCCAAAAACTAGGCCAGCAAAACTATGTAACTAAAGTTGCTCACCGCCATTTAGCGCATAAGAAATATTGTAAAAGTGACTCAAGTCGCTTTCAGCCCTTTAGGAATTAAAAAGTAATTTTTAGCTTTTAATTTTACAACTTTTTTTATTCACTTTTCAAATTGTATTATAACATTGTAATTATGAAAATTCAATAAATTTTTTTATTTGCAAGCTTTTTTATTTTATGGACAAAAGTGCAATCTTGTGATTAAAATTTTCCCCAAATGCGCTGCACCAAAAGGGTTAAATAAGATTAAGATGACAAATTTTTCAACAGAAAATTAAAATATATAAAAAAGGTTTTTTTAAATTTCCATCAATTAGGGGTAAAAGTGTAAGTACCAGAAAAGAGATAAGAAAATAATTGTTGATATTTTTCAAAAACAAATCTTATTTGTGATGAGACAATAACAAAATTCTTATTTTACCGATATTTCAAATCCAATTCCTTAAGAGCTATTAATATTACTTGATCAATTACACTTATTAGTAATAACAATTGCTGGCCGACTAAAAGTCACTAGGGGTATTAATATTACCTACTTCTTTTTCACTTATTAGTAATAACAATGTTAGGATGACAAAAAGTCACTAGGGCTATTAATAATACTTGATCTTTTTTGCTTATTAGTAATAACAATGTTGGACTGAATAAAAGTCACTATGGCCATTAATATTACTTGATCTTTTGAGGCCAGCCTCCTCCAAAAAGTTGGATATTTCACAAATCTGTGCATCCGAACCTGTCCTGAGTACAAGGAATAAGCAGTAGCGATGATAATGAGACAGGTAACATGCACACAGTCTGGGAGACTCTTTTTTCAGTGTGGTAGCCCATCTGGTGACTGCCTACTAGGGCATAAGTAGCTGTACTTGACACAGCCTACCACTAGGCTATATTATAAAACAAATAATATGTACATAAATGACAACAATAAAAAAGGACAGAGGCTAAAAAAAAAGCACAAGGGCAATAAGGAAGTGCCCTCCAGGCTCCCCCCTGGCTCAGGAACATGCGACCTAAAAAGGGTCAAATAAAGTGGAAGATGCCAGCCTCCTCCAAATGTTGTACAGTCCACAAGTCTGTGTGCACTAACCCATCCTGAGTACAAGGGACAAGTGGTAGCGATACTGATCGTCCCAGTACCAGGGCAAGTAGTGTGCAATTCAACAAGAATGTGCCAACCAGTCTGGGGGATAACACAATAAAGTGCAGGCAAGAGCTCCATCAAATGGCGGTGCATCCCACAGAGTGCACCAAATTCAAAGATGACAAAAAGCAATCTGAAGCCATAGCAGCATTGGGGGTAGGTCCATTTGGAACAGTCGTGGCACAATGGCAGACAATTTTAAGTTCCCCTCAGGACAGTCTGGGAGAGCGTGCAGTCGACCAAGTAAGGTATAGGTAAAATGCTCCATCAAATGGCAGTGTGTGCCACGAGTGTACTAGATTCAGTGAAGACACAAGTGACATAGGGACATTGGGGGATGTGTCCACCAGAACAGTTCAAATGCAAATTCAACAGGTGCTATTGGGAACTGAGAGAGATGCTGGGCACCCACGCACATACAAGCGCATGGCATAGAGCGAGGGCATCTCCCCACCATCAATAGTGAACTTTCAATAGGCCACGGTTTCCAAATGTACATCATCAGCGTGGTCAATTGCATTCAAATTCTGCAATTTAGCAGTCATCATGGAGCTGTGAATAGTGACAGAAGTGTACTACCTTAGTCTTGGCCAAAGAAAACCTGAGCATTTCACCAGTGAGAAATGTGGTTCAATGCCTGTTGGAGTCAATGCTCCAAAGTTGGCATCGAGGCTACACCAAAAGTGATCAAAAGATCATCTATGTAGAGTGTAGCAAGGACATCTTCCAGCAGCACTGAGGGAATGCCATCCTCCTCTTGTCCTTATTGGAGTGGACTTAACAATCTCGCAAAAACTCTGATATGATGATTGGGAGGCATACCCTAGCCCCCATATTGTGCAGGGTCTCTAGATCAAAAAATACTGCCAAGTTGCGATGAGAAGGGCACTATTTCAGACTCTCTGTATCTCATGTAGGTGTGTATTAGATAGGGTTGGTGTCCAGGCTGAAGATCCATAGTATATTATGATGTGTTTGAAGTGACTGTATATAATGTTCAGAGCTCCTTTCTGTTGCCTGAAGTTGGTGTGTTTGGGTGTTCTAAGGGTGTTGAGCAAAGCTTGTGTGGCTCTAGGTTGACATCCAGTAGTGTGGGGTTACTACAGTTGATTGGGAGAGGTTATGTCTGTGGAGAAAGATGTGTGGGTGGAAATTACCATGGGTAAAGAGGGTGACTGTTATTTTGAGGGAAAGGTGGTCACTGTTTAGGTTTAGTGGGAACCAGTTTTGCACAAGTTATGGATATGTATTGTTCAGGTTTCTGGAGACTGTGTGTAGGGACATGGATTGGGATGAGATGGATAGGTCCTCTGGATATAGATATTTAGATGAACTGTTAGAGTAGTAGGGATGGGTAATGTCATGTATGAAAAGGTTGAAGAGGGTAGGAGAGAGGACGGCACTTTGGGGAACCCAGTTTGGATGCTTTTCCCTTTTGGATTGGGACTTGTGTTGGAGGACTTGGGAATAAGGTACTAATAAGATACCCCCAGCTACAACTCACATTAATTTCAAGCTTTTTCCACCGCACACTACTACATCAAGGCTACACTCTAGCCAATTATGAATGTCATCTAATTCTGTCAAGGCTTGTAGCATGGCAAGTGAGAAACTTATAAGCTCTGCATGAACCGAGTCTTTTAAGGCTCTGGGATAGCAGTCAATTAATAAGCCCACTGATCTCTGTGAGATACAGTGGTTCAGATTTTGTCACTGCTTTAATACCTTTCTTTCTTTTCCAACATGCCTCTTTCCCATCTACACCTTTCCATTTTACACTCAATACATGATGTGACCACTCGGGAGGAGTGCATGCAATCTACACTTACTTAGCTTCTGTGACTTTCACGCAAATAGCAACATCCCATCAGCTTTCTAACACAAGTCAAAACAATCATGGTACTTACACAACCCATTTCAATGCACCATGTCTCTAGTAAACAAAGTACTGACAACCTAACTTTACTACACAAGTCTATGGAAGCCTCAGAGTAACTCATCTTGCAAGATAATCAATCTATACAAACAGTAAGTTCACTCTTTTACTTAGATACACTTCTATGCATAAGGAAGATGGGTATAATTGAATACTTATTCATCATGTAACACAAAATCTTGATTTGGAGTGTCAATAATATAACTAATTAATGAAATACTTACGTTGTGATTCTTCCAATTTCAAGCGCTTTGGCTTTTTAGGTATATTTGGTGTAATACATTCTATTTTAAAAGGAACAAATGAGTACTGGACATTCGGGCATGTTTTTTTCCTATCCATAATTGGCTGACTCAGAACTTGTAAAAGATTTTAAAAACAAACTAAACATTTACAAAAATAAAATATATCATTGAGTATCAGCATGACCTGAAAGTTAAAGAAGATTTTGTAATATATATAATTAGTTTAAAAATTATATAAAAATATGATTACTATTTACCATTATTATTAAACAATTATTTAAAAAGCCAATTTCCAAAAAGGGTAGTGCTGCTCGAGATATGAAAGAGCCCCAGTTACTAGTTGGATCCCCCAGGGGTTAGTTCTCAGCAGATAATTAATGTTCATAATATATATAAATGACCTTGATAACAGGCCAATTAGTCAAATTTCTAAGTTTGCGGATGACACCAAGATAAGAAATAGTGCTGCAGCTCGATGCAATGTCATGGACTGCATCAAGACCTAAACAAAATTTTAGAGTGAGTAGATAAATGGCAAATGAAGTTCAACATATATAAATGCAAAGTTATGCATGTAAGATTCAAAAATCTTAAAACAATCATATGAGTGGCTAACTTTTGGAATCTGAAGATGTGGAAAAGGATCTTGGGGTCATAATTTCAACAGACTTCAAAGTGTCCAAGCAATGCATGAAAGCCACTAAAAAAGTAAATTGAATGCTAGGATACATCGTCCAAAATTTTCCCTATAAGTCTAGAAACAATCTTAACTTTAGATAAATCATTAGTTCAACCACATCTAGAGTATATGGTTCAGTTCTGGTCTTTGAGCCTTAGCAAATATGTGGAAGTATTAGAAAAAGTACAACGCAGGATGACTAAACTGATACCCAAACTTAGGAACAGACCCTATGAAGAAAGACTACACTGTCTAAACCTTTTGTCACTCACAAGTAGACGTTTACACAGCCGGCTGATAGAGGTTTTTAAAACAAATGTTTTTTCCAACATGAATTACTTGCAATTATTCCAATCAGATTATAGACCGAATACCCATCAACATGGATATAAATTAGTCAACAAACGATTCGCCAGTGACATAGTGGAAAAACTTTTACCTATAAAATCACTCAAACATGGAATAGCCTACCCGACAAGTACCTGAAAGTATGTTGGTTAATATATTTAAAAACAGACTGGCTGAGTACTATTTGCGTTTAAATGTAACCTTGTAGGTGCACAGAGAAATATCACTTTACAAAGATCGTTTGTTGACTAATTTATATCCATGTTGATGGGTATTCGCTCTATAATCTGATTGGAATAATTGCAAGTAATTTGTGTTGGAAAAAACATTTGTTTAAAAACCTCTATCAGCTGGCTGTGTAAACGTCTACTTGTGAGTGACAAAAGGTTTAGACACTGTAGTCTATTGTTGTTTCCTATTGTGACCTGTATCAAATAATAACCATAAAGAATTACCACTTGGGTCATTTCATATCAAGTGGTCCAATTTTAGGAATCACCACCCACTTCTCACCATCTCAGATTTTGATGAAATTTGGTACTTGGCCCAAACGGACCTCTGCAAAACTTGTTATGTAGCTGCTATAGTTTCCAAGATACAGTACCCCTGGTTTTGACCCCAAACACCAGAACAGGACTGGTAGTTTCATGGAAGCATTTTTAAGCGACCTTTACTCAGTTGTTATATGCTTTTGAGGTGCTGAAAATGACTAGTCAGGCCTATTTTTTTGTAAGGGTTTCAAAACTTAAATAAATTTTGACCAAGGTGGCTTAGTTTTCTCACAAACTGAGATTTAAAATGCAAAAAAATTACCTGTAACACCAACCAGTGCTGCACTCATGAGCCTATATCTCCTGAACATTGGGGTTATACGATACCAAACTTTTTTCCTGGAGTGGTATCTAAGAGGGGCGGTCAATAAATTTTGCAATTCGGATATAAGGAAACAAGATACGAGGAAAAGTGTTTTATTATTTTTCAATATAACTACCCTCGACTTCAATGCACTTGCGCCACTTGTCCCGAGGCTTTGAATTCCCGACAACCAGAAATCTCCCGACTGCTGTTCAATCCACTCCTGGACGGCGAGCTGGACATCTTCATCGTCCCCAAACTGGTGTCCACGCAGTGCAGCCTTGAACTGGCGGAATAAAAAGTAGTCACTAGGGGCCAGATCTGGACTGTAGGGGGAATGGTTGAGCTCCTTGAATCCGCACTCACGCAGGGCAGCTTGTACAACTCTGGCCTTGTGGACTTTGACGACATTGAAGTCGATCATGGGGAGTGAGGTTTCTAGGGACCCAATGGGCAGAGACCTTGGTCATGGCCAAATTGTCGTGGATGATGTTGATAACACTTCCATGTGATATTCCAAGTTCTCACTCGATTTCTTCGACCTTCACCCGTCGATTTTCAAGGATAATCCTCTCCACACGGGCCACATTGTCCTCCTTGGTCACGTTTGATGGGCGTCCTGGACAGGGGTTATCTTCAATGGACTCACGACCATGGCGGAACTCCCTATTCCAGCGAGCAATGGTTACATAGGAAGGGGCGGTGTTGGTGTACACTGCAACCATGCGTTCATGGATCTCTTTTGCATTCTTGCCTTCCTTGGTCAAAAATTTGATCACTGCGCGGTGCCCAACCTTCTCCATTGTTGAAAAATTTGTGGCTGGCGATCTGCGATCAGTTACTGCTTCTTAAATAGATGAGGCAGGAGCGTGTGGCTACAGGTTCTGACTTGTAATAATTTGTCCTAACACAAACCCCCACAAACAGCCATCCTCCTTCCTCTGTTTTGCCCTACCGATTCGCAAAGCTTATTGACCGCCCCTCATAACTTTTTAGTCTGTGTGCCAAATTGGAAGTTTCTAGGTCTAATAATCTCTACATTAGACCCTATCAAAGTTGGTCACAAATAGAAAAATGCGAAAAATGACCATGTTCAATCAGTTATTTGACTATCATGCCAGTTTTTTTATCCTCTTTTCGGGGGTCTCATGGAAAGAGCATGTCAAATAGCCTTGGAGACCAAAATATTTTTATTGAGACTGAGTTGCTTCTTGGTCAAATGCTAACTTGAATTTGCCCTAGTTTTGGCCTTTCGGAGCTTAGCTGGAACTTTTCGACGTGTAAAAAATGTGTACACTCTGACAACATACCACCAATTCTCTGACACAGGTCACAGATTGGTATCCCCCATTACCTAGGGGCCACATCCGATAGCCGTGCAGGTCCAGCCACAGGCCCTCCCACCCACCTCTCTTCTCCAATCCTCCATGCTGTGCTAGTGTTCGGTTTCTTGCTGGTTCCTAAGCTGGTGTGGGTTTCTTCTCCAAGGTTCCCAAGCCATGTGTGGGTTTCTTCTCCAATGTTCCCAAGCCATGTGTGGGTTTCTTCTCCAAGGTTCCCAAGCCATGTGTGGGTTTCTTGTCTGAGGTTCTCAAACCTTCAGGTGGGTTTCTTAGTGGTTCCCAAGCTTAATGTGGGGTTTCTTACTGGTTCCCAAGCCAAATGTGGGTTTCTTACTGGTTCCCAAGCCATAGCCAAGTTCTTCTTATTACATAGCTGCAAACTTTACCTGTCGAAGCTGTTGGTACAGGAACAATGCACAGAATGTGAATTTCTGGCCAGTGGAAGTTCCTGCAAGGTCCATGCGAGTGCATAAAATTTATCAAAGCATCTTCTTCTTCCAGGCACACCTTGCCAATGTTTCCAATCCACCATTTTACATCATATATGCAAGCAGCATATTGGCCTGGTTGCAGATTTGCAGTTTTCACAAAAACCTTGTCTGACACAGACAATATGGCCATAAATGATGTGCAGTCTGCAGACAATCAGCTGACAGACATTTGGCTCACATCAATTGGCCTGGAAGACAGTTTCAAGCCAGGCTATGAATTACTATATGGGGGGGCTCTGCCCCTCCTACCCCCACTTGCCCACAGGAAGAAGTAGTACAATTGTGCTTTCAGCCTTTGTTCCAAAATCTTCCAGCATACTACTTGCCCCCCACATTTAGTAACTCCTAGCCCGGCACAAAACCGTCTTCCAATAACCAAACACATACAAGAAAAATCTTTAAATATAAATTAGCGACCAAGCAGCTTATCTTCAACTTTACCATCACTGCATCACAACATGGAACAGTCTCTCCAACTCCATTGTCTCCAGTACTTCTCTTCATTCTTTTACATATAGCGGTAGCGATCGGACGTGTTCTCAGCAAGCTCTCTATTCAGTGACATTTTTTGTTGTGTGTTTTTTTCAGTGTAATATATTTAAGTTCAGGAATATAGTTAACATTGAATGTTAGACAAAATATTCAAGGAATTTTTAATTATATTTTAAATTAAATTGTGAAATAGCTCCCATTTGTTTATGTTTCAGAGCATCCTAATTTTCTTCCCCTTTTTGTTAACACTTTTCTTGATTGTTTAATTAAAGGGTTTTGAAAAGTTTTCTCCATATGGCTGTCCTTTGGATGAAGTAAGAGGGACATGGAACCTGTTAGGTTGACTAACAAATTTGATGCCATGAGAGAGGAAGAGCTTGAAAGTGATTTGTCTGATGATGTGGTTGTGGCAGAGTGTGGAATAAGTGGTAATTTGAATGAGAACAGGAGGGAGGGCGAAGCTAGGCCTAGGGAAACTAGGAGGATGACTGAGGTGCTTGTGATGGGTGACTCTCAGATTAGATATTTAGATAGGAAGTTGAGTGAGCAAATGGAAGGGAATGAGAGTTTGTTTGCCGGGTGCTGGTGTAAATGATGTGTCTGATGATAGTCTGATGTCTGGTTGTGAGAGGGATGCAGTTATGATTACGCATGTGGGAGTAAGTAATGTAAAGAAGGTGGGTTCATGTGAATTACAAAAGAGGTATAAAAGGTTAGTTGAAAGGATGACAAAGTAGAGAGAAAGGTGTTGTTTCAGGTGCTTCCGAGATTGGATGTGGGGATGGAATGGTTGTCTCAGGCAATTGGACTGAATGAGTAGGTATGTGAAAGGCCTGTGTGAGGAGTCGGCATTAGTGTTTGTAGATATTTGGAATCGGTTTTAGGGGAATAAGGCATTGTATGCAGTGGATGGACTCCATCTAAGCCAGGCTGGGAGTGATGTGTTGTGGCAGGAGTTAGATAGTGCCATTAGGTCTTTGCAGGCAGGAAACTAATTGCTGATAGTGGTCAAGGAAATACAAGAGTACAGGGTGGGGCAGGGAAAGGAAAGAGTTGCAGAAGAGATAGAGTGTAAGGTATACAAGCTAAAGTAGGTGCTTCAGGGATAGATAGGAGGGCTGAGTTGTCTTTATACCAAAGCTCATAGTCTTAGAAATAAGAAGGATAAGTTATTTAGCTATATTATTGATGAGGATATAGATATAATATGTGTAACAAAATCATGGGTTAATGAAAATAAATTTAATGACAATGTGAGTGAATTTGAACTACAGGGTTATGTGTATTAGTTAAAGGAGAGATATGACTGGTGGTGGCTTGATTATTTATATCAGAAATAGCATTTCTTCAAATCTAAATAATTCTATAAGCAAGGGGAAGTTGAGTTCCTGTCGATAGAGATTAGGGTCAGTAAAAATAGGATAATACACTTGGGAGCATTTCACAGACCACCTGGACCGACTGATTGTATTGATGAGTTAATGATCAGGGAAATAAGTAAAGGATGCAAAGTAGATACAGTTATTCTTGGTGACTTTAATTTAAATTTTGTGGACTTGGAAAATATGATAGGAAGGGATAGAGTAAGTTTATAGAATGCTTTGAGGATAATTTTTTGACTCAATTTGTTAATAAGCCAACAAAGGGTGCCAATATATTAGATCTGGTTCTTTCAAATGATACTCACTTGGTTCATGAATTGACTGTCAGGGAAGCATTATGAAATAGTGATAAGACTATATTAAACATAGTTCAGCAGCAGTGTATTCCAATGAAGGCTATTAGGACAAAATGTAGGAAGCCAACAGGGTGGAATCAGGAGATAACTAGGAATATTTCTGAGAAGAAAAGGCCATACCAGAGATTACAGAAAGTACTTTTGACAATTTAAATCATTATAGGTTGACCAAAAATGAGCTAAATAAGATTATTAATAAGAGCAAAAGGGCGGCAGAAATTTATTTGGCTCAAAATAATAATAAAGATCTAATAAAATTCTTTAGCTATTATAGAATTAATAACAAATCTGGCAGTGATAAAATAGGGCCTATTAGATATGAAAGTGTTTTTTTAAAAAATCTGATAAGGAAATAGTATAAGTTCTTAATGATCATTTTCCTTCAGTATTTACAGAAGAGAATCCAGATAGATAAATTGATGATAATTCTAGGTCAAGGGAAGTAGTTTGAATACCATTAATGTGAATAGGTAAATAATTAAAGGGTTTATATTGGAGTTAAATACTAGTAAGTCATCTGGCCCAGACAACATTCATTCTAGGTTACTCAAAGAAGGTGTAGATAGTATTGCAGTAGCTCTTGAGGAGATATATACTAGATCACTAAGAGTTTGCATAAATACCTAATGATTGGAAATTAGCAAATGTAGTGCCAATTTTTAAAAAAGGAAGTAAAGAGGACCTGAATAACTTTAAACCAGTAAGCTTTACTTCTATAATTTGTAAATACTTGAGACGATTGTTAAGAAGGGGATTTCTGACCATCTAGAGTGTGAGTGTTACGGTAGGTTAATAAATAATGCTCAGCGTGGGTTTAGAAGAGGTAGATTGTGTTTAACAAATTTACTGCATTTTATGGATTATGTTACTAAACAATTAGATAAGGGAGAGAATGTTGATGTAATTTACTTAGATTTTAGCAAAGCTTTTTATAAGGTTCCACATAGGAGACTAGTTCATAAATTAAAAATGCATGGCATATGTGATAGAGTTTTGAATTGGATACCTGAATGGCTGAAAGAGAGGAAACAGAGAGTTGTGCTGCATGAGGTGAGATCACAGTAGAGGGACATTATCAGTGGCATACCTCAGGGATCCGTTCTAGGCCCTTTATTATTCATAGTTTATATAAATGATCTTGGGGAGGCCATAAATAGTAAAGTGTCAATTTTTGCTGATGACACTAAATTGGCAGCTGTAGTTAAAGAAGTTGAGGGTAGATTTAAAGTGCCAAGTGACTTAAATAAGCTATTAGCTTGGGTTCAGAAGTGGCAGATGACTTTTAACCTTAAAAAATGCAAAGTTCTTACCATGGGAAGGGATAATAGGGGATTTAGCTATGAAGTGGATGAGCATTGACTGAATTCAGTTGAGGATTGAAAAGACTTAGGCATAGTAGTAGATAGGTCAATGAAGTTTTCAAAGCAGTGTATTGAGGCAAAAAATAGAACAAATAGGGTGCTAGGATACATTAACAGGAATGTTAGGGGCACATTTAGAGTACTGTATACAAGCATGGTCACCACATTTTAGACATGACATTAACATGCTAGAGTCAGTACAAAGGAGGGTAACAAAAGTAATACCTTCCCTGAAGCACCTTGAATATGAAGGTGCTTCATATTCAAGTTATTCGAGTTGGAAGGTAATATGACTAGGGGTCACCTTAAAAATTAAAAAAACAGAGGTGCAGGTTGGATGTTAGAAAATATTTTTTCACCAATAGAGTGGTAGATTACTAGAATAGTTTGCCATTTGAGACGGTAGATAGTCCAAACCTGAATGTATTCAAATGCAGATTAGATGATTATATGGAGAGGGAGGGTTAACTTTGTGGGGTATTCTGGACTCATTCCTGTGGATGCAGTTTTTTTACTATTGTATATTATGATTGATTTGAATCTTGACGAGTCTTGATGATGATGCTTTTTGTTTTTGACACATACCTGTGTATGGTTCCAATTGTATATTGTAGATACATGATCTGACACAATCCTATGGATGCATTTTTGGGGGGGAGAGGGGGGTGACAGATGCGGATGACCTTTGATCAGGGTGGGCAAATAAAAAACCAGGGTTTTGGGGGGTCTTTTTCAAGTGAAATTTGAAAAAAAACAGGGTTTTTTCAAAATTATATTTTTTTTAAAGAAATACATTGCTACTTATCATTATTTTAGTCAAAATTCATATATATGTAAAATTTCAACAAATATGTATCAAATAAAGGTTATTTCTCTGATACTGACTCATAATAATCCATCTCTCCTTCTATAGGTTATGGCTATCATGGGTATCCACCCATAATTCTCAATCAGTGATCTGTTCTTACCATAATATAATTATTAAACTAATTAAATTATTATTATAAAAATAGAGATATCTATTCTTTTTCTATGCTATTCTACTAATGTTTGTAGCATTTGTTTTTTGAAAAAAAAAACAAGATTTGAAAAATCCCAGAATAAATCCAGGGTTTTGTTTTGTTTTTTCAAAATTACACTTTTCTTTTCAAGAAATGAATGCTACTTATCATTATTTTATTCAAAATTCATATTTATGTTTATAATTTCAACAAATATGTATCAAATTAAGGTTATTTCTCTGATACTGACTCATAATTCATCTCTCCTTCTACAGGTTATGGCTATCATGGGACATGGGTACCCCAAATTCTCAACCAGTGATCTGTGATCTATTCTTACTATAATAAAGTATTAAACTAAGTAATTATTAATATTATATAAAAATAGATAGCTTTTCTTTTTCTATGTTATTCTAATTGGGTAGCATTTGTTTTTTGAAAAAACCCAAGATTTAAAAAAACCCAGAATAAAACCAGGGTCCTATTGGACTTTTTCAAAATTTGGGTTTTTTTGCCAACCCTGCCTTTGATAGGCCCTTGTGGCTTTTGTCATCCGTAAAATTATGTCATGTTGTAGTTCCTAGTCTACAAGTTAGTACAGTTTCAGCCAGCAGTATGTATGGTGGGTTATTATTATTTTTCAATGAGCTTTAAAGAATATCAAGAATTAAAATATTGTGTATAACTGTATTCTAAAAAGTGTCATCTAATTGTATATCTTAAAATTACAGATTTATAGAAATTACTTAGTGAAATCTACATCTTGGCTATTAGGTCAATTCACCAAAATACAATGGTTCAACACTTGAAATACTGCCAAAACCCTACTAAAAAACACAAGAAGCGCATAACAATCAAACTTAGAAAAGTCACTGATCTGCTCATTGAAAAATGCGCTGAAAGATTGAAAAAAAACTCATTATTGTGTGTGAACTGTTAGACATTAATAATGAAAATCCACACAATACTTAGAACCACTGAAAACAATGAGACTGAGCAAGATTCAATTGAATCATCTTCAATCAGTGATTTGAGTAACATATCTTCAGTTCGAGATCTGGACAGTGATTGCTTGGTTGAAGAAAATCCTTCAACTTTAATTGAATCAGTTCTAGAACTTTTGGACCAAACACCAGTCGAAAAAAGTAAGAAGAACATAAGAACATAGGAAAAGAAGGAGACTGCAAAAGACCATTCATGGCCTACACTTGGCAGCTCCTGTTCCAGTCAATACACAAAAGATTTCGTACCACAGAAAAGTCATCAACATTGTCACCCTTAACAGGAGTTCGTCAGATCTAATCTACAATATACATAAAATGCATCCAGAGGATTATGTCCATTCATGCAACCGCAAAATATAATCTCCCCACTCCTTAGAAAAATATATACATATGTACATAAAAAAAAGTCAGTCCCATCTAGCAGCTTCATCCATATATCTAATCTATTCTTAAAACTACGCAGAGAGGAGGCCTCTATCACATGTCTAGTGAGCCTATTCCATTCATCTACCACACAATTTGTAAACCAATTCCTCCCAATCTCCTTCCTAAACCTATACTTATCAAGCTTAAACCCATTGCTACGTGTCCTGTCATGTTCACTAAGTATAAGAACCTTACCCAGATCCTCTTTATTATATCCTTTTACCCATTTGAAGACTTCAATCAATTCCCCTCTGACTCTTCTCCTTCCCAATGTATGTAGATTTAGTTTTATGAGCCTTTTACCATAAGGTAAGTTCCTTAGCCCACCAATCATCTTTGTTATCCTTCTCTGCACAGACTCAAGCAAATCAATATCCTTCCTATAATATGGTGACCAAAATTGTACTGCATAGTCTAGATGAGGCCTAACTAGCACCAGATACAGTTTTAGAATGACTTCAGCACTCTTATTGCCTACACTCCTCCTAATGAATCCCAATATCCTATTAGCTTTATTCTTAGCATTTAGGCATTGCTTTCTAGGACGAAGGTCTGAACTTACCAAAATACCCAAGTCCCTCTCACAATCGGTCCTCCCTAAAATTCTCCCATTTAATTTATAACTATTCAATGGATTATTTCTACCTATACTAAGTACACTACATTTGTCTATGTTAAACTTCATTTGCCATTTCTCGGCCCAATTGCACAGAATGGTCAATTCCTCCTGCATTACAACAGCATCAGAATCAGCCCTAATGGCCCTACCTAGCTTAGTATCATCAGCAAATTTACTCAGGTCACTACTTATACCTATGTCAAGATCATTAATATAAATTAAGAATAGCAAGGGACCCAAAACAGATCTTTGCGGAACTCCACTGCTAACACACCCCCACTCAGATTTAACTCCATCTATACTAACTCTTTGCTGTCTGTCACCAAGCCATGACTGAATCCACCTAAATATACTGCCATCGATTCTGTGTGCTTTAACTTTGCTCAGAAGCCGTAAGTGTGGCACTCGATCAAAAGCCTTACTAAAGTCCAAGTATAAAATATCATAGTTTTCATCATTATCTACTGCTTCATACACCTTACTATAAAAAGACAGCAAATTAGTCAGACAGAATTTACCCTTACTAAAGCCATGATGTGATTCTTTTATCAACTTATGCTTATCCAAGTGATCTCTAATATTCCTTGCTATAATAGATTCCATCATTTTTCCTACCAAAAAAAAAAATTTTATGGAGCCCATCTGGCAACTACTCACTTGGGCATAAGTCGCCGAAAAACACGACAGCCTAGAACTAGGCTACTTTAAAGTAAAAATATGAAAACTTAACAATGATATAAATTGGAAAAACTTAAAAATCGAAGCAATCTCCGGCAGCGGGGGGAGGTCCCCCTCACCCCGGTGCAGGAGAGTGCAACCTACAACAAAACAATAACAAAAAAAAGTTACCTTAAATAAGGGGGAGAAGGCCGGCCTCCCCCCAAAAGTCAATAAGTCCACCAGTCATGGTGCACGCACTCGTCCCGAGTACAAGGGACAGGCGGTAGCGACCCCGCCCATCCCGGTACCGAGACAGGTATCGTGCGCGAAGATCACCCAGACTGGGACATTCGACAAGAATATGCCGAACAGTCTGGGGGACGACGCAGTCGTTGCAATAGGGCGCATGCGAGCGCTCCATCAAGTAGCGATGCGTCACACGAGTGCGTCCGATTCGAAGACGACAGAAAGCAACCTGAAGCCGCCGCGGCATTGAGGGATAGGTCCATGGGAACAGTCGCGGCGCAATGGCACGCAACTTTAAGTTCCCTTCGACCGTCTCCCATCTTCTTTGCCAAGCAGTCCGAAGAGCTGCCCGTATTCCTGCCATGTAGTCGGTGTGAGGAAGAGCGAAACGCTGGTCCGGTCGCCAAGTCTTCGCGGACTCTTTGGCGCCTTCATCGGCGCGCTCATTCCCCGCAATTCCTACATGTCCAGGAACCCAGCAGAAGATAATCTCGACATCTGCCCGGCTCGCCAAAACCGTGGCGTCACGGATATCGCGAACCAGGGGATGCGGAGATTCCAATGCCCCGAGACCACTCAGGGCGCTTTGTGAGTCGCTATAGATCACAATCCGGTCTCCGAACCGGGCACGTCGCGTAATCTCATGTACCGAGTGGTGTATTGCCACCAGCTCGGCCGTGAAGACAGACGCAGCGCCTGGTAGAGCCCCGCTGACTTCAAACAGAGGGGATACGGCGTGGAAGCCGACCCCCTCTTGGGACTTGGAGCCATCCGTATACACTGGCACGGTTCCAGCGTGACACGATGTGTGCTCTAAAAAGGTCGAACGCAATACTCCCGGCGCAGTACAAGCTTTGGGAGCAGAGGCGTGGCGACAAATAGCCAAATGTGGTACCCTCCAGGGTGGCGTCCTGGGCAAAACCAGGGGCGCCACCGGCCCGAGAGCGATATCTACCTATCGAAGGAGTTTCCTGGCCCTAAACCCAAAAGGCTTAGGGTATGACTGGCGTCTCTCGACGGCATAGGCACCATCGAGATCCGCTGCGGATGCAGTGAGAGCTGTTGGCGACAGAGGGAGGCGCCGGGCTCGCGCATACAGTCGAGTGATACACTGCACGCGGCGAAGAGCGAGTGGCATCTCCCCAGCATCGACCAACAGGCTCTCAATGGGGGAAGTGCGGAAGGCACCGGTCGCAAGGCGAAGGCCGGTGTGGTGGATCGAATCCACCTTCCGCAATAAACGCTCGGCTGCGGATGCATAAAACTCGCATCCGTAGTCGAGCTTCGAACGAACAAAGGATCGATAAAAAAGTAAGGCAGTAGCCCTATCAGCGCCCCAAGCGCTGAACGTCACGGAACGGAGAATGTCCATGGCGCGGGTACAAGAGACCCTAAGGCTGCGAATATGAGCCTCCCAGGTGAGGCGTCGGTCGAATACAAGACCAAGGAAACGGTGCGACTCAACCACATCCAGGCGCACCCCATTAAGAAACAAATCTGGGTCGGGGTGAAGCCGTGGATGGCGGCAGAAGTGCACCACCTTAGTCTTGGCCAAAGAAAACCGAAATCTGTGCGCTTCGGCATAGCAAGAGACGCGGTTCAATGCCTGTTGGAGTCGACGCTCCAGAGTTGGCATCTGGGCCGCGCCAAAAGAGATCGAAAGGTCGTCCACGTAGAGCGTAGCGAGAACATCTTCCGGCAGCACCGAGGTGATGCCGTTGATGCTCAGGGCAAAGAGTGTGACACTGAGGACACTTCCCTGCGGGACACCCTCTTCCTGCTCCTTTGGGCCGGAGAGGGCTCCCCCCACCCGTACGCGGAATCGACGATCTCGCAAAAATTCAGATATAAAAATTGGGAGGCGTCCCCTCGCCTCCATCGTGTGGAGAGTCTCCATGATACCGTATCGCCATGCGGTATCATAAGCCTTCTCCAGATCAAAAAACACCGTGGCGTAGTGCTGTCTACGAAGGAAAGCCTCGCCGACGGCATTTTCCAGTCGGAGCAGAGCATCCGACGTGGAGTGGAACTTGCGGAAGCCGCACTGTGCGGAAGACAGATGGCCTCCACTGTCAAGGAAAAAGGCTAATCTAACATTTACCAATTTCTCCATCAACTTGCACACGCAAGAGGTTAGAGAGATTGGGCGGAAACCGGTCGGAGTAGAGTGATCTCTCCCCGGTTTGCGAAAGGCAAGCACAGTAGCGATTCGCCAGGAGTCTGGGAGAAGACCTTCCACCCAGATCCTGTTGAACAAATCTAACACAAAGGCCATGCCTCGCTCACCTAGGTGTCGAAGCATGGTGTACGGGACATCATCGTCCGGACCATGGGCGGTGTCCGCGCACGAAGCGAGAGCGGAACGCAACTCGCTTACAGTAAACTTGTCGTTGAAGGGTTCTCCGCCTCTGGAGGTAAAGTCCAGCCGGCGGCCTTCCGCGACATCACGACGTGCATTGAATGCTGGCGGAGCAGCATCACGGCTAGAGAATGCAGAAAAAGCGGTCGCGAAGGATTCCGCCACGGACGCGGGGTCCGAGATTGCGGTCCCATTCTCCTGGAGAACGGGAGGGGGGTCCTGCGAGAACTTGCCCCGAATCCTTTTGACTCGCCTCCACACCTCAGCTAAAGGGGTCTTCCCATTAAGTGAAGACACGTATGCCCGCCAAGAAGAGAGGCGGGCGTGCTTCGAAATATACCGGAACCTAGCCCTAGCCCGACGAAATTCAGCGACAGTGAAATCGTTCGGGCGGCGCTTATAGCGCATGTAGGCATAACGCTTCTGTTTGAGGGCCGTCTCACACTCGGCCGACCACCATGGGAGTGGTCGGCGTGCAAAACGGCCAGACGTCCTAGGAATAGTAGTCAGGCCCACGGCGATGAGGTTGCCGGAGAAGAACTCAACGGCCTCATCTACCGACCTAAACTCCTCGACTGAGATAGAGAATTCAGTCATTTCCTGAAATGCAGGCCACCGCGCCCGCGCCAAGCACCACCGAGGTGGTCTCTCAGGCGGCAGTTGCCCTGAAAATCATATTTGAATGGGAAAGTGATCACTACCATGGGTCATCGACCACCCCCCAATCAAAATCAGGATGTGCATCCGAAGAGCACAAAGATAGGTCAAGGCAAGAAAATGAAGCGGTTCTCGGACAGTGATGCGTAAACTCATCCACGTTTAGGACACCCATCTCAAGCTCTTCGATCAGATCGGCAAGGACTTGTCCCCTGGGATTTATGGAGTAATCTCCCCAGAGAGGATGCCTGCCGTTCAGATCTCTAAGCAAGAGATAGGGCCTCGGCAACCGTGCCACGACGCGGCGGAAGTCCCCCGCGTCGAAGTCAGCTGACGGTGGAATGTACGCAGAAATGATAGTATACCTCCTATCCAGGTGCAGCTGCACAGCCACTGCCTGAAAGGAGGTATCTAAAGAGTAAGGGAGAACGGAGACATCATGCCGGGTGTAAACCGCGCATCCCCCAGCCCGGCCATCCCGCGGTGGTGGGGTCGCAAGACCCTTATACCCCGGGAGGGCGGGCAGAGGGCACGAGCATGGTCTCCTGCAAAAATAGAGCTAACGGGGAACGGGACGAGACGAGCCGCCTCCGCAGCTCCTCCCAGTTGGTCCGGAGTCCACGGCAATTCCATTGAAGAAATATGCCCTCCAGGCCTAGCTCGGAGGAGAAGCGGGGGCCCTCCTCGAACTGAAGACCCTCACGGGAATGGCCGTATGCTTCCCGGGGGCAGAACCCCGGGCGCTGTTGGCCGGACAAAGCGCTGGAGGCGCTGTCGCCTTCGAGGACTTGGGGGTTGGTTGGGCTCGCCATGCGAGTCTTTTCCTCCCTCCGCCTCAAAATCTTAGGCGGGCGCTGTGGCTTCGGAGGCGGGGGGCCCTCTTTTCGAGGAACCACCGTCTCCGAGCCACTCGCTCCACCTCGGGGCGTGGGCGAAGGAACCGAAGCTCCTTTGTTGCTGTCCTCCTTTCGGGGGACAGCTTTAGGAACCCCCGAAGATAGCCTAGCGACCATCTTCAGGGGTGTTGCCTCCTGTGAGTCTAACGACTCGTTGGTGGCGCGTGGCCGTTTCGCCTCGCGGGAAACGGTCACGCTGGGGGAAGAAGGGGGAGCCCTGGTTTTAGCCGGGGCTGGGTATGAACCCTTTTTGACGCCAGCTTTACCAGGGGAGCGCCCGGGTTGGGTAGAGCCCGCAGAAGGGCTCCGAATGGGCGCGGAAACAACCGTGCTCGTTGGCCTGGATGGGCCAGGAGCAGAGGGTGCCTTTCTAACTACTGAGGCATATGACGTCCCAGGCAGAGCTGGGCGCACCAGGACCAAGTCCTTAGCCTCGCGGAATGAGAGTCTATCCTGGGCCTGAACGGCCAGGATTTCTTTCTCCAGGAGATATGCACCACATTGCTTCGAAGAAGCAGGGTGCGGCTCTCCGCAATTGACACACTTGGCCACACACGATTTGGACTTATCGTGTGCGACCTTGGAGCAATTTACACAGACTTCGGGTGACCCCGACTTTCCACGTCTACATGAGCGATTCGTATGGCCGAAGCGCTGACAGTAATAGCACCGCCGCGGCAGTAGCACGAATGCCTTCACGCGGTAGCGGTACCAACCAACACGCACCGACTCAGGGAGCTTGTCACAGTCGAACGTGACGAAGAGTGTAGGGGTGGGTCTCAAGGCCCCTCCCTGATTCTCATCACACATTCGACCTTGACCGCCCCATGGTCGGCCAGCTCTAGGGTGATGTCCTCAATGGAGTAGTCAACGAGTTCCCTCGCATAAACTACTCCTTTCCCAAAGTTCATGGTAGAGTGCGGCGTCACACTCACCGGGGTGCCAAGAAGTGTCCGAAGAGCACTTATCTTGGCTGCCTCGGCGGGATTCGCCGCATTCGCCAGAAGGCTGCTGTCCGAGAAACGGGTCACCTTCGGCTCTCTACCAATTGCACTAGCTAATCCTCTCCTCTGGTGGATCATGTTGCCCTTGGACAACATGGTGCCATCAGTGGAGCAAATAACGAGAAAGCGTTTGAAGCCAGCGGGCTCGAAAACACCAGGTAACCTCTGAATGAGGGGCCCCGATGTCATCGAGGCTCCACCCTGTGCACTCTTGGTGTTAGTCTTGGTTAAGGGCTCCGCACATGAAGGGGTAGAGGGGCCGGATGTGCCGATCTTGGCTTGGTCACCTACCAAAGTGGTAGCAGACCCATCCGTCCCCGCAGCCCCTGCGGATGGAGAGGAGCCCCGAGTCTTTTTCGTCTTTTTAGTCTTTTTCTTTTTTGGAGAGGAGGGCGGGGAATGAACCCGCTTCTCACCTCCGCCGGCAGAAGCCCCCAGGCCAGATGGACCGGCCTCAGCCATTGCTGAGGTCCCTCTCCGAAATGGAGAAGGTCCTGGTTGTCGTAGGGGTACCTGTCGGAGGAGATTCCTTCCCTCCTTTTACTGCCTCGGAGCCCTCAGCCATTTGAGGAGGACCTTGCATAGGGGCGGATTCGGGTTCGGTGCTTGGCGCCGAGCCCGAATTCCTCCCCATGGAAGGCCCTACCGTCTGATGCTGGGTCTCCTCAAGGACCATGTCTATCACAGGAGGGGCCTCTAGTTGGCCATCCCCTCCCAGGACATCGCAGGTCCCCTTGGCAGTGTCGCCAGTCTTGTGTGGGGAGGCACAGGCCTTGACCCCAGCAAGGTTTAAAATTCTTGCCAGCAGGTCTTTTGAGGGAAGCGACCGAAGGGGCCTGGCTTCCCTCTCCCCCCTAAGGGGGTTTGCCCTACCGAGCCGCTTTGATGGGGAGCGGCTGGCTAAGGGCTGCCTGCTGGCTTTCTTGGCAGTCCCCTTGGAAAGAAAAGAGGGGACTGCCGCTGGGAAAAGGAAGGTGCCCGAAAGCACCTCCAGAGAAGGGGGTGAGGGGGAGTCCCCTGCACCCGTAGGCGAAGGAGAGGAGTAAGTCTCTTCTCCGGTTAGAGAAATATGGAGGGTCCCCTGTGCAAGCACAGGGGGGGGGACCTCCATTTTTTGCTGGAGCTGCCCAAGGGCGGCTCCGTTGATGTTTCAGGGAAAGTTGGGGGTTGAGTATTTTTTGGGGGTCTTCATCATTGGGCATGGTGACCCTTTTTTTTTAACACAGGATGCAATAGCGCACACCTCTCGCAGTAGCCCGCACTGCGAGAGGTGCTTACAAGCCCGGCAGAGCCAGGCGCCGCCATTTGGGACCACCCCTCCCGCCTGGTGGCCTGGCAGTCCATCGGCATGGCGGCTCCACCTTGAAAACGGCATAAAATATATAGATTGTGAAGAGGAGAGGAAAAGGGATGTGAGGAAGGTATGGGTGGGGATGAAGCAGGTTGTTAAAAAACAGCCACCCCAGACCGGAGCTCAGGGGTTAGGGAACATTGTCCCCCACCCCCGATGCGGGACGGTTGGCTGAAAGGAAGGTAAGGATCTACCCTGTGAAATTAGAGGCTGACCAGAGAAAGTTGTGGGAGAGGTTGTGTGAAAAGAGAGGAAACAAGTGTTTTGAAGGAAGGAAGAGAGGCTAAGCTGGGGCCGGACGGAGCGCTGGATCCCGTCAGCTTTTCCTTACCACTGATGTCAAACTTACTGGTCTGTAATTAGACATATTTGTTTTTATCTCCTTTCTTAAATATAGGTATAACATTGGCTTTCTTCCATGCCACTGGCACAATGCCACTCTCCAATGATTTTCTAAAGATGCATGCTAGGGGCTCACTTAACACATCCTTACATTCTTTCAAAATTCTAGGAAAGACCTCATCAGGACCGGGTGCTTTACTACTTTTGATTTTATCAATTTCCTTTGTCACTATCTCCTTTGTGATCAAGATATCCTTTAATTTCTCTTCATCATTACCCCGAAAGATCATTGACACCTCAGGTATATTTAGAGTATCCTCCTGTGTAAATACTGAGAGAAAAAAGTCATTTAGCATTCCAGCCATTGAGTCCCTATCACTCACTAATTCTCCATTGGAATCTATAAGTGGGCCTATTTTATCTCTAACCTTAGTTTTGTATAATTGATAAAAACTTTTAGGATCTTCCTTTGCCCTATTTGCCACTTTAATTTCATAATTTCTCCTTGCTACTCTAATTAACTTTTTAACATCTCTTGCTAGTTCATTATATTTCTGCCTTAAGTGATGCTCTCCATTTTTTATTTTCCTATAAATGCCCTTTTTAATGCCAATATAATGCTTAATTTTATCTGTCATCCATTTTGGGTCATTATTTTTAGTCCTAATCTCCTTATATGGAATGTTAATCACCTGACCTGTAATTAATTGCTCAATTATTCTTTCATACTCTTCTTCAATTGTAATCTCTTCCTCCTGGTGATTATTGTCTCCACTAACTGATATCATTGAATCTATTCCTGATTTGATTTCATTGCCTGGTTTCTGTACAACTGCCTCCAGGTAAGTCCTTAGCCCATTAAAATTTGCTCTTCTAAAGTCAGGAATTTTAACATTGTTCATGCTACTATCAGTACCATTCCATTTCATCTTGAATCTAATTTCACAATGGTCACTATTACCCAAATTTCCTCCAATCTCAGTATCCTTAATAACTTCTTCCCTATTTGTCAGAACTAAATCCAGTGGGTTCGTTAATAATCTGCCTCAGAAAATTATCTTGAACAACATTCAAAAATTCCTCAGCCTCCTGATCACCCACAAGAGTTTCCCAGTCTATATTTCTGTAATTAAAATCGCCCATTATACACACATGCTTACTTCTACATGCCCGTTCTATCTCCTGCCACAGATTTGAAGCTTCCTTACTAAGATTTGGTGGTCTGTATACTAATCCTATGACAAGCTTGTTTTTACCTTCCTTTACATTTAGCCATAATGACTCTGTGTTATCATCTAATTTAATTGTATTGTTTACACAATACTGGAGATTATCTTTGATATAAATAATAACCCCTCCTCCTCTCTTCCTATTCCATCTGTATGGAACATGTTAAAAGCCCTCAATCTCAACCTCAGGTTTAAAGTGATTACCTGCCAAATCAAGCCATGACTCTGTTATCGCAATTATATCAAAATTCTCTTCACTCGCTAACGCTCTTAAGAGATCTATCTTATTCCTTATACTCTCACCATTTGTGTAGTATATTTTTAAGGTTTTTTTATTATTCCCATCTTCATTGCATTGTGCTTTTCTATTCCTAGTTATCTGCTCATTCACTTGTGCATTAGTCCCCCTATAACGCATCAGTATGCCCTCTCCCCTAGCTATTCCTCTATCACTGCATCCCTTCCATTTCCTACACCTGCCCTCTATTCCTGTTATTCCCTTACCTCTAACAGCTTCTAGTTTCCCACCCGTAAGGACCTAATCACACTATCCAGCTCCCCCCATAGAACCTCAACACCTGCCCGACTAATATGGAGCCCATCCATCGCATACAACCTCCTATTCCCGTAAAACCCTCCCCAGACATCTACAAACACCAATCCTAACTCCTCACACAGTCCTTTCACAAATTCATTCAAACCAATTGCACGCGACAACCATTCTACCCCCACATCCAATCTCGGAAGCACACCAGAAACAACACCTTTTACCCTGCTTTTACTCATCCTTTGAACTAACCTTTTATACTGCTCACGTAACTCACATGTACCCACCTTCTTTACATCATTCACTCCCACATGCGTAATCACAACTGCATCCCTCTCACACCCAGAAACTAGCCTATCATACCTCTCACAAACATCACTTACACCAGCACCCGGCAGACAAACTCTCATTCCCTTCCACTTGCTATCACTCAACTTCCTATCTAAATACCTAATCTGAGTCACCCATCACTAGCACCTCAGTCATTCTCCTATTCTGTCTTGGCCTAACATTACCCTCCCTCCTGCTCTCAGTCACACTACCACCCATCCTGCTTTCATCCACAATCACACCAGGCAAATCACTTTCACACTCTTCCTCTCTCAGGACATTGAATCTGTTAGTCAACCTAACAGGTTCTATGTCCTTCCTTTTCAAACACCTAATCTGTCCTAACTTATCAATCCTATCCATTTTCACCCACCATTCATCATCACTCACAACTTCCACACTGTTCCCAGTCCTAGCCCTATCTTCCACCCTCTTAGCACTAATCTCACCCTTCAATCGCACACTTGCATCTCTTCTCACCTCAAACACCAAATCATTCAACCTCTTACATTCCCCACTCAACCTCCTAACCAACCTCTCCTTCCAGAAAACACACACGGCATTCAGTTACATTCACTCTCCTTTCAACTCCACATGCATCACAGACCACATAGACACTACTTTCAAATGGAATGCTCTCACCATCTATACAAACAGCCATACTCTCAGAAATTTACTAAGGACAAAGTTAACACTCATCAAAAAAATTCTTGCTCAGGATTGCTGCCAGTTATCTTCCCCAAAAGTATTAATCACTAATGTATTTATTACACAGTGATTGATGTATTAAATAAATACAAGAAAAACTACACACCCAAATCAGTATTATATCCCAATCTTACAAAGAGAATCAGGAGCTTCCTGTAAGACAACCTTCCAGAACAAAGCCAGACAGCCAAGTAAGTACTAAGAAAATATATTTTATATTTCACCAGAAAGGTGTGTTTGATCTATATGGCCCATTGAATAGAATTCAAGGTACTGTATAAAACAAAATTGATAATTGGCAAGCTTTTACTTTGAGGATTTATTCTTCAACGATGCTCTTTAGTCCACACAAAATGCAAATTTTGCTCTGTATAATAATTTAAATATATTCTTTTTTGGTTCTTTTCAGAAGGGTTGTCATTTAGCAGGAAAAGCGCAAAGGTCGTGGTAAGCTATCAGATGCCCAGAAACACTTGAAGAAGAGGCTAGAAGTCAGTTATGGTATTCATATTAGCGAGGGGGGAAAAACATTTAGAAACATTAATGAATGAATTGAAAGTAATTCTTGGAGAGCAAATGTCATAATCACAGTTCCAGCGATGCGGTGTTTGGCTGTTGTGCGCATGCTCACATGTCTGAGATAGGAAGCTGCACAATAATAATAATAATGTTATTTATATAGCGCGTTTATCACTAGTTGCCGATGTGGCTAAGTTTCAAAGGCGCTGGGTATAGAGCAGTATAGGAACAGACAGAACAGATAACCTTTTATAATTCAAATAGATATGTTGAGAGAATTCTCATTTCATAGTTTTCTTTTAGAAGTTTGGAAGAACTTTGAAAATTTGTGGGTAACAACTCTGCCAAATATAAGAATAAGAAACATACAAAATTTAATATATTAAATAAGTCTTGAGAGACATTAAGGTCTAATTGATCTACACAAAAAGTTTTCAATATCTTAAAAATTTGTGGGTAACCACTATGTCAGATATAAAATGAAGACATATGCATTAAATTAATCTAATAAATAAATTATGGTATACATTTAGTTATTGTTGATCTACAAAGATCTCGTCTTGGATTGGTATAAATTGGTTATATACCACAGTAAGTAACTTAGCATTAGTAGAGTTCATTGAAACTATAACTTATAATCAGATGCTATAGCTTTTGAGTCATGGTTGTATGCTGAGAGAAACAGGTGTGTTTTCAACGTTTTCTTGAAGACGTTGTGACAAGGTTGCTTATCTTACACCAAGCTCAGAGGCGCCATTTTCTTTGTAAGTCCTAGGCACTTTGCCCGCTCAAGTGGCGGGTGGCAGGACGTCATCCCCCTTTGTACCACGCGAGGCCTTATTTTTTTGTTGTTCATTTATGGTTTGTTGTGATTGCCCCGGCAGATATTTTCTGGTTGTTGACTTTGTCTATTTTCCTTTTGTATAGTCTAATTGAGCATTTTTGCTAGTATTCATAAGTAGGATTTATTTATTTTTTATTGTGTATATAGGAAAATTAGATATATATTTTTTGTGCATAAGTAACGAGATCTCTTGTAAATATTATTGTATTTTTTTTGTAAGTAAAGGACTGTATATACAATTTGTTTCATTCTCCTTTGATTTCTCACGTCTGAATTAGTGTAGGAAGCGGGTTGGAACGATTGGGATTAGAGCATAGATTTTCGGCCCACTATAATGTCAACTGAGGAAGCACATTTTATATACAATGGCAATTCATTGTAATATTTAGGGGCAATATATGAAAAGGCTCTACAACAGTAGAAATTTCCTCTCTCTACATAAGGAGCAGTCAAACAAGTAGGGTCATCTGAGGCCTGGAGAGCCATACTACAGTTTGAGGAATAGTTGGTAATCATCTCTCAAATATAGTAGGGCTCTCCAAATTTAAGTGCCTTAAATGTTAACAGGCAAATTTTAAACTTAATGCATGCAATTATAGGCAACCAGTGCAAATAAAACAAGTAAGAAGAGGTACTGGTACCAGGAGGCAGATTGAATACCAATCAAGCAGATCTATTTATGAGTGATTGCAATCTTTTCAGTTCTCTCTTAGGTACCCATCAAATAATGAATTGCAGTAGTCAATATGAGAGATTACAAAGGCATGTATCAGAATCACAGTAGTATTCTGATCCAGATATTTAGTAAGCAAAGAGATTCTTCTAAGATGGTAATTGCAGACCTTAATTTTATAATTAAAGTGGTCAATGAAAGACAGTTTGGTATCAAAGATAATGCCAAGATACCCGAGTCTGAGTGATGAGGATAGCTTACTCTGTATTAAGGTGATCCCTACAGAGAGAGAATAATGAGTTCTATCCTTACCAAAAAGTATAACTTCAGTTTTACCTTCATTAAGTTTCAGTTTTCTACCATGCATCCATAATTTTAAGTCGATGAGAAATGCATTTACTTTAAATATGGAAGAAAGATTGGTGATGGGAACATAGATTTGTATATCATCAGCATAAAGGTGATAGCCAACTCCATGTGCATTCATAATATTAACAAGCCCAGATGTATATAAGGAAAAAAGGTATCGGACCAAGCACTGAGCCCTGTGGGACACTGTATTTCAATTCCAGTGGAGATGACAATGAGTTATTAAGAGAAGAGACCACTTGTGTGCATCCCTACAGGTATGATTTGAAAAGCCTGAGTGCCTTTCCTTTGATTCCAGCTCTAGCTAAGTCCATTAGAAGTAAGGTACTCATATGATCAATGGTATCAAATGAAGCACTCAAATCTAGAAGAACAAGCATTGATGAGCTGTGATTTTGAATGTTATACAAAATATCACTATAAATACGGCACAATGCAGTTTCTGTTGAGTGGTTCTGCTTATAAGCAGATTGAAAAATTGCTATATGATTGTTACTAGATAAGTAGGGGGTTAACCGAAGCACAATTGCCTTTTCAATAACTTTTGAGAGAAAAGATAAATGGGATATCGGACAATAATTTATTAATTCATCATTATTTAATGATGCTTTTTTTAATAGGGGCTTTACCACAGCAATTTTTTCAGACTGTGGAAAATTGCCAGAAGAAAAACATTTATTTATTATTGCAGTAATATAGGGAGTTATTTATTATTATTATTTCTTTTTTTTATACTGGGTGCTAAAACTGCTTGTAGTCATCAACACTCAATAGCAAGTTCTATTTAAAGGTTTGTTTTTTGTGTTTCTTTTTTGTTTTCTTCTTAGTATCTAAAATTAAAAAAAATAAAAAAATAAAATAAATACATACTTATAAATATAGGTACATACATGCATATATATATATATATATATATATATATATATATATATATATATATATATATATATATATATAATATATTGCTCAGGAGGCCAAAGATTATGTTGAAAGGAGAGGAACAAGAATGGGGAAACAACACTTAAGGCAAGAAAAGGGCGAGGCATGTTAGTAAAGAGAGGGTGAGGTATAGCACTCCTGTATGTATATACTAAAAACAGAGAATAAAGTTTAAACAAGTTAGATGTAAAGTTCAAAACAGTTCAAATTTTGTGGTAGAGACCTGATAGTTTAAGGAATTTGAAAATAATTGGGAGGGGGGAAATCTTTCATAGAGAATATCTCTCTGGACCTGGTTAGTCCTTTTTTGTTGGCATGAAATGTGAGAGAGGTTCTTGCCCTGCTGAGTTTTGGGCATTAAAAAATTATATGGGGTAGTCATGTTTTTGTTACAATCATGACAGATTGGAGGAGGGTCACCTGTAAAGATGTGTTTGTGAGAGATTAAGCTAACATTAAGTCTCAATCGGGTGAGGATGACTTCTTCTTTGCAGTTTTCCAGATGGGGAATGTCAGTGGAAAGATTTTGGATTATATGCCAGTAAGTTGGGGAGATATTTCTAAGGTGTTGTGACCATTTTGTTTTAAAATGTTGCATCAGGGATCGTAAGATTTCATTCTTAGATTTAGGAATATTTAACATAACATAATTTCACGGATGACAAAAGCCACAAGGGCCTATCAAAGGTCATCCGCATCCGTCAAAACCCACCCACAAAAAGCATAATCGCCAGGGAGAGACAAAATCAAAGTCCCCCACAATATAATATAACAGATGACAAAAGCCACAAGGGCTCATCATAGGTCATCCAAGTCAAACGGCCTCTTTTTTAAGGCACCCAAACTTCCAGGAAAACTACATCCAGAGGATTGCGTCCAGAAACAAGGGTATCACCAATCAAGGCTTGTCAACAATTAAATCATGCAGCTATAGATATATACAAACAATATTAATATATACAAAACTTAGCAACCATCACAACCTTCCCTCCCCATAAACTCATCCAACCTGCTCTTAAATACATTTAAATTTGGACTACCTACTACCCTCCGCACAATTTGTTCCAGAAGTCTACCACTCTATTGGTGAAAAAATATTTTCTTAAATCCAACCTACACCCTTGCTTTTTAATTTTCAAGTGGTGACCTCTAGTCCAATTTCAATCATCTAACTTGAAAAACTTGCTAATATCCAATTGTGAGGAGGATGTGTAAGATGGAAGGTGTCATGTTTGTGGATGTATGGGATAGGTTTGTTGGAATGAAAGAAATGTATGCAATGGATGGACTGCATTTGAGTAGGAGGGGTGTAGATGTGTTGTGGGAGGAGTATGATTGTATTATTAGGTCTTTGCGGGTGGGAAACTAGATAATAATAGTGGTCAGGGAATTATGCGAGGACATTATAGTACTGAAAGTAGAATGGACTTGGCAGATAACAGAAATAGGTTCCAAGGCGATAGAGGTGAGGTCATTCAAGTTTCAAGAGGTGCTTCAGGGATAGGGGGGTTAAATTGTTTCTATACAAATGCTTGCAGTCTTAGAAACAAGAAGGATGAGCTATTTAGTTATATTAGCAATGAGGATATAGATATATTATGCATTACTGAATCATGGGTTAATGAAATAGAATTTAGTGACACTATAAGTGAATTTGATTTACAGGGCTATAATATGTACATTAGTCAAAGGACAGGTAGGATTGGTGGAGGAATAATTATCTACATAAAAAACAACATTGTTTCAAGTTTAAATACTTCAATAAAGCAGGATGGAGTTGAGTCACTTTGGATAGATATTAGGTTCAGTAAAAATAGAATGGTGCATTTGGCAGCTTTTTACAGGCCACCTGGGCAGACTGATGATATGGATGAACTAATGATAAGGGAAATAAGTAAGGGATGTGAAACAGATGCAGTTATTATTGGGGACTTCAACTTAAACTCTGTGGACTGGGAAAATATGATAGGTAGGGATAGAACAAGTGGCAGGTTCATAGAATGCGTTGAGGATAATTTTTTGAATCAATTTGTTAATGAGCCAACGAGGGGGGACAATATATTAGATTTAGTACTTTCTAACACTGATCATTTAGTTCAAGAATTGACTGTTGGGGAAGCATTGGGAAATAGTGACCATCAGATAGTTCGTTTTAACTTGGGAATTGAGAAGGGTAAAATAACCGAGAATGCTGAAAAAGTTCCAAATTTTCATAAGGGAGATTATGTAAAACTTCGAAGCTTGCTAAATTTGGTAGACTGGGATGTAGAATTCAGAGGTAAAAATGCTTATGGGATGTGGGATACTTTCAAGCATATAATAAATGTAGTCCAAGAACAATGTATCCCAATGAAGGCCATTAGGAACAAAAGTAGGAAACCATCATGGTGGAATCAGGAGATAGCTAGAAAAATTTCAGAGAAGAAAAGGGCATACAAAAAATTACAGGTACAAAATAATATTCAAAATTTAAGTGATTATAGAATGGCTAGGAATGAGTTAAATAAGATTATAAAGAAGAACAAAAGGATGTGAGAAATTAAATTAGCTCAGGATAGCAACAAAGATCCTAGAAAGTTCTTTAGTTACTATAAAATTAATAATAAGTCTGGCAGAGTTAAAATAGGGCCTATCAAATATGAAGGGGTTGTGAGAGAAACTGATGAGGAAATATTTGAGGTACTAAACGGTCATTTTGCATCAGTATTTACAAAGGAGAAACTAAATAGTCTTATGTATAGTACTCATGGGTCAGGGAAAGAGGTGTTTACTACCATTAGTGTGGATTGGAGGACGATAAAAGGACTAATAGGTGAGTTAGATACTACCAAGGCCTTCGGCCCTGATAATATTCATTCTAGGATATTTAAAGAAGGTGTAGAAAGTATCTCAATAGCTCTGGAAAAGTTGTATACTAGGTCACTGGAATATGGAGAATTCCTCGAACGAGAACATATTTAATACCCTCAGTCTATCTATATATTCAACGTGGCTCAGGGAAGGAATAATCTTTGTTGCCCTCCGATGCACTGACTCGAGAAGGTTAATATCGTGTCTAAAATGTGGGGACCATGCCTGTATACAGTACTCTAGATGTGGCCTAACATAAGAGTTATAGAGCTTAAGAATAACCTCCTTAATTTTGTAACTGATATTTCTTTTAATGAAACCCAGCACTCTATTTGCCCTATTTCTTAAGAACATAAGAACATAAGAAAAGAAGGAGACTGCAAAAGACCATTCATGGCCTACACTTGGCAGCTCCTGTTCCAGTCAACACACTTGCTTCAATACAGTGCTTAGAAAACCTTAATGACTTATCAATTACTACTCCTAGATCTTTCTCATCCTCTACTGAGCTCAGCCAATGCCCATCCATTTCAGAGTTAAATTCTCTATTATCTTTTCCCATGTTAATAACTTTGCACTTATCAAGGTTGAAAGTCATTTTTGTTTGTTTGTTTTATGTATAAAATTGATTTCCATGTTATTATTAAATGTTTTTTCTTTCTTTCCAGGTGCCATATTCTGGAAATATAGAAAAAAAACTTGTAAATTACCCCTGTATTCAAAGCTAACTATTTATTATTGTTAATTAATAAAGGCCAATAGTATTTGACAAAGGTTCAAGGCTGTGTTCTGTCTGACTTGGTTGAGTTTAAAATAGTAAAGCTTTAATGAAGGATAGCTTATAATAGCTTATAATAGTTTTAAGAATAGATTAGATAAATATATGAATGAAGCTGCTAGATGGGACTGACTTTTTTTATGTACATATGTATATATTTTTCTAAGGAGTGGGGAGATTATTTTGCGGTTGCATGAATGGACATAATCCTCTGGATGCATTGTATGTATATTGTAGATTAGATCTGACGAACTCCTGTAAAGGGTGACAATGTTGATGACTTTTCTCTGGTAAGAAATCTTTTGTGTGTTGAATGGAACAGGAGCTGCCAAGTGTAGGCCATGAATGGTCTTTTGCAGTCTCCTTCTTTTCTTATGTTCTTATGTTCTTAAAAGTACGAATTCCTTGCCAGTGCTAAATTCACAGATGAAGTCAATAAGAGCAACATTCTCCTCATATGTATAGGAGGGAGGACGATAAACTGTTAGAACATAGAGGTTGAAAGTAGGAAGGTAGAGTACCAAAGTATTTGGAAAACTCCCAGAGTTGACATCCACACAAACCTTAATGTTATTCTTTACATAAACACAAACGCCAAATTTAGGAACGAGGGAATCAAAGTCATGCCTAAATATAGAGTACCCATCGATATTTACAACAGAGTCATTTACCACAGGTGGGAAGGTTTTAAATTGGATAACTGAATGGCTGAAAAATAGGAAACAGAGAGTTGTACTGAATGGAGTGAGGTCAGAGTGGAGGAATGTTATTAGTGGCGTACCTCAGGGATCAGTTTTAGGCCCTTTATTATTTATAATCTATGTAAATGATCTTGGGCAAAGTGTAAATAGCAAAGTGTCAATTTTTGCTGATGACACTAAATTGGCAGCTGTAGTCAAAGAGGTTGAGGGTAGCTTTAAAGTGCAGGGTGACTTGAATAAGTTGTTAGCTTGGGCTCACAAGTGGCAGATGACTTTTAACCTTAATAAATGCAAAGTTATTAACATGGAGAGAGATAATAGGGAATTTAGCTATGAGATGGATGGGTATTGGCTTAATTCAGTTGAAGATGAGAAGGACTTAGGAGTAGTAGTAGATAGGTCACTGAAATTTTCAAAGCAGTGTATTGAGGCAAAAAATAGAGCAAATAGGGTGCTAGGTTACATTAAAAGAAATGTTAGCTACAAGAGTAAGGAGGTCATCCTTAAACTATACAACTCTTATGTCAGGCCACATTTAGAGTACTGTATACAGGCATGGTCACCACATTTTAGACATCATATAAACTTATTAGAGTCATTACAAAGGAGGGCAACAAAAATAATCCCATCCCTGAAGCACCTTGAATATGAAGATAGACTGAGGGTATTAAATATGTTTTCATTTGAAAGAAGGTGTGTGAGGGGGAGATATGATTGAGCTTTTTAAAATCTTTTCTGGGATGGATAAATTAGATTTCAGCAAGTTATTTGAGTTAGAAGGTAGTAATAGAACTAGAGGCCACCACTTTAAGATTAAAAAACAGAGGTGCAGACTGGATGTTAGAAAATATTTTTCACTAACAGAGTGGTGGATTATTGGAATAGTTTGCCACCTGAGACTGTAGACAGCCCAAACTTGAATGTTTTCAAGCGCAGATTGGATGATTATATGGGGATAAGAACATAAGAAAAGAAGGAGACTGCAAAAGACCATTCATGGCCTACACTTGGCAGCTCCTGTTCCAGTCAACACACAAAAGATTTCTTACCAGAGAAAAGTCATCAACATTGTCACCCTTTACAGGAGTTCGTCAGATCTAATCTACAATATACATAAAATGCATCCAGAGGATTATGTCCATTCATGCAACCGCAAAATAATCTCCCCACTCCTTAGAAAAATATATACATATGTACATAAAAAAGTCAGTCCCATCTAGCAGCTTCATTCATATATTTATCTAATCTATTCTTAAAACTACCCAGAGAGGAGGCTTCTATCACATGTCTAGTGAGCCTATTCCATTCATCTACCACACGATTTGTAAACCAATTCCTCCCAATCTCCTTCCTAAACCTATACTTATCAAGCTAAAACCCATTGCTACGTGTCCTGTCATGTTCACTAAGTATAAGAACCTTACCCAGATCCCCTTTATTATATCCTTTTACCCATTTGAAGACTTCAATCAATTCCCCTCTGACTCTTCTCCTTTCCAATGTATGTAGATTTAGTTTTCTGAGCCTTTCACCATAAGGTAAGTTCCTTAGCCCACCAATCATCTTTGTCATCCTTCTCTGCACAGACTCAAGCAAATCAATATCCTTGTTATAATATGGTGACCAAAATTGTACTGCATAGTCTAGATGAGGCCTAACTAGCGCCAGATACAGTTTTAGAATGACTTCAGCACTCTTATTGCTTACACTCCTCCTAATGAATCCCAATATCCTATTAGCTTTATTCTTAGCATTTAGGCATTGCTTCGGAGGACGAAGGTCTGAACTTACCAAAATACCCAAGTCCCTCTCACAATCGGTCCTCCCTAAATTTCTCCCATTTAATTTATAACTATTCAGTGGATTATTTCTACCTATACTAAGTACACTACATTTGTCTATGTTAAACTTCATTTGCCATTTCTCGGCCCAATTGGACAGAATGGTCAATTCCTCCTGCATTACAACAGCATCAGAATCAGCCCTAATGGCCCTACCTAGCTTAGTATCATCAGCAAATTTACTCAGGTCACTACTTATACCTATGTCAAGATCATTAATATAAATTAAGAATAGCAAGGGACCCAAAACAGATCCTTGCGGAACTCCACTGCTAACACACCCCCACTCAGATTTAACTCCATCTATACTAACTCTTTGCTGTCTGTCGCCAAGCCATGACTGAATTCACCTAAATATACTGCCATCGATCCCGTGTGCTTTAACTTTGCTCAGAAGCCGTAAGTGTGGCACTCGATCAAAAGCCTTACTAAAGTCCAAGTATAAAATATCATAGTTTTCATCCTTATCTGCTGCTTCATACACCTTACTATAAAAAGACAGCAAATTAGTCAGGCAGGATTTACCCTTATTAAAGCCATGCTGTGATTCTTTTATCAACTTATGCTTATCCAAGTGATCCCTAATATTCCTTGCTATAATAGATTCCATCATTTTCCCTACCACTGATGTCAAACTTACTGGTCTGTAATTAGATATATTTGTTTTATCCCCTTTCTTAAATATAGGTATCACATTGGCTTTCTTCCATGCCACTGGCACAATGCCACTCTCCAATGATTTTCTAAAGATGCATGCTAGGGGCTCACTTAACACATCCTTACATTCTTTCAAAATTCTAGGAAAGACCTCATCAGGACCGGGTGCTTTACTACTTTTGATTTTATCAATTTCCTTTGTCACTATCTCCTTTGTGATCAAGATATCCTTTAATTTCTCTTCATCATTACCCCGAAAGATCATTGACACCTCGGGTATATTTAGAGTATCCTCCTGTGTAAATACTGAGAGAAAAAAGTCATTTAGCATTCCAGCCATTCAGTCCCTATCACTCACTAATTCTCCATTGGAATCTATAAGTGGGCCTATTTTATCTCTAACCTTAGTTTTGTATAATTGATAAAAACTTTTAGGATCTTCCTTTGCCCTATTTGCCACTTTAATTTCATAATTTCTCCTTGCTACTCTAACTAACTTTTTAACATCTCTTGCTAGTTCATTATATCTCTGCCTTAAGTAATCCTCTCCATTTTTTATTTTCCTATAAATGCCCTTTTTAATGGGTGATTTTAACCTCCCCTCAATCTCATGGCAAAATGACAATCTTCATATAAATATTTTACCTTTTGACTCCATGTTCCTTGAACTATTCCAGTCGCTCGGTCTCCATCAGTGGGTTTGTGAGCCCACCTTTGTTTCATCCGGCAATATTTTAGACCTTGTCTTTACATCTGACCCTGACCGGATTCAGGATGTGAGTGTGTATCCGCCTTTCCCCAAGTGCGGACACGTAACTATCAAAGCATCTTACTTATTCCAAAGTGAGCCTCCACCTGATGTGACTTCTGCCCCAACTTATGACTGGCCTAAGGGAAAATATGACAAAATCGAGTGTCCCTAAGACAGTACGACTGGGACTTCGAACTACTATACCTTAATATTGACGACGCATCACAAGTTTTTGTTAACATTCTAACTAAACTTGTTCAGCAGCATATCCCTAAGAGGTCCTACAGGAAAAAAACATCCCCATGGTTGAAGTCCATCCCCGGTAACCTCTACAAGCAGCGTACCAAAATGTGGAATGAATTCAAATTAACGAGACAGACTTATGGCAGACATTCTTACTTGGCACTACAAAAACTATTTAAGTTTAATGAAGCTAATTCTGCGCTAAGATTTGAAGTATTAACCGCCCAAATCAAATATGAAGAAAATCTTGTGCAGAACAGGGCTACTAAACCTAAACTATTTCATTCCTATATTTGGAACAAAAAACTCGATAGACCTAGAGTTGGCCCCCTTAGGGTTGACGGTGAACTATCTGATGATCCTATCACCATGGCCAATACTTTTGTCGAAGCGTTCTCTACAGTGTTTGTTGTTGAGACATCTTTGAACCCTTTTCCACATCAAGCGTGCCAGGGCATTATTTCATCTGTCCAATTTCACCCCGAAGATGTTGTATCCCAACTCAAATCACTTGATGTTGATAGTGCCATGGGTCCTGATAACCTTCATCCACGCCTTCTAAAAGAATGCGCATCAGAACTGGCTTACCCTCTGTCCATCATTTTCAATAAGTCTATGTCATCTGGTGCCGTACCTCAGACTTGGAAAACATCTCATGTTTGCCCAATCTATAAGAAAGGATCCCGTAGTGATCCACTGAACTATCGCCCGATTAGTTTAAACCCCACTCCCTGCAAGACAATGGAACGCATTATTTGCAAGTCACTATTTGGATTCATAGAAGATCATCTAATTTTTGATGAGTCCCAATTTGGTTTTAGACCCAACCGTTCAGTCACTGACCAACTTTTACTCACTTACAACTACATAACTTACTGGTATGATCAAGGACAAGTGGTTGATTTAATTCTATTTGACTTTGTTAAGGCGTTTGACCGAGTGCATCACCAGACACTCATTGACAAACTAGTGGCGATTGGTATCTCCGGCAATCTGTTACAGTGGATCAGCAGTTTTCTACTCAGCCGCTCAATGAAGGTCTCAATAAATGAATACACAAGCCTGGCAAAACCATTCTTAAGTGGAGTTCCCCCAGGGTTCGGTTCTGGGCCCATTGTTGTTTCTCATATTCATAAATCACACCTGCTTCCAAATTCAGTGCAACTTTAAGATGTTTGCTGATGACCTCAAATTATATTTTCACTCCTCAGCCCCATCCCTTGGCTGCTCCTCATCTCTTCCAGGTATGCAGGATAATATTGATTTACTATCTTCCACTGCTGCTTCTTGGGGGCTAAGGTTTTCTACCAGTAAATGTGTCCATCTCCGCTTTGCTAGACAGCGCTGTGTCCAGTCAGATGATCTCCTTACTCCCATATACATCCTAAATGACATTCCTATAAATCAATGCTTCTCTCACAAGGATTTGGGAATAACTGTGGATAGGAAACTGAAATTCCACCAGCACATAAGCTGTGCAACTGCTAAAGCCGGAGGTATTGCCACTAATCTTTTAAAATCAACTGTTACTCGCTCGGCTATCTTCATGTCAACCCTTTTCATCTCTGATGTCCGACCGATTCTAGATTTTGCATCTCCAATTTGGAATCTTGGGTTCCAGGGCCAAAATCAGCTTCTGGAATCTGTTCAACGCAGATGGACAAAACAGGTTGCTGGTCTGACTGATCTTCCATACCTTGACAGGCTGACAACTTTGGGATTATTCTCCGTGAAGGGTAGGCTGTTAAGGCAGGACCTTATTTATTGCTATCGTATATTCCATGATTTAACCATCATCTCCCCTTCCGACATCTTCACAATGGCACCTACTGTTGGCACAAGAGGTCATAAATTTAAGATTCAGATGCAGCATTGTCAGTTGGAAGCTCGTAGACGATTTTTCTCTTGTCGAATTATCCAAAAATGGAATTCTCTACCCCAAGATATTGTTGATGCTCCGAGCCTCACTGCGTTTAAGTCTAGACTGCAGTACTTTCTCGGTGAAGAATTGTTCCATCTTTGACCTACTGCCAGTTCATTTCAATCTCAAATTGTTATATTTTCAAGGTATTTTATATGGAGGATACACTTAGCCAGTCATTAATGATATATTTGAGTAAACCTCCCGTGTAGCCTGACTGGAGTATCTGTCTTGGACTTTTGGGCCTGTCCCTCTCCTATCCGGTCTGGCTGGACTAGAGTGGTAGGGCCCTACCAGGTAATAGAATCCTCACTAGGCCTATTTCTAACTAATCTAAGGGGGCTAATTTCACTATCACTAGAACTATCATATCCTACCTCCTCCACCGGCCCTCTACCTTCACCTGGAACATCTAACTGGCCTACCTCACCACCTAACTAATTTACTGGATTTTATGGATTATGTAACTAAACATATGAACATAAGAAAAGAAGGAGACTGCAAAAGACCATTCATGGCCTACACTTGGCAGCTCCTGTTCCATTCAACACACAAAAGATTTCTTACCAGAGAAAAGTCATCAACATTGTCACCCTTTACAGGAGTTCGTCAGATCTAATCTACAATATACATAAAATGCATCCAGAGGATTATGTCCATTCATGCAACCGCAAAATATAATCTTCCCACTCCTTAGAAAAATATATACATATGTACATAAAAAGTCAGTCCCATCTAGCAGCTTCATCCATATATTTATCTAATCTATTCTTAAAACTACCCAGAGAGGAGGCTTCTATCACATGCCTAGTGAGCCTATTCCATTCATCTACCACACGATTTGTAAACCAATTCCTCCCAATCTCCTTCCTAAACCTATACTTATCAAGCTTAAACCCATTGCTACGTGTTCTGTCATGTTCACTAAGTATAAGAACCTTACCCAGATCCCCTTTATTATATCCTTTTACCCATTTGAAGACTTCAATCAATTCCCCTCTGACTCTTCTCCTTTCCAATGTATGTAGATTTAGTTTTCTGAGCCTTTCACCATAAGGTAAGTTCCTTAGCCCACCAATCTTTGTCATCCTTCTCTGCACAGACTCAAGCAAATCAATATCCTTCCTATAATATGGTGACCAAAATTGTACTGCATAGTCTAGATGAGGCCTAACTAGCGCCAGATACAGTTTTAGAATAACATAACATAACATAACATAACATAATTACACGGATGACAAAAGCCACAAGGGCCTATCAAAGGTCATCCGCCTCCGTCAAAACCCACCCACAAAAAGCACCATCACCAGGGGAAGACAAAATCAAAGTCCCCCACAATATAATATAACGGATGACAAAAGCCACAAGGGCTCATCATAGGTCATCCGAGTCAAGCGGCCTCTTTTTCAAGGCACCCAAACTCCCAGGAAAACTACATCCAGAGGATTGCATCCAGAAACAAGGGTATCACCAATCAAGGCTTGTCAAGAACTAAATCATGCAGCTATAGATATATACAAACAATATTAATATATACAAAACTTAGGAACCATCACAACCTTCCCTTCCCATAAACTCATCCAACCTACTCTTAAATACATTTAGATTTGGACTACCTACTACCCTCTGCGGCAATTTGTTCCAGAAGTCTACCACTCTATTGGTGAAAAAATATTTTCTTAAATCCAACCTACACCCTTGCTTTTTAATTTTCAAGTGGTGACCTCTAGTCCGATTTCCATCATCTAACTCAAAAAACTTGCTAACATCCAATTTATCTATCCCGGAAAAAATTTTAAACAGCTCAATCATATCCCCTCTCACACACCTCCTTTCGAACGAGAACATATTTAATACCCTCAGTCTATCTTCATATTCAAGGTGCCTCAGGGAAGGAATAATCTTTGTTGCCCTCCGTTGCACTGACTCAAGAAGGTTAATATCGTGTCTAAAATGTGGGGACCATGCCTGTATACAGTACTCTAGATGTGGCCTAACATAAGAGTTATAGAGTTTAAGAATAACCTCCTTACTTTTGTAACTGACATTTCTCTTAATAAAACCCAGCACTCTATTTGCCCTATTTCTTGCTTCAATACACTGCTTAGAAAACCTTAATGACTTATCTATTACTACTCCTAGATCTTTCTCATCCTCTACTGAGCTCAGCCAATGCCCATCCATTTCATAGTTAAATTCTCTATTATCTTTTCCCATGTTAATAACTTTGCACTTATCAAGGTTGAAAGTCATTTGCCACTTATGTGCCCAGGATAACAATTTATTTAAGTCCCCCTGCACTTTAAAATTATCAACAATATCTTTAACTACAGCTGCTAATTTGGTATCATCCGCAAAAATTGACACTTTATTATTAACTGCCTCCCCAAGATCGTTTATATAGATGACAAATAATAATGGACCGAGAACTGATCCCTGAGGAACCCCACTGATAACATCCCTCCACTCTGACTTTACACCATTTAGCACTACCCTTTGCTTCCTGTCTTTCAGCCACTCAGCTATCCAATTTGAAACACCCCCACATATCCCAATCATTTTTAATTTATGAACTAGTCTCCTGTGTGGTACCTTATCAAATGCTTTACTAAAATCTAGGTAAATTATATCTACATTCTCTCCCTTATCTACTTGATCTGTTACAAACTCCAGAAAGTCTAGTAAGTTAGTCAAACATGATCTACCTGATCTAAACCCATGCTGAGCATCGCTGATTAACCCCTCCCTCTCTAGATGTTGGCAAATCCCTTTTTTAACTATTTTCTCAAGAATTTTACAGACTACAGGAGTTAGGCTAACCGGTCTAAAGTTATTTGGATCCTCTTTACTACCCTTCTTGAAAATGGGGACTACATTCGCTCTCTTCCAATCATCGGGTATTTCTCCATATTCCAATGACCTAGTATATAACTTGTCCAGAGCTATTGAGATACTTTCTACCCCTTCTTTAAGTATCCTAGAATGAATATTATCAGGGCCGGAGGCCTTGGTAGTATCTAAATCACCTATTAGTCCTTTTATCATCCTCCGATCCACACAAATGTTAGTAAACACCTCTTTTCCTGACCTATGAGTACTATACATAGGACTATTTAGTTTCTCTTTTGTAAATACTGATGCAAAATGACCATTTAGTACCTCAACTATTTCCTCATCAGTTTCTCTCACAAACCCTTCATATTTGATAGGTCCTATTTTAACTCTGCCACACTTGTTATTAATTTTATAGTAACTAAAGAACTTTCTAGGATCTTTGTTGCTATCCTGAGCTAATTTAATTTCTGACACCCTTTTGTTCTTCTTTATAATCTTATTTAACTCATTCCTAGCCATTCTATAATCACTTAAATTTTGAATATTATTTTCTACCTGTAATTTTTTATATGCCCTTTTCTTCTCTGAAATTTTTCTAGCTATCTCCTGATTCCACCATAATGGTTTCCTACTTTTGTTCCTAATGGCCTTCATTGGGATACATTGTTCTTGGACTACATTTATTATATGCTTGAAAGTATCCCACATCCCATAAACATTTTTACCTCTGAATTCTATATCCCAGTCTACCAAATTTAGCAAGCTTCGAAGTTTTACATAATCTCCCTTATGAAAATTTGGAACTTTTTCAGCATTCTCAGTTATTTTACCCTTCTCAATTCCCAAGTTAAAACGAACTATCTGATGGTCACTATTTCCCAATGCTTCCCCAACAGTCAAT
This sequence comes from Ceratothoa steindachneri, assembly GCA_963969495.1. Lineage (NCBI taxonomy): Eukaryota > Metazoa > Arthropoda > Malacostraca > Isopoda > Cymothoidae > Ceratothoa > Ceratothoa steindachneri. The sequence continues at coordinate 166,547,205 of OZ018329.1, read as the reverse complement.
TCTTGAACTAAATGATCAGTGTTAGAAAGTACTAAATCTAATATATTGTCCCCCCTCGTTGAATCGTTAACAAATTGATTCAAAAAATTATCCTCAAAGCATTCTATGAACCTGCCACTTGTTCTATCCCTACCTATCATATTTTCCCAGTCCACAGAGTTTAAGTTGAAGTCCCCAATAATAACTGCATCTGTTTCACATCCCTTACTTATTTCCCTTATCATTAGTTCATCTATATCATCAGTCTGCCCAGGTGGCCTGTAAAAAGCTCCCAAATGCACCATTCTATTTTTACTGAACCTAATATCTATCCAAAGTGACTCAACTCCATCCTGCTTTATTGAAGTATTTAAACTTGAAACAATGTTGTTTTTTATATAGATAATTATTCCTCCACCAATCCTACCTGTCCTTTGACTAATGTACATATTATAGCCCTGAAAATCAAATTCACTTATAGTGTCACTAAATTCTATTTCATTAACCCATGATTCAGTAACGCATAATATATCTATATCCTCATTGCTAATATAACTAAATAGCTCATCCTTCTTGTTTCTAAGACTACGAGCATTTGTATAGAAACAATTTAACCCCCCTATCCCTGAAGCACCTCTTGAAACTTGAATGACCTCACCTCTATCGCCTTGGAACCTATTTCTGTTATCTGCCAAGTCCATTCTACTTTCAGTACTATAATGTCCTCTCATAATTCCCTGACCACTATTAGTATCTAGTTTCCCGCCCGCAAAGACCTAATAACACGATCATACTCCTCCCACAACACATCTACCCCCCTCCTACTCAAATGCAGTCCATCCATCGCATACATTTCTTTCATTCCAACAAACCTATCCCACACATCCACAAACATGACACCTTCCATCTCACACATCCTCCTCACATAATCATTCAGCCCAATTGCACGAGACATCCATTCTACCCCAACATCCATTCTTGGAAGCACACCTGTCACAACACCTTTCATTCTACTTTCTTTCACCTTTTCAATCAACCTCTTGTACCTCTCACGTAACTCACATGCACCCACTTTCTTCACATCATTCACTCCTACATGTGTAATCACAACCGCATCCCTTGCACAGCCAGACACCAGTTCCTCATACCTATCAGACAGATCTCTCACTCCAGCACCCGGCAAACACACCCTCAAACCATTCAATCTACTTGCATTCAACTTCCTATCTAAATATCTAACTCGCGAATCACCCATCACAAGCACTTCAGTCAGACTCCTATTCCTAACCCCCACAGACCTAACTCCATCCCCACTCCTATTCTCATTCAAACTACCAGTCACTCGAACTCCACCCCCAACCCCATCAGTCATATCACTTCCAGTTACTTCCTCTCTTAGGGCACTGAATCTATTAGTCAAGCTAATAGGATCTGTGTCCCTCTGACTCACACACCTATTCTCCCCCTGGCTAACCACCTCAAAAGAGGCAACCCTATTCTCACAAAGAACAGGAGAAGCCTCCCTAGCTTCATGTTTCCTAACCACTCTCCACTGTCCCCCATCCTCACTAGGCCTATTTCTAACTAATCTAAGGGGGCTAACTTCACTATCACTAGAACTATCACATCCTACCTCCTCCACTGGCCCTCTACCTTCACCTGAAACATCTAACTGGCCTACCTCACCACCTAACCTATTCCCAGCTCTAGGCCTAACATTAAGTTCCCTCCTGAGCTCAGCAACTAACCCCTCCAGCCTACATATCCTGTCTAAATCCTGCCTTCTCATCCCCTCTAAATCTACAATGCATTCACGCAGCCCACATACAACACATGTATACCCCTCACCTAATACACCACAACCAATGCATACATTCCGACACTCATGCTCACTTTCATCCCCAAACTCCATCACTTATTCAAACAAAGAAAGAATTTAAGTAGCAATAAGAAATAAAAAAAGAAGAGCAACTTAGCTTTCGCTGATTGTGGTGAGAAAAAAAAAACAAAAAAACAAACAAACTATAGAAAAATCTGAAAAATAGATCAACAGACTGAGAGCTCTATAAAACACGTGCTACCTGTTCGAAGGTAGATTAGATCTGGAATGACTTCAGCACTCTTATTGCTTACACTCCTCCTAATGAATCCCAATATCCTATTAGCTTTATTCTTAGCATTTAGGCATTGCTTTCTAGGACGAAGGTCTGAACTTACCAAAATACCCAAGTCTCTCTCACAATCAGTCCTCCCTAAAATTCTGCCATTTAATTTATAACTATTCAATGGATTATTTCTACCTATACTAAGTACACTACATTTGTCTATGTTAAACTTCATTTGCCATTTCTCGGCCCAATTGGACAGAATGGTCAATTCCTCCTGCATTACAACAGCATCAGAATCAGCCCTAATGGCCCTACCTAGCTTAGTATCATCAGCAAATTTACTCAGGTCACTACTTATACCTATGTCAAGATCATTAATATAAATTAAGAATAGCAAGGGACCCAAAACAGATCCTTGAGGAACTCCACTGCTAACACACCCCCACTCAGATTTAACTCCATCTATACTAACTCTTTGCTGTCTGTCACCAAGCCATGACTGAATCCACCTAAATATACTGCCATCGATCCCGTGTGCTTTAACTTTGCTCAGAAGTCGTAAGTGTGGCACTCGATCAAAAGCCTTACTAAAGTCCATGTATAAAATATCATAGTTTTCATCATTATCTGCTGCTTCATACACCTTACTATAAAAAGACAGCAAATTAGTCAGACAGGATTTACCCTTACTAAAGCCATGCTGTGATTCTTTTATCAACTTATGCTTATCCAAGTGATCTCTAATATTCCTTGCTATAATAGATTCCATCATTTTCCCTACCACTGAAGTCAAACTTACTGGTCTGTAATTAGACATATTTGTTTTATCCCCTTTCTTAAATATAGGTATCACATTGGCTTTCTTCCATGCCACTGGCACAATGCCACTCTCCAATGATTTTCTAAAGATGCATGCTAGGGGCTCACTTAACACATCCTTACATTCTTTCAAAATTCTAGGAAAGACCTCATCAGGACCGGGTGCTTTACTACTTTTGATTTTATCAATTTCCTTTGTCACTATCTCCTTTGTGATCAAGATATCCTTTAATTTCTCTTCATCATTACCCCGAAAGATCATTGCCACCTCAGGTATATTTAGAGTATCCTCCTGTGTAAATACTGAGAGAAAAAAGTCATTTAGCATTCCAGCCATTGAGTCCCTATCACTCACTAATTCTCCATTGGAATCTATAAGTGGGCCTATTTTATCTCTAACCTTAGTTTTGTATAATTGATAAAAACTTTTAGGATCTTCCTTTGCCCTATTTGCCACTTTAATTTCATAATTTCTCCTTGCTACTCTAACTAACTTTTTAACATCTCTTGCTAGTTCATTATATCTCTGCCTTAAGTGATCCTCTCCATTTTTTATTTTCCTATAAATGCCCTTTTTAATGCCAATATAATGCTTAATTTTATCTGTCATCCATTTTGGGTCATTATTTTTAGTCCTAATCTCCTTATATGGAATGTTAATCATCTGACCTGTAATTAATTGCTCAATTATTCTTTCATACTCCTCTTCAATTGTAATCTCTTCCTCCTGGTGATTATTGTCTCCACTAACTGATATCATTGAATCTATTCCTGAATTGATTTCATTGCCTGGTTTCTGTACAACTGCCTCCAGGTAAGTCCTGAGCCCATTATAATTTGCTCTTCTAAAGTCAGGAATTTTAACATTGTTCATGCTACTATCAATACCATTCCATTTCATCTTGAATCTAATTTCACAATGGTCACTATTACCCAAATTTCCTCCAATCTCAGTATCCTTAATAACTTCTTCCCTATTTGTCAGAACTAAATCCAGTATATTATTACCTCTAGTGGGTTCGTTAATAATCTGCCTCAGAAAATTATCTTAGACAACATTCAAAAATTCCTCAGCCTCCTGATCACCCACAAGAGCTTCCCAGTCTATATTTCTGTAATTAAAATCGCCCATTATACACACATGCTTACTTCTACATGCCCGTTCAATCTCCTGCCACAGAAGATTTGAAGCTTCCTTACTAACATAAGATTTGGTGGTCTGTATAATAATCCTAAGACAAGCTTGTTTTTACCTTCCTTTACATTTAGCCATAATGACTCTGTGTTATCATCTAATTTAATTGTACTGTTTACACAACACTGGAGATTATCTTTAATATAAATAATAACCCCTCCTCCTCTCTTCCTATTCCTATCTGTATGGAACATGTTAAAGCCCTCAATCTCAACCTCAGGTTTAAAGTGATTACCTGCCAAATCAAGCCATGACTCTGTTATCGCAATTATATCAAAATTCTCTTCACTCGCTAACGCTCTTAAGAGATCTATCTTATTTCTTATACTCTGACCATTTGTGTAGTATATTTTTAAGTTTTTTTTATTATTCCCATCTTCATTGCATTGTGCTTTTTTATTCCTAGTTATCTGCTCATTCACTTGTGCATTAGTCCCCCTATAACGCATCAGTATGCCCTCTCCCCTAGCTATTCCTCTATCACTGCATCCCTTCCATTTCTTACACCTGCCCTCTATTCCTGTTATTCCCTTACCTCTAACAGCTTCTAGTTTCCCACCCGTAAGGTCACCACTTGAAAATTAAAAAGCAAGGGTGTAGGTTGGATTTAAGAAAATATTTTTTCACCAATAGAGTGGTAGACTTCTGGAACAAATTGCCGCAGAGGGTAGTAGGTAGTCCAAATCTAAATGTATTTAAGAGTAGGTTGGATGAGTTTATGGGAAGGGAAGGTTGTGATGGTTCCTAAGTTTTGTATATATTAATATTGTTTGTATATATCTATAGCTGCATGATTTAGTTGTTGACAAGCCTTGATTGGTGATACACTTGTTTCTGGATGCAATCCTCTGGATGTAGTTTTCCTGGGAGTTTGGGTGCCTTGAAAAAGAGGCCGCTTGACTCGGATGACCTATGATGAGCCCTTGTGGCTTTTGTCATCCGTTATATTATATTGTGGGAGACTTTGATTTTGTCTTCCCCTGGTGATGGTGCTTTTTGTGGGTGGGTTTTGCAGAGTCGGATGACCTTTGATAGGCCCTTGTGGCTTTTGTCATCCGTGTAATTATGTTATGTTATGTTAATCACACTATCCAGCTCCCCCCATAGAACCTCAACACCTGCCCGACTAAGATGGAGCCCATCCATCGCATACAACCTCCTATTCCCGTAAAACCCTCCCCAGACATCTACAAACACCAATCCTAGCTCCTCACACAGTCCTTTCACAAATTCATTCAAACCAATTGCACGCGACAACCATTCTACCCCCACATCCAATCTCGGAAGCACACCAGAAACAACACCTTTTACCCTGCTTTTACTCATCCTTTGAACTAACCTTTTATACTGCTCACGTAACTCACATGTACCCACCTTCTTTACATCATTCACTCCCACATGCGTAATCACAACTGCATCCCTCTCACACCCAGAAACCAGCCTATCATACCTCTCACAAACATCACTTACACCAGCACCCGGCAGACAAACTCTCATTCCCTTCCACTTGCTATCACTCAACTTAAGAACATAAGAAAAGAAGAAGACTGCAAAAGACCATTCATGGCCTACACTTGGCAGCTCCTGTTCCATTCAACACACAAAAGATTTCTTACCAGAGAAAAGTCATCAACATTGTCACCCTTAACAGGAGTTCGTCAGATCTAATCTACAATATACATAAAATGCATCCAGAGGATTATGTCCATTCATGCAACCGCAAAATATAATCTTCCCACTCCTTAGAAAAATATATACATATGTACATAAAAAAAAAAGTCAGTCCTATCTAGCAGCTTCATCCATATATTTATCTAATCTATTCTTAAAACTACCCAGAGAGGAGGCTTCTATCACATGCCTAGTGAGCCTATTCCATTCATCTACCACACGATTTGTAAACCAATTCCTCCCAATCTCCTTCCTAAACCTATACTTATCAAGCTTAAACCCATTGCTACGTGTCCTGTCATGTTCACTAAGTATAAGAACCTTACCCAGATCCCCTTTATTATATCCTTTTACCCATTTGAAGACTTCAATCAATTCCCCTCTGACTCTTCTCCTTTCCAATGTATGTAGATTTAGTTTTCTGAGCCTTTCACCATAGGGTAAGTTCCTTAGCCCACCAATCATCTTTGTCATCCTTCTCTGCACAGACTCAAGCAAATCAATATCCTTCCTATAATATGGTGACCAAAATTGTACTGCATAGTCTAGATGAGGCCTAACTAGCGCCAGATACAGTTTTAGAATGACTTCAGCACTCTTATTGCTTACACTCCTCCTAATGAATCCCAATATCCTATTAGCTTTATTCTTAGCATTTAGACATTGCTTTCTAGGACGAAGGTCTGAACTTACCAAAATACCCAAGTCTCTCTCACAATCAGTCCTCCCTAAAATTCTGCCATTTAATTTATAACTATTCAATGGATTATTTCTACCTATACTAAGTACACTACATTAGGTATCTAAATACCTAATCTGAGAGTCACCCATCACTAGCACCTCAGTCATTCTCCTATTCTGCCTTGGCCTAACATTACCCTCCCTCCTGCTCTCAGTCACGCTACCACCCATCCTGCTTTCATCCACAATCACACCAGGCAAATCACTTTCACACTCTTCCTCTCTCAGGACATTGAATCTGTTAGTCAACCTAACAGGTTCTATGTCCCTTTCATTCACACACCTAACCTGTCCTAACTTATCTATCCTATCTATTTTCACCCACCATTCATCATCACTCACAACTTCCACACTGTTCCCAGTCCTAGCCCTATCTTCCACCCTCTTAGCACTAATCTCACCCTTCAATCGCACACTTGCATCTCTTCTCACCTCAAACACCAAATCATTCAACCTCTTACATTCCCCACTCAACCTCCTAACCTCCCCTTCCAGAAAACACACACGGCATTCAGTTACATTCACTCTCCTTTCAACTACACATGCATCACACACCACATACACACTACTTTCAAAGAATTAGATAGGAGTGAGAAAGTTGATGTGATCTACTTAGATTTCATCAAAGCCTTTGATAAGGTTCCACATAGAAGACTAGTTCATAAATTAAAGCTGCATGGGATATGTGGGAAGGTTTTAAATTGGATAACTGAATGGCTGAAAAATAGGAAACAGAGAGTTGTACTGAATGGAGTGAGGTCAGAGTGGAGGAATGTTATTAGTGGCGTACCTCAGGGATCAGTTTTAGGCCCTTTATTATTTATAATCTATGTAAATGATCTTGGGCAAGGTGTAAATAGCAAAGTGTCAATTTTTGCTGATGACACTAAACTGACATCTTCATGAATGATATAACTAAATAATTCATCCCTCTTATTTCTAAGACTACGAGCATTTGTGTAAAGACACCTCAGCCCACCTATCCCTGAAGCACCTGAGGGCCTATCTCCTCTGCATCTCCTTTCTCTCCTTCCCTTACCACTATCACTACTCAAGTAGTTTAACCCTAAAGCACTTCCATTAGCCTGCCTACCTTCTACAAATCTGTGTTTGCTTCCTTTCCCTGCCTTACTTTGAGCCATTAAATTTCCCTGACCACCATAAAAACCTAGTTTCCTGCCTCTAAAGACCTAATAACACTATCTAGTTCCCGCCACAAAACCTCAACCCCATCTCGGCTCAGATGGAGTCCATCCATAAGAACATAAGAACATAAGAAAAGAAGGAGACTGCAAAAGACCATTCATGGCCTACACTTGGCAGCTCCTGTTCCATTCAACACACAAACCCTTATTCAAAGCAGTGTATTGAGGCAAAAAATAGAGCAAATAGGGTGCTAGGTTACATTAAAAGAAATGTTAGCTACAAGAGTAAGGAGGTCATCCTTAAACTATACAACTCTTATGTCAGGCCACATTTAGAGTACTGTATACAGGCATGGTCACCACATTTTAGACATGATATAAACTTATTAGAGTCAGTACAAAGGAGGGCAACAAAAATAATACCATCCCTGAAGCACCTTGAATATGAAGATAGACTGAGGGTATTAAATATGTTTTCATTTGAAAGAAGGTGTGTGAGGGGAGATATGATTGAGCTTTTTAAAATCTTTTCTGGGATGGATAAATTAGATTTCAGCAAGTTATTTGAGTTAGAAGGTAGTAATAGAACTAGAGGCCACCACTTTAAGATTAAAAAACAGAGGTGCAGACTGGATGTTAGAAAATATTTTTCACTAACAGAGTGGTGGATTATTGGAATAGTTTGCCACCTGAGACTGTAGACAGCCCAAACTTGAATGTGTTTCAAGCGCAGATTGGATCATTCTATGGGGATGGAGGGTTAATTTCTTACTTTTTGGTATGTGGATATGTTTCTTGACTTATTCCTGTGGATGCAGTTTCTTTTTATTGTATATTTTGGGGGACTTTGATTTTTTTTTTGACAGACTCCTATGGAGGCTTTAAATTATATATTGTAGATGCATGTTTGAACATTCCTATGGATTGTTAAATTGTATATTGTAGATGCATGATCTGACAAAATCCTATGGATGCATTATGTGGGTGGGATTTGACGGATGCGGATGACCTTTGATAGGCCCTTGTGGCTTTTGTCATCCGTGAAATTATGTTATGTTATGTTATATGATGGTATATCTTCTTTGTTAAGAGAGACATTAGGCCTATCTTTTGAAGGCTGGAGCTGATTGGGATATTTGATTTACTTTTTATTTACAAGTGAGCGAGAGGCTTTAGGGAGAGAGGGTAACAAAGGGCTCAGATCAAATTGGTCTGATTCTAGTGGTGGAATAGTTTGGTCAAGTTGAGTTAGGATGGTGAAGGAGTTTGAAATAGGTTGTGACAAAAATATGTCAGGGTTATCGTCTATTTCCAAGCTTTCCTGTGTGACACGTTTTTTTTAATTTTTCGCCGAGGTGATGGAATTTGCCACTCCCCTTGGTAGCTAACCTCTGGGACTCCCGAAGCCGAAGCCATGGGTGAACAGGGGCAGCTTAGCTTAGCTGACCGTCGTGGATCTTAGTATAGGGGCGCTTCAGTTTTGTTATTTAAAAAGGTAGGTTACTTATCGGTGTTCGGATTGAAGTAACAGAAAAGGTTAAGTTCGCAGCTAAGGAAGTCCAGGAAAGGCACAACCACATGCTTTGAAGGGCAAATGAAAGATCGCACGATAGGGAGTGAGAGGAGAGTAACTCACGAAGTGCCGACCCTGGTGTGCTAGTGGAAGGTAGTGTTTCATTTTGACTCTCCGTGAGTGTTGTGCTTAAAAACGTGTTTATATTCTTGAATGTGATAAAGTTAAAAATTTAATTTATATTATTTCGATTCTTTTATTAATTAATTCATCGAGCTGCTGAAATTTATCTTAGAAAATAATATATATGATGTTCTTAGTGAAATTACGAAACTAATAAAAATTACCTTGACAATTCCCATGACTACATCAGAAGCAGAACGCTGCTTTTCAACACTGAAGAGAATAAAAACTTTTCTAGGGAGTACTCTGAATTCTGAAAGACTAAATGCACATGCATTTAGGAGAAAATAATTAATCTTTTCGCACAAATTAAAACAAGAATGGATTTCGTTTTTAAATGAATGGATCAAGCTTGAACTGTAACAATTTAGGTTATTAGTAAGCAATACATTTTAGATTTTATTCTGTTTAGTATTTTAGCAAGTTTATCTATAAATTTTCTTTTTATATGTTTATTTCCTTTTACATAATATTAAAACAATGCAGTATCCCTACTAATTTGAGCTATGAGCGGTGATTGGGCCACCCTAAATAATCCTTTCTTTAGCTCATAGTGAGAAGCGAAGCGACTTAATTAAGCGTCCCCCACGATGACTCGATTCAGTCATTGTGTTCATCGAATTCATGCCGGTTATTGCCATTTTCCTCGAGGATGAGAGCAACTCGGACATGACGGCGTGAGTCATACAGATCGAAATCCGAGAGGCGCGCTGCGGTCGATCTCGTCTCGGCATACGCTACGAACGGTCAAGTGAAGACGTATCTCAACAAGATACAGAAAGATGCACTGACTAGCTTCTACAGCGTCTTCAAGAAAGCAGAGGAGCTCATATGGGATATCGGCTCGTCACATGATACTATTCCGGTGCCTCGAGCTTATAGTTGGCAAATGCAGAAAACGAACGTGCCCAAACAAACAGCTGAGGAATATTGCCGCCAATCTGTATATGTTCCGTTCATTGACCAGGTGTTGAGTGAGTTGCAGAAGCAGTTTGGGAAAGACACTATTCCGATTGTCTTCAACATCAATCACCTGTTGAACAGCGTCCACGTAGATGTTACTGCTTTACTGGAAGCAGCAAAAGTCTACGAGGCTGACATCTAGGCCTATAGCCTCGTCGTGGCGGAAGCACAGTGCTGGTTTTCGTCAACAATAAAGTTTGACTCCGTTGGAGATGCTCTTGCTCACGCCCAGACAAGAATGTATCCGAAACTGGCCAGGCTCTTCCAAGTTGTAATCAGTCTCCACCGCGGAAGCTGAGCGTTAATTATCGGGCCTGAAGCGACTGAAAACGTACTTAGGGAATAACATGGCTCAAGAACGCCTAAACGTCCTGGCACTGATTAATGTTCACAACGAAATTGATGTTAAAATAGACAGAGTGGTCTATGTATCTTCCTAGAGGAACAGGAGGTTGATGTTCATGTGTAATACCAACACCAATGTTGTGTATTATATGCTGTTATTAACTCTTTCAGACCTGTTTATGTTTATATTTCTTTTTTTAAGCCATACTTGTATTTTGTTATTCAAAAAGAGTTATGTGATAATATAGAATATATATAGAAACATTTTTCACCCCGTGCGATCGAATGACTTTATATGATGCATGTCTAAAATGTAGGTGTCTCAAGAATAATTACTAAATCAGTATTATACTTTAGCTGACGTCCTGGAGGTAAATGAACAAAAAGAGCTCACATAGTCTAGGAGACTCATAAGTGTAACTGTGTAAGAGTACATGATTGTGTGCAATCTTTTGTACATGTATCTCTACAAAGATCAAATTCAAAAATAGTTATTTTTCATCAAGTTGCTTATAAAAATCCAAATCCAAAATATTTGGTGGACCCCTTTAAGAATGAACTCGAATCATGTAGCAGAGATGGAATGTTGTTCCAACCCGGAACTGGTGACCGTGACATAATTAATCAAAGCATCAACTGACTCATCTCGCTACAAGTATCAAACAATCGAACCATCTCGCTACAAGTGGTGACGCTCGGAGTGACCTCAAAAACCATCATCGAAATGAATGAGGTCAAAAATCATCATCATCGACTGGAGTGACTTAAAAAATCTCATTATCATACGAAACCATCAATTCAAATTTCTGGAGTCAGCATCGAAATTTTTCGACGGAACGAAGTACAACCATTGACTCCATCTAACCTTTCATCAAGGAGCCACATTCATCCCTTCGAAGCGCCAACTCGATTCAACGGTACGATCAACGTCTGCAACGCACAACTCCCCCACCCTTAATCACACGACTCCTCAGTAAGTAACACAAATTCAACAATTTCAACTTACAGCTGCAGATATGGTATCAAAATCCGTCTCTGGCTGAATTGTTAGATCATTGAATTATCTGTGCGCTTCACTTTGCATTAATTCATTATAATTTATTCATTCGGACTCGCATAGTGATATGCCCAGGTGCCATCAATTTATTCATCTCACATAGTAGTATGGCAACGCGCCATCGAAACTCATTAACATTCATATAATGTTATCGCGACGCTTCTTATTTAAGGAACTGACTAGGAGAGAAAACTTTTAAATGCACGCCTTTGGAACTCATATGATCTTTATTTCATTCACTCAAGGTTTACTATTTTACTCGACTATTTCGTTCATCATATTATTTACTTAAGTTAACTAATTATTTTCCTTATTAATTGTATTCACGTTTACTCTCTCATTATATCATTAAGACAAAATGTGTGCACTCAATCAACTCATGTTTGGTCGCCTACGTTCACAATACATTGATACACACGCGTTCAAGTGACCTAGAGCTGGGAAAAAAATTACCTTTGACCATCGAATTTCAAAACGTATCATTTGTATATTTAAACTTTAAATACCGACTTAATTATTATCACGCATTTTGTAAAAATTGACCTAATTGTTCTGTATAAGTATTTTAATCATTACTCTACTTTAATACTGTTTGATGTGTCGAATTGATATTTAATTCATAGGAACTAATACCAATTATACTTATGTATTATTTGAACCAACGAATTAGTGTTATCATGTAAATACTGATTTGACTATTATTACGAACTCTGTAACAATTTGACTGAAGTAGCCCAAAGGTTAAGGAAGGTTCCGAAGTTCGTTTTTATTTCAATGAAGTAAACAATTACATAACATAAGTATACAAAAAATAATGCATGTAATGAACACACTCTCACATAAGAACACACAAATATAGGCACACACACATTTCACAAACAAAGAATGAATATAAGTGGCATAATGTTGGTTTCACTAACCTAGGAGTCTAGTTAGTAGAGGAACTGCAAGATCTTCATCGTCATACATTATACACACATCGCACATTACGACACGCTATCTGTTTTAATTTTTATTTAATATTCAAACCTAAAGAAAGAAACACAGGATAGTTATGAACTTAATTAATTATTACTTAATAACTTATAACAATCTTACTTTCTAAAAAAAGAAAAAGGCTCAAATACAATGAAATACTAGATCAAGCGTCTAATGCGAGTATTTAAAGGATCTAGCAGTTTCCAATGTAACATTCAACATGCTTTCTATGTAGAGTAGAGCGACGAAGAATAGTTTCAGGAGAGGCGTCAGGGGGAAAGGGGGGGAGCTGGAGGAGAAACATCATGAGATGTATCCTTTTCGTTGGAACCCCTTTCTTGTGCCAAAATTATTTTATTTCCGCAGTCATGAAAGAGGTATCTCAATTTTAATGCACGTACCCTGGTAACCCCAAAAGATAAAACAACGTAGTAATACACTGTACAACAGTTGATGAAGAAATATCCTGACAGTGGAAAGAAAAGGGAAAACGCGAATATTCGTCTACCATAATTAATAAATTGTTATTGGGAGAAGAATAGGTACTGGCTGTAGCAGCTCTGCAGCTATATATATATATATATATATATATATATATATATATATATATATATATATATATATATATATATATATATTGTAGGAATATCACGACGTATAGGTGAGAATAGAAGGGGGAAGTAAAAACCTGAAAAGAACACTGAGGTTCTTTATTGACGTTTTGCCTGTTGGCTTCTTCAGAGGAAGATAACAGGCGAAACGTCCTTCTTCCATTCTCATATATATATATATATATATATATATATATATATATATATATATATATATATATATATATATATATATATATATATATATTAGTGTAGTTGGGTAGCAACTTTATCTTCTTCTAACAATCTTATGATGAAAAATAACATCTGCCTAAACCCCTCGAAACTCAAATCAACCCACATAGTTTACGAATTCATCTGCACCGATAAAGACCGTAAGCTTTATAAAAACTCTAATTATATTAGCATGATAACTACTACACTTTCAAGACGGTTAACTATGCATCTACAAAGCGGAGGGCCTAAGAACCATATGAGAGTATCCATAATATTAACTAAATGAGAGATATGCTCGTTGATAACACCATTATTAAAAGAAAAGAGGTTAATAAAGCGTTGCTTAACACCTCAGAAGCCATATTGATAAATGAGGATAAGCCGGCCATCAACAGTCAAACGACAAGCTGGAATCGCACATTAAAACTATTTAAAAAATTCCACTCACAGGAGTGGCTCATTTCCTCTAACGTTACGTTTAAACAAAGCAGATTAAATACCCCTTAGAAATCGTTTTCTTTCACTCTATGCCAAATCCTCATTCCACTCATTACATCGGTAAAGGAGGCAAGAACATTTCAAAACGCTCCGAAGATGATCGAATATGTTCGAAAGCTAGAAATTTAGTTTGGGTTTTACCAAACACATTCATTTAAAAAAAGAGATGAATACTGGACAAGTAATCCACCATCACAAGATGGAATAAAAAAGATAGTTAGAAGAAGAGAAAGTTGCCAAAGGAAATTAATTAAGGCAAAATACACAATGGTCTTCAACAATATATATATATATATATATATATATATATATATATATATATATATATATATATATATATATATATATATATATATATATATATATATATATAAATATATAACAATGAAATTTTATATAATTCTTCTTAATTTATATATATTTGTAAAAAGTCTGATTCAAAAACAATTGACAACATTTACACGCACGTACTAACACTTCCAAATATTCCACATAAGAGAAAAAAATTTCACTTGTTCTCTCACCATCACCAAGTCAGCAAGGTCAGTAAAATTCTTTCTCCATTTAATCCTTAGGTTTTACAAACAAAAGCCGTGTCTAATTCCTTACATTTCCTTTCCAGACTCAGACATTTCCCCTTTCAACCAAAATTGATTTTAATTAGTTACATTTACTCACAATTCGTGATTTTAATTAGTTACAATTACATTTATCCACAATTCGTGATTTTAATTAGTTATAATTACATTTAGCCACAATTCGTGATTCTATTAGCTAACATTACCATTACACCCAAATTATACTTTCATACAACCAAATTCGTGTTAATTCAACCTAATCAAAATAATCTACATTTATCATTCCGTGTAATCTATAATAATAATATATATTTTGTTATAAATCCTTGCTTTATTTAATCATTCCAAAACTATTTCCCGTAAAAGTCGTTAAGCCTAAACTCGCCATTCGCCGAGAACTGGAATTTTCTTCAGAATAATTTTATTTAATAATTCTCTCATTAACATTTATAATAGAGTATAAGTTAGTGCGTATTGTGCTATCTAGGCTACAGTTTTATGTATACGCACTTCTATACCATATACGGGCCTTATAAAGTCAAGGCTGATTCGATCAAAAGGGCACTTTGAACGGATAAGCTCTTGCCTCTCTGGGCGATAATTTCGTGGTTTTAACCTTTGACACGTTTCGCACTCTGACACTACTCGCTTAACGTTATCTACAGAATAAGGCATGTTTCGTGCTCGAACAAAATGGCGAAATCGTGTAATCCCTGGATGACAGAGAGCTTTATAAAGCTCGACAAGATTATTGTGAGTCAAGCTTGAGCAGAAAATGCGTGACAGGGCGTCAGCAGCTCTATTGAGCGAAATGTATGTAGCATTTAAATTTGTAGATTTTCGATAGACTGAGCACTGAATATGAGTATTTAAAGCCTACAAATTAAAATGCTTACATACATTTCTTCTCATTACATGACAAATCCGTTAGACATCTGTTCTTTCTTCCCTGTTTCTCCGAGCCTATAGAACATGCGACCCAATCTTCCTACAGGATGAAATTAACCACCTTATCTGCAATTTCATCGAACTAAAATACACAATTCATTTCGTAAACAGATGTCATTAAAGCCACGAAAAAACTTCTATGCCATCTCCACACCGCAAAGGGACGATTTAAAAAAAAATTATTAGTTTCCCATATGCTCCAACTTTGGCACCCTTAAAATCGTATGAGAACGGAAATGACATAAATATCACATTTAAATATTCTAAAACTATACGAAAATCCTTGATTAGACAGAGTCCAATCAATCACGATGCTGGGATATACAGTATACCATGCCATAATTGCAATTTGGCATACATCGGAGAGTCGAGCCACATTAATAAGATGATAAAAGAACATAAAGCCGATTTTAGAAGGTTTACAAACTCTTCAAGTCTCTTTACGCACATGCAAAAGTACGACCATAGAATCGATTTCAACCAGGCAAAAATCATTTATAAATCAAACAATTATATTGAGAGGGGAATTGCGGAATCTAACATCATTAACAAAGTTGATAATTTGAATCCATCCGAAGGGCAATAAAATTCAACAAATATATATCGAATAGGGTCGTCAATAGTATCTATAAACCCACGGAAGCAATTGCTTCCTGCGTTTTCATTTTATTTAGTTTTTTGTTCGCCTTATATATATTGTTTTTTTCTAGATTGTTTCCTGCGTTTTCATTTTGTTCAGTATTTGGTTCGCCTTATATATACTGGGTGCCATGCTTAGCTTTTTCATTACTTAATTGAAAATGGCAATTTATAACTTTGCTGAAACTAGTCCATTGATTATAAATAAATTTTGATTCAAATATTGTAGTTTACTATTATCTTCTCAACGATATATATCACGCTATAATTTTTAACAGAAATCCCAAGACAAGGAAAATTGCTACTGACTCTTTTATTTATTTAGTGGCGACGTTTCGACCATAATACGGTCACCTTATTAGGCCTATAAGATATATACTAAAGCACAATTCTAAAGGTACAAATATAACAATGATAGTTTTAGGCTTTGAATAGGAAAAAATAGAGCTTAAATAATTTCTAAAATTATAGTTTAACAACCTTTTCACCCGACAATAACGGTGGCAAAAGACAAACATTTCTTGATTATGGCAGAGCTGGGTATTTATAATAAAGTCCTTAGCCCAAAACTACACGCATTGTTAAAGAAATATTTTTGTCAAGTAAAATTTCAAATTGCCTATATAAACAAACTAAATATAAAATCATTCTTTGAAATAAAGGATCCAGGTCCAAAGAGTCTTAGGAGTTTAATAATATACAGATTTAAGTGTCCTGGGTGTTCCCATGGCAAATGCATTGGAAGCTCCGTGAGAACTTTGAAGGCAAGATTCTCGTCTCATATGGGCATAAGTAATCGAACAGGCAAAATACTTAAACTAAATAAAATTCAGCGATCAGAGATCAAACAATAAAATGTAAAAGTGATATCTCTATAAAAGATTTCGAAATTTTCAATTCACATAAATGCCCGATTACACTTCGAATCTTGGAAACATTAAATATAAAATAGCTCAACCCAGAGTTAAATAATGATTTGTCGTCGGTTCTCCTCCTACTTAAATAAAGTACAATGTTGCCTTTGAAAGTTAATAGTGTTTAGTACATCGTTTAATATATATTTTTAAATAGTTCATTATAAATATTAAAATCATAATCCTAATTATGAAATTTAAGTAATTTTTGGCAGTTACTAACTAATTTAAATTTTTAAAAACTGTCTTTTTTACTATAAATCTAAACTATAATTTTAGAAATTATTTAAGGTCTATTTTTTCCTATTCAAAGCCTAAAACTATCAATGTTATAGTTGTAACTTTAGAATTGTGCTTTAGTATATATATCTTATAGGCCTAAGAAGATGACCGTATGATGGTCGAAACGTCGCCACTAAATAAACAAAAAAAGTCGGCAGCAATTTTCCTTGTCTTGGTATTTCTGTTAAAAATTAAATTCAGGCTCTCTAAAAGCAATCATATATAAGGCGGTGATGGCTTGAGACGGGCACATTCGTTCGCCGATCGTCGCTCCTGACAGACGCCCTACTGTCCTATCTCTTCGCGTTCGCCATTACTTTCACTTCATTCCGGGCTTCCTTGCGGGTTACCCGGGGTATGGCATATGATTGAAGAAGCTGACATAGTTCCCCCTTCATGGATTCTATTAGAAAGGCAGAGAGAAGCAGTCACACTCCAAGGGCCGGCAGCCTCGGGTGTCCCTCGCCCTTTCTCCCCCGCGCCGTTAAGATTATCTCGGATTTACTCACCCATCCGTCCAGAAGAGGACGATGGCCACAATGAAGAGGCCCTTGGGTTTGACGTAGGATAGGCCTGAGCACAACCAGTGGCCTTCCTACTACAACAGGATTAGTTGCAGCCGACACATGGTACTCCTGCCAGGGACCCTCGACCTCAGCAACAGGCTGGGTCGAGTAGAGACCAGTCTTCCCCCGACGAGGTCAACTGGGCTATAGTCACACAGGAACTGACTGCCCAAATAAACAATCTGGCCATCAAGCGCCGCGATAGGAAAGAAATTGCTCAACTTCTCACACTCTACCGAGGCAGAACAGTACTCACTTCCACGGAGCGACAATCCACCAGACAGAGACTTCGCCTCTATTCTCTGGTGCTCAACTATGGCTGATGGCCGGCGTTGCGAGACGCCAAGGAGAGGGCCATGCTCCAGTCCGTGATCCAGTTGCCAGACAGGGCCCTAAACACCCGCACGGGATGGCCTGCTCGCCCTCCACAGCAAGGTGGCTTCCCCCGGCAGACCCCGGTGGGTCAAAGAGACAGAAAGAGCCATGCACCAAGGGCTCCACCTTCTGGCAAGGGTACTAGAGGAGCTAAGAAGTAATACTCAGACATACTACTCTTCGAGCTCCAATAAAAAGGAGGACAACGACGACGACTCCAGATACTACACCAATCATCAGGACTACAACAGCTCTCAGGATCAAAGTGATAGTGAATTATGTGATGATATTAATGACCTTTCACTTAATAATAATCGTGATGATAATAATGATTATTCGGTGCTAAATATACAAGGGTTACCCGTGTTACCTCCACAATCGCCATTGCAATACCAAATTAGTGAAGTTATAGACATAAACTTCCCCGATCATCAAGTGCTGGAAATCGATGCCCATGACCATGCTAGGGGTGAGATGAAGGAATATTTTGAGGGTATGCCCTCAAACTTGGGGGTTTACAAATCCAGACTCATCTATCTCCAATAGCCAAGGGCTTGATTACCAGGACAAGCGTAGGGCGTCCGTCAGGAGCAGGGATCGGCGAACAAATGCGGGATATATATATATATATATATATATATATATATATATATATATATATATATATATATATATATATATATATAGCCTGTGTCCGAGATTTTATAAGCGTCACTTAATCACTCGTGCCCTCGCTTTCATCCACAAAGATCCGTTCATTCAAAGTGTTCCACAATTCAGGGCTGTAAATTCATATCACGTGTGAGTACTGATATTTACTTTTTATTACAGAACCTTAATTTATCATACCATTTGTGTTCCTTTAAATATCTTTTAAATATCATTCCTAAATTCGTATATATATTAACGATTCTCTTTAATCTTTCATATATTTCTCATATCACTTTCATGTTTTCTACCAATTTTTTATCTTTCTTTGTATCCAATCAATTATCTTTTGCTAAACTAATTCCTTTTAATCGAGATATTCTATGTCAATTCTTACATACAACTTATCTTTTGTATCTCGTTGTATTTTATCCCTCGTGCAATGTTAAGCCTAACATCCCAATTCATCTTAACATTCATTTAAACAAATTTATGTGTACCAGGTATTGTATATGTATGTATATATATATATATATATATATATATATATATATATATATATATATATATATATATATATATATATATATATATATATATATATATATATATTATATATACGTAGGTGAGTCAAAAAGTTCTCAGACAAATGGCATAAAATTTTTATTTGTAATAATACTGTAATCATTTTTCTACATAAGCTCCATTAACATCTATACACTTTCTTAATCTATGAATCCAACGGTAAAGACCATCTTTGTAGAATTCACGGGGTTGTCTCTGGCACCAAGTAATGACCTGCTTTTTTGCTTCATCTAATGATTGAAACCGGGTTTCTTTTAGGTGTCCCTTTAAATTTGGTTAGGTTAGGTTAGGTTAGGTTAGGTTAGGTTAGGTTACCTAACCTAACCAAATTTAAAGGGACACCTAAAAGGAACCCGGTTTCAATCATTAGATGAAGCAAAAAAGCAGGTCATTACTTGGTGCCAGAGACAACCCCGTGAATTCTACAAAGATGGTCTTTACCGTTGGATTCATAGATTAAGAAAGTGTATAGATGTTAATGGAGCTTATGTAGAAAAATGATTACAGTATTATTACAAATAAAAATTTTATGCCATTTATCTGAGAACTTTTTGACTCCCCCTCGTATATATATATATATATATATATATATATATATATATATATATATATATATATATATATATATATATATATATATATATATATATATATATATATATATATATATACAATTCCATGTGGAATTCTAACCATGACTCCTACAAGGGCCTGCTGACCGAGGTGCTTGACTTGAACAAGAGGAACAAGCTGAACCAGATCTGTCAGCGGCAGCACCCCCACGACATGCAGATCTGGTCGGAGTACGTCAAGGTGATTGCTCCTCGTCGTCGCATGCCTAGATGTACTCCAGGGCGAAGATAAGGCATACATGAAGTGCCTTCTCCCCCTCCTCCAGATGCTCAAAGACTCCCTGGAGGCGCTGTCGTGTGACGGCAGCATTGTCCATGCCCAGAACCTGGTAACCCAAATTTATGTGGAACAAAGGGCTTTGGTGGCAGGTTAGTCATGTAATGATATTATTATTTTTTATTATTATATTTTATATCAGTGAGTTAACTAAAATTAGTATAATGAAATTTAATTTTTTAATTGACAAATCTGGTATATTTTTAAATTTGTTTGCAAACCTTTCTTCTACTGCAGGTCCAACCACCTCTTTGTGAACATGGACCTGTTGATGGCTACGGCGCTGCAGCCCTACCACAAGCTCGCCACAGTCAGGGCCATCTGCAGGAGACACGACAATGAGGTCTACTGCAACCTGGTGAGGGACAAGCTCATCAGGGACTTTCTCGCCCTCGTCCGGCCTGACGAGCACCTTGACCCTGCCCAGCAGGGACCCCAGCCACGCTCCAGCAGCACGAACTACCTGTAACTATGGAGGATGGGCAGCAAGAGGAGAGCTTCGAGGAGAAAGTCAGGGAAGAGGTCAACAACTGGTCGAGGAAGCCGCTGAGGGGGAACTCGGTGCTCTCGGCCAATCTCTTCCCGCTCGAGTTCCGTGATGCTTGGGTAACACTCTTCCTAAAGTATAACACGCCACTCCCGAGCTCCGCCTCGGTCGTGCGCGTGTTCAGCTATAGGTCGGACATCCTCAGGCCTAAGAGGGCGGTCTTCGCTGCACCGAAGCTCGAGGCCCTCATCTTCATGAAAGGCAACCTCCACCTCCTCAAGAAGGCCCACTAGGTAGAGGAGGAAGACGATGATTAATCTAGCAGGCTTAGAGTAGAGTAGAGTGGAAAACTTTAAATATTATGAGGTATATATGAAATAAAGTTGTTAGTTGACCCTATCTTTTTCTTCTGAGAGAATATATTAGTATTACTGTGTGTATTTTGTGTAATATCTACTGTATAGTTAAATTTTCTGTTATATTACATTTTAATTAAAATAAAATGTTTATTTTTGATCTTAAAAGCTTGGTTTCTCTTTGTATTAGTTAGAAATGGCTTATTTAGGATAAAAAAAGCATTAAATTCCCTTTAGAAACATTGAAAATTGCTTTAAAACATTGACTCGCTATTAAAAATATCGAATCGCATTTAAAAAAAATAATCGAATCAGATAATCGTATATCGGACTTAGATTTTTGGCACCCGAATTGGATAATCGAATCGGACTTAACGAGCTGGCGAATCGGTATTCGCTAATTGGACTTCATTTTTTTCGAATCACGCCACCCACCTCTGATTAATAGAAATACCAAGACCCTGCCTACCAGAATACAAAATTCGACAAAGGAGACTTTCCCCGCATGAAAGAAGCCTTGCTCGCAAGTTATAGAATGCTACTCTGTTATGGAGGATAGCTGTTCAATTTATAGTTGTGATCCCTAATTTTAAATTGGGAATTTGAAAGTGTCTCAGGATGAAGAGAGCAACATCTGGAGACTTTCCAAGTTACCGCCGATTAAAGAAATCTGAATCCATCGCCGAAGATTACTTTATCCATAAAAAATCTCTAATAACCTCTCTTAGCCTGCAATCAAGAAAGAGAACTCTACCACCTAGAGCCAATTTCTCACGCAAAAAGCACTCCCCAAAGAAACGAATCGGTAGCCACTTGCTGAACCAGAACCCTATCTGGCTGCCAAGAAGTAGTACCATAACTGCCGATCAACTCCTAAACTCCTATACTCCAATTTATCGCAGATGCCCCTGTTACTTCTAATGTGAATCAGCTAAAGTTATACTTAGGGTTGTTTAACTTTTATAGGATGTTCATTCCTAGCGTAGTATCTATGTTAGAGCCTCTTAATAGGTTATTAAAAGTTGTTGTACCTTGGTTTTGGGAAGAAGCACAAACATCTGATTGTGTTGCCTCCGACCAGATACTTCTATCTTCTAAGGCATTGGTACATTTTGACCCTAGGAACCTTATTGTAGTGATTGCAGAAAGCAGTGCTTATGACATCTGAGCTGTTCTATGCCACCTCATGTACAGTATCAAGTATTCTATTATTTTGTTTATCGTACTCCAAAAGCTAGAGAAGGTAATTATTCTCAGTTGGAGAAGGAAGCCTTGACAATGGTTTCTCCTCTAAGGAAATTTTATTTCTATTTGTGGAGTCGCCACACTTTTACATTGGTAACTATAGGGGGCGCGATAACGAAAAAATGTATCATGATAACCGATAAATCGATAACGATAACCTTATCGGCGATAAACGAAAATCGATAATTGGTGATAAAGTTATCGCTCGATAAGGTGATATCCGATAAATCGATAAATCCAAAATTATA
Organism: Ceratothoa steindachneri; assembly: GCA_963969495.1. NCBI lineage: Eukaryota > Metazoa > Arthropoda > Malacostraca > Isopoda > Cymothoidae > Ceratothoa > Ceratothoa steindachneri. Next base: position 166,524,403 of record OZ018329.1, on the reverse strand, counting down.
ATACAATATTGATTATTGACTATATATAACATACAATAGTAAGAATAATTCAATACTGTTATTTAGTTTCTTACCTGGTGAGGCTCTCCTTCATCTCCTCCTAGGTTTTGAGGATCCTCCTCCCAGCTCGGACCTACCTATTTCTGCCCCCAAAGCACGCGCGGCTTGCCCCAGTGCTAAACTGGAACCAAAAACTGAAATAATCGATTATCGCTAGTTTGAAACCAAAAGTATCGGCGATACCGATGAATCGATAACGCGGACAAAATATATCGGATAACCGATAATCCGATATCGTTATTGCGATAATGCCCACCTATGTTGGTGACAGATCATAAACTTCTTAGTTATTTTATTCTACTATATCTATCTTTCTTATGGCTTCTGATAGGATACAGCGTTGAGCTTTGCTTTTCCAGAATAATAATTTCACTCTTATTCATCGTTCTGGAACCTTATTAGATACTGCAGATGCTCTAAGCTGTCTACCTCTTCCTGGTATTGACATATCTGACAATACTCCAGTTCCAGCTGCCCGGATATGCTGGTGAATTTTCTATACTTTTCACCACTCACTAGTGTTGATGTCATACAGTGCATAAGTGTAGATCTTGTTCTCTCTAGAGTAAACAAGTTCTGAGAGATTGGGTCACCAGCTTCGACTATGGGGGACCATGGCCTTGCAACTTATGTACGGAGGATAGGTGAGATATCCATTCAATCAGGAAAAGTCTTGTGGGGCAGTAGAATAGTAATTCCTCCTAAATTAAGGAATGCTTTATTGTAGGAACTACATGCTAATCATGTGGGTGCTTCTCACTTCACTAAAAAAATAAGCCAATCAGCGAATGTTCTGGCCGAGACTTCTACCTGTTCATTAATTGTAACTTCACTCGCGCATATTGGACACTCTTTATTATGTATTAATTAGTGTGTTATTTATCCTAGAGAGTAAACACAAGAATCAATACACTTTAATTTTTGAGAGGAATGATTGATTGATGAATTTGAGCCTAATGAGGGGCGTGGGTGGAAAGTTAACTCGTTGGCGAACTCGAGGGAATGAACAAAATCAACGATAATGAAAATATAATGTATAAGAGAATTAACAAATGAATAATCCGAACTGATTATGTTACAGGAAGTTTATATGAAAGTGGTGAGATAATTAGTTTGCAAAATGACTGATTGAATGTGATACATTAATACAAACATTGGAGGTAAGCGCGAGAGTAATGCAGAGAGACTGAATGTAGGGAATGTACAATGTTTAGGATTCACAATGGTAAATGTAAATTTGGAGTCTTGCGGGACAAGAACTAAAACAAACACAATGAGGGAGAGCAAAGCTCGTTGTAAGCAAGGCGGTCCCAATATTGCCTAGTAATTTAAGAGAGTTTGCCCTTAATTCTAGGGGAATTGTATAATATAGGGGAATTCTAAATTGGGTTATATAATATATGGTGGATCTCTCATCACTTGGTTGAAGTTGAATTTACACTACATATATAGAAATGATTTTTTTTTTTATATATTTTGAGTAATGCAGAAATGCATGATATAAAATGATTTCAATTACTTTGAAGTATTGCGCCGGAGTGCAGTGCTAAAAACACTATCCATCTAAGAAAGTTACACCCCCCCCCCCCCCGCCTCCACACGCACACACACTTTAATATGGGCTTGCTAGTTTTGATAACGCTGAGGTCTCCATGCGAGATGACCGGAGCGAGTCACATTGCCAGTAGTTTGGGTCTGAGCACATGAAAACTTATTCGCTGTGGCAGTGACAGTTGCGTTGGGCGAGGCATCGACACGGGTGGAGGTTGAAAGGATGAAGGTGATCCACTTCTGGGTTCCTTCCGAGATGGCGTCCACCTGGACGTGGGAGTCTAGAGTCCGGTTTTCTGCTGACGGTGTGCCCAGTAGTGGAGAGATTTGCTCCTGATTGTCCACCGCTGCCGACGAGGGTTCCTGGAACACAAGAAGCGGAGGCCACAAAACGGAAGATGAAGTTTTTGCAGCAAGGGTAATTGGAAGAGGGGTTTGTTGGTTATTTTGGGTATTTTCTGGACCATAAAGGGTTAGAGTGGGGGATAGAAGGGGGTAAGGGATATTCAGGGTGAATAATTTAAATATAGGCGGGCTTCAGGCGGTCTATGGAAACAGTATCCTGTTCGTACCAAGCTGAAGGACGAAGAACTTTGGCTTCCTAGAGAGGACGAGAAACGCTCCGTCATAGACAGGTTGTGAGGAAGAGCAAGCTAAATCGCAACCGACAAGAACATGGGAACATGTTGTCATCTCTTTCGGCATGAAGATTTTGTGATTGGTAGGCACTTTAGGGGCGGTTGGCATAACTTCAGCGTCAACCGTACAAAATTGTGCACATATGAAGCAGGATCAAGAAGAGAAGGTAGAAGTTGGTCAGAGGAAGAAAAGAATTAGCTAGGAAGATAAAGTTGAGTACCATGCACGAGATCAGCTGCAGAACATGCCAAAACCTCTTTTAAGGACGAGCGAATACCCAGAAGAATCAAAGGTAGATGTCCACCCAACTGAAGTTTGGATCAGTGGAGCATAGGCTTGCTTTGACGGTCCTGTGTATACGTTCCACTGCGACATTGTTCTGCGGTGGTACGCAAAAGAAGGATACAAGCCTTAATATGCGTGTATCCCATAGGGAGGATTCAAATTGCTACCACGATTAGTCATGATAGTTGAGGGAACACCAAATCGAGCAACCCATGGTGAGATGAAGGCTCGTTTTACAGTAGAAGCTCTGATGTCCGAAATAGGAACCAACTCTGACTAACGAGTGAAATCATCAATCATGGCGGGAAGATAATTGCAACCACGGGAGTAAGGCAGAGGACCTACTAAATCAACGAGAACGAGATCAAACGTGACGATGGAAGAGGATAAGGGGCAAGAGGAGTTTCGTGTCGCGATGGACTTTAGGACATGGACATGCCAGGCGTGAGCGAGTCCATTTGGTCACGTCGGCATTTATAACTGGCCAAACGAAGCGTTGTGCGACGAGCTTTCGTGTTGCATTGATACCAGTATGGAAAAGACCATGAATTCAGTCGAAAAAATGCCGACGGTAAGCGAGAGGACGATGACACTCAGGCAATAAATAGTCGACCACGATGAGCCTGGAAGGACTGTCTGGTAATCCGACCTTGAGAACAACGTGTTGAGACTTGTGATGCAGTGTTTGCCTGTATTCATCCTGTTCTTAGGCTAGCGCTGTTGTCGCATGATTGATAGGCGCAGTATGAGAGTTTTGCGTGACCAAAATCGCGGAAATGCGGGAAAGCCAGTCCAATACGACGTTTGAAGAGCCAGGAATATGGCGAATATCGCTCATCATCTGCAGGATAAAGTCAAGGTGAAGAGTATCAACTGCAATGTGCACCGAAGACGTAGATCGAGACGAGCAAACACCGAATAAAGGCTTATGGTCAGTAAATATAGTGAAGTCAGCACTTCCAAATATGGACGGAAGTCACGGATTGCGAGGTATGTACCAAGTATCTCACGTGAGAACGAACTTTACCTTTTTTGAGAGTCAGAAAGAGAGCGAGAGAAGAAAGCAAGATGATGCAATATATCGCTAATTTTCTGCTGCCAGGTTGCACCTACGTGAGTTAAGAATGCGTCTGAGGTGACGCTGAATGGGGGCTCCCGGAAAAGGATGAACCAATTCCACAGTGCAGGCAATAGCCTCTTTGGTGCGAGAAAATGATGCGCACAGCTCAGTAGACCACTCGAGAGGAGAGGCTATTTTTGGTCTTTGATAGCAGAGTTGATAGGTTGTATGACCTGAGCACAATTTGGAATGAATCTGTGGTAGAAGTTGACCTTGCCACAGAAACGTCCGAGTTATTTGCGTGATGTAACTTGAGCAAAATTGTGCATCACGGTAACTTTATCTTCGTGTAGGCTAATCCCGACACTCAAAACATAATGTCCCAAGGGGAAGAATTGCGAGACACCAAAAAGACACTTAGAAGTGTTGAGTACGATACCGTACTCTTGAAGGAGAGAAAAGACTTGAAGAAGGTGAGAAAAGTGTTCATCGAGCGAGGAAGATGGCCAGAATTTTGCAAACCATAGGGCATTTTGATAATTTTAAAAGAGCCAAACGAAATGGATGTTAATCTTTGAAATATCTTCTCGGTGAATATGGATCTGGTTGAAACCACGAACCAGATCAAGGAGAGAAAAGAGAGTACAGCCGGAAAGAGGTGATGTGAAATCGCCTATGAAAGGCAATGAATAGCGGTCTAGGGTTGTTATCGCGTTTAAGGCTCTGTAATCCCCAACGGCTGTGAATTCCCCCGACCTGGATTTGGGAACAATATGGAGTGGGGAGGCCAAAGGGGAAGAGGAAGGCCTACAAATGCCAGCATCCATCATGAATTGGAATTTATCATGCATTGCAGAAAGTTTATCTGGGGCATAACGACGAGGTCGAGAAAAACAGGTCCTCCTGTCGTCTCGATCCGATGCATTCTGCACCAGTGTCCACCAGGAATGAGAAACTATAATTGGAAAAAAAATGTGACAGGGAGGACTTACATGAGTAAGTAATGTTAGGGCAGAGGGTGTAGACCTTTTTGTCCCATGCCTTTCTAGTTTAAAGAAAGAAAATTTGTGGTGGAATTTAAAAATTGAAGATTTGAGTTTTTTTGAGATAAGTGATGGGAGGAAAGTGGGGAGTTGAAATTAGGTGAAGGAGATACCAGTTGTAAATATATGCACGATTGCAAGCATTTTACAGCTGGCGCACCATATTTGTTTTGGTACCAGCCCCATTGAGTTGATTGGGTGAAAACTACATTATGCTCTGTGAGACTACTAACGGTGTTATAAGTCTCTGTACAGCGTACATAGGTGTTACCATTCCTCTGATGGTACCACAAGCAACCCTTTTGTTGTGAAAGGTTATGGTGAGATTAGGCTCACCATGCCCGTGCCGTCGCTCACTCTGTATCCCTTGTTGCAGTTTCAACCGACTGAGATCACCTTCAATCTTCGATAACGTGTCTGATAAATTCCTCGTTAAGGGGGCAGGGGGCATTTCGCTACGCCTCGGTCGTTTGCAAGCAGAACTCGACGTTACCCGAACAGGTGAAATGGGAGAATTAGGCTGAAATGGGAGAATTAGCTGGTCGGCTGCTTTTGCTAGCTGGTCAACATCGGTAGGTGATGACATCAGGATCAGGGGCCTAATATATTCTGGGACACTCCGCATGAAAATTTTGGTAATGGAAGGGCCAAAAAGATCAGATTGCGCGCCCTTTGCATTGATAAGGTAATTTGAATGATTTAAGAAGCTCGTAGGACACTGCTCCCTTAGATCCTTAACTTGAGACTTTCCAAATTCCTTTCGGAAAGCCTCCCTCATTTCGTCATATGCTCCCACCTTTTTTCCATTGAATAAAATGTCCTTAAGTTTAATGAAGATAATTATGGGAACTTTTTGGATAATGGAAACCATCTTTTCTTCTTCTGTTATGGCTTGAGGGTGGATAATTTGCTCACAAACGTCCAACCAAGCGATAGGTTTGAAGAATCAAAGGCTGGGGGTGTGAGGAAAGTATGTAAGGGCCTTGAGCGGACCTTGTTGACTTTCGATTGATGATTACATTGTTGTAACTGCCGATGTTGGTTGATTAACCATTGTGATCACTTCAAGTTGTATGCAATGTTTGTTAATTAAAAATAGAATAAACGGTAGAACGTATGCATTGTATTGATGTGCGTTAATGAATTGCGCGTAAAGTTCACGTGTGTTTGTTGTGTATGCGCGCGAAAACCAGTCACGCGACAGAAACGTGAAAAATTGAAAAAAAATTACTGTAAAGAGCAAATTACTCAGTCGTTGTATTTAAGGGATATTATTTAATTAAAATGATAAGAATTGTAACAATTGGAAGAAGGATGTCGATAAAACGTGATACGAGAAAGGAAACACGTGAATGAAATGGGTGTACGAAAAGGAAAAAGCGCAAACGGCTGCGAAGAGTTTGGAAAATTATATATAATATACCTTTGAATATATAATATTTATCAATTGACGGGAGATTATTTAATTCTGGGCACCATTTTTATTATGTATTAATTAGTGTGTTATTTATCCTAGATAGTAAACACAAAATTCAATAAACATAAATTTTAGAGAGGAATGATTGACTTATGAATTTAAGCCTAATGAGCGGCGTGGGTGGCAATTTAACGCGTCGGCGAACTCGGAAGAATGGACAAAATCAATGATAACGGAAGTATAATGTATTTAATTAACAAATGAATAATCCGAATTGATTATGATGCAGGAGAATTATATGGAAGTGATGAGATAATTAGTTTTATAGATTGACCTAGTGAATGTGATACAGTAGGATAAATATTGACGGTGTTGCACAACCAGATTTTTATAATCCGCAATACTTCAAAAGTAAATAAAATAATATATAAAATGTATTTCTTTAGTACCCCGAAAATAGTTAAAATCAATTTATCCTTCAAAGTAATTTGTATCAAACTTAAGCCGAGTGAGAAGTAACAATATATATATATATATATATATATATATATATATATATATATATATATATATATATATATATATATATATATATATATATATATATATATATATTTATATATATGTATGTGTGTGTGTATTAAACTCTTTCTAAAGGGCTCCAAGTTCCAATAATGTAACTGCATAGACTCACAAAAAATTGTAAACGCCATCTTCACTCTCGACCGCGCCACCATCCCAAAAGTTAGTTTAGAAAATGGTTCCACTATTCAGGTATGTAAATTCTTCTCAAACGAGAGTACTCTACTTATATAATTTTCATCCATTAGAGACCCCAATTTACTTTTTACCATTGTGATTCCTTTAACATCATTTTTACACTGTTTGTTCTCTTAATATCATCTTAAATAACTTTTACATCTACTTAATATCCTGTTAACAATATATATCCTATTAACATCTATTTGATTTTCTGTTACTATTAATTCGATTGCCAATTATTATCTTGTGAATTGCCATTTTTAATTCTTTTACGTATCCATTAAATAATAACTCCTATTCTAATTTACATCTATTATATAACCAATCAATTATCTGTTTCACTTGTTAATTCTAATATACATTATATTTTTCTACGATTGTCTATTCAAACCCCTCTGGTTCACCGAATTCTGTCACGTAGTCCGAATCTTATAATTCAAATTTCATCTCTACCAATCTAATTTATGTGTACAGGTTATTGTATATATATATGCTATCTAGGTGAACCATATAATAACCAGTACACATAAACGGTAAGCGTGCGAGTGATGTAGAGAGAATGAGTAATTACAATTAATTTAGGTTTTGGGGAATCATAATAAATGTAGGGAATTTACAATGTTGTATGTACAATGGTAAATGTAACTTGGGGTCTTGCGGGACGAGAGTGAAAACACAATGAGGGAGAGCAAAGCTCGTTGGGAAAGATTGTAACCAAGGTGGTTCCAATATTGCCAAGCAACTTAAGAGACTTTGCTGTAATTCTAGGGGAATTCTAAATTGATTTATATAATATATGGTGGATCTCTCATCACTCCGCTGAAGTTGAATGTACAATGCATATATGGAAATGACTAAAGGTTTTTTTATTTGGAGTACTGTAGAAATACATGACATAAAAATTTTTTAATTTTTTCGGAGTACTGCGCCAGAGTGCAGTGCTACAACTCCACCTGTTTCTGTTTAAGTTTATGTTCAAAAAGCAAGTTAATAAACTTCGATCTATCCTCGCACGAGAAAAGGGTTACGTCGCGAACGTTGAAACAACAACCTTGACACACGGTTTCCACGATGTAAATGGCATTGTGGTGGGGGTGGAAAATGGCAAAAAAATTGCAAACAAATCGTGTTGCAGATGTGGGAAGGGGTGCCCCTCAAAATAAAGAAAAAAAACACTCATTGTTTATTCCGTATACAATTTGAATTCGCGCTCGTATGCTAAATGAGTTTTAGGATATTTACATAAAAAATAATTTATATCAACCTTTAAAACAAACTTCTTTGGTTAGCATCTTCAACCGAGCGAACGTAATTTATATATGGCACATGGAATTATTCTAACGTTCCAGAATCGAGTTGAAATATATACTTTATAAGAGGTGATAGACCCTTTCCGCTATCAAAATATTACTCCCCAAACACTATTACAATGATACGGAGAAGTATTAGAGGATTCTTGTGGCCTAAAACGCGTGCGCCCTTCTTATTCAAAAATAACATATTTGAAAAAAAACAAAACAATTGCAAGACTATCACATATTCCCGGATTCACACGGATACATTTGAGCTCTCGCAGCGAAAGATTTTTCTCGCAACTCACCTTGCTTTGTGAGCCTTTAATGAAGAGCAAGTATAGGATGTCGGTGACCAAAGACTGTAGCTAAAGTCCGTATGAGGATATCTGGAACTATACCCAGTTGGCTGCTTTCTTCGATGTGAAGTGGGAGTGATGTTTCCACCGATATGTAGAGCAAATAGTTGAGGTGACGCTACCGGAAGATTCATCTGACTCCAATTTGATCTTGGTAGAAGAGCAGGATGCTTTTGGCTTCAATATGGTTCGGCTGTGAAGACGACTGGACCAAGCGATGTAGATAGAGGATGCTGATAATTTCTGTTATTGATTCTTTAAATCCTTCTCTTCTCTTTTTTTCTATACAGGACAAGACAAGTGTATATAGATCGTAAAGGAGAGGGATCACTGTGGGAGCACAGATCTTTCAGTCAGAGAGGAGAGGTTCGCAAAATACTTAAGAAGGAGTAAATAGGTTGGTGGCTATATGCCAATGCGAGGTATGTGTCAGGCGTATGAGTTCGACTAGAGCGATAGGAGACAAGGCAAGGTGAGGAGGCGCTCGTACCTTGGGACGCTCCTTCGGGATTTGGTGTGGGTATTGTTAGCGCGTGTGTTTATCTTCGGATGTTATATTGACGTGTTGTTGGGATAGGCATGTCTTATGTACGTGTTAGTTAGTTATGCCATGTGGTAGACTGCAGCATTTTGGAGTTAGAGCGTAGTGCACGAGCGGCCCTTTTCCTCCTCGGGATCCTGCGTCCAGGCCGTGATGCTTCTTTCCCCGTTTGTGCGAATGTTGGGTGTGTTTGTAGTGTGACTGTCTTGAGTTGGTTTAGTGTAGATGGTGTTGTCTCTTGTTTTTGGAGTGATGAAGCCACGGGAGGAGTAGGTGCTATTGGAATGTGTGTGTGGGGGGGGGGTAATAGAAGAGATGGCAGGGAAAGGGGGTAGCGTGTGGCTTTTGTATGTACAAGTGTTGCGGCGGACGTTCATTTTTATGTTCATTAATTAGGGCAAATGGTCTCTCACTGAAGATTATTTTTCCCATGGCGTTCGCAGCAAGACGCTGGTTGAGTATATGTGCGTAACGTCGGTGGTCATCCCCCGACAATCTTCTAGCCTCCACTGAGTGGTCTGCAAATGTTGGTGTGGGTTGTGGGTGTGTTTTTCAATACAATATTTACACGCCATATACAACAGACGCCTGCTCACTCGGCGTTAAATCTGAACCTAACATATAATTTCACATTGCAATCACTAAGTAATTAGCTTACGTTGATAAAGTTATAATAGTAGTTAAGAAAAAATAAATACATTTTAATAATTTTATATTACTTCGATTCGATCGGGTCTAATATAAAATACAAGTTAGTTTTTAAATTCATCGATGTCAACACAAACCTGATCCAAGTTCGTTTATTTTCAGGAAACCATATATCATGTTACTTTATGATATTTTTTGTCGCGGGCAACTCTACATCTCACTATGTCGGTCGGTCGGTCCCCGTTTTGCCTCTTTTTTTGGTTTTGGTAATGACATCATAACTATTCGGTTGATTCTAACAAAATTTGAAACCCTCAAGTCCATCCAAGGAGAGCCAGAGAATTATTTGGCAATAACATCATAACTGTTCGGCCGATTCTAACGAAATTTGAAACCATTGTGTTGTTTACATTCTCTTCCGAATGATATAACTGCCAAGGTAAAGTCCTCCTAAGGTTAATTTGTGAATTATTGAAAGTTTTGAAAGTTTTGAGGGTCATAAATCAGAATAAGTGAGAGCACGCGACTTTTGGAAGTAGTTTCTTCTGGCTAGAGATAATTTAATCTTAAAAATGAATCCAATGACCTAAAAGAAAGTAGTTTCCATAAAACTTATTCGTTAATGATAACGTTTCATGCTCCAAACCTATCATTAGGTCTCACAGAGAGAAATGGAGAAATATTTAAATTCTAACATATTAATTATTGGTATAAAGTAAAATTCAAATCAAATAGACAAAATTAAATGGGGAAGACTAAGGATAGAAAGGGGCCGGAGCATTTAACTTACCGGGTTGAACCGGGAGGAAACCAACTGAATAAGTTAAGGAAGGGGGGAGAGGAAGTAAGAGCGGTGGATGGGGGGGTGGTTAAACTAGGAGGATGGAAACCGCACTTGTGTCGTTATTAAGGGAAGATTTTAATATACATAGACTCTAAGATACGAAGGGAGATTTCATTATTGCAATGTTCAAGGATAATAAAATGTTCATGAGTGACATCAGTTTTACATTGTATAATGTGAGTTCTTATGGCTGAAATTTCTTGAGGGTTCAAAGGTTTGCCATTTCAATTGCTAATACCCAATTGAGAACACACCCTGGCCTCCAAAGAACCAACGGTGTTGCTTATATATGAGCCTCGATCACAGCGAGGTCAAATGAACTGATAAACCAAGCAGCTACGTAAGTTCTGAGGGAGTGTGTCCTTTACATTGAATATTGAACCAATTGATAAATTATTGGTGAAGATTATTTTAAAATGGATGTGAGCAAAATATAGTTGGGGGAGTCTTAATAATTCTTTGCGGAATGAGAGGTTAAGAGAACCTAATTATGGTAAAGATACATAGAGAGTCTTTGGGGGAGGTGCTAATAGGTAACTTTGTCTCATATTGCTGGTATAAGAATTATTTCAGTAACTTATCGTATAAATTACTAGGATAACAGTTATTTTGAAAAAAATACGAAGAAAGTCAAATTCTTTATGGAGAGAAGAATAGGTTGAGGATAAGTGATAAGCACGGTGAAGAAGTACCTAATAATTTTATATATATATATATATATATATATATATATATATATATATATATATATATATATATATATATATATATATACAGCTATACAGGTTCTATTGAAGTCCACAGCTGTGGCAGCGTTATTAATTTTAACTTATATATTCTTAATATTTCTTACAAGTTTTTTAACGGGGTCTTTGAGGCGAGAAAAAACATCCGCAAACGACATTTTTTATTCCTAGACGTCTTTCGACCGTGTTAGGTCATCTTCAGGGAATGAACAGAAATGGAATTATTCGGAATTCGGAAATTCTAAGGTAGAAAAGTGGTGTTTGATAGTGGTAGGGGTATAGTGAAAAAAAGTGTATAGTAGTTGAAGATAGGTGTTCCAGTACGTCTGGCTATGGCTTCTTTTCGTAATCTTGTCTGTTTATATCTTTAACTTAATTTTTTACATCAATCAAGCCTTTGTTTTCTGTTTTTTTTCTTTTACGTCTTTTTCGAGCTATTCTTGTTTTGCATTTATGCGTCCTTTATTTATTTTCTTTGTCCTTTTGGATCTTTTGCTTTATAACTGAGTTTACTTTGTTTTGTTGTTAATGTTCACTTATTTCTTATGTCTTGTTTTTTCTTTCGTTTTTATTACTTTGTTCTCCATGTCCTCTTTGGATCTTTATTTATATTTTATACTCTGTATAATCTTTATTATGTTCCTTTTTGGATCTTTCTTTGCATTTGCTTTATTTTTGTCCTTTTTTTGGATCTTTTTGTTTATCTACTTTCTCTTATTTTTGTTATGCTTTAATGGTGACCTTTACAGGTCTTTAATTCTCCTTTTTGTTTGCATATATGTGCGTTTTTCCGGTTTTATTTATCTATATATTGGTATTACAACTTCGTGCATTCGCAGTTGGCTACTGGTAAATCCTTGTTTATAGTGTCTAATTCGGTGCTCATGATCGGAGAGTCGTATATTTTGGAGGATACCTTCTGTTATATGTTGGTCAATTTTGCTCCATATCTTTCTTGCTCTTTCGTGTAGGGTCACATTTAGGGGTTCTATGTCGGCTAGGTCATGTAGGGCTGTTGCAGGGATGCAGTCCAGGAGACTCACGTCGAGGATGTATCGTAGTGCCTGGTTCTGCACCGCCTGGGCTTTTCTTATCCGTGTCTTACTTGCCAGATGTAGTGGAATTGCCGGATACAAGAGGATTGGCCTTACAAGAGCTAAGTACACTTTCCGTTTGTTTCGGAAGGATAGCCTTCTGAACCTGTTTTGGCCTTATCTATTTTATCAGTGAGATGGACGTTGTACCCATTGTTGTTGAACTTTAGCCCTAAGGCTTGTCCTTCGGTAGTGTATGGGTATAGCTCTTCGTTCACCTAAACGTCATCTGTCTTGATTCGACCGACTGGGATAACCTTAAACTTGTCGTTGTTCGTTCGGATCTTATTTCGCTTCTCATAAGCGTTTATGTTCCCAATCTCGCCCGCCGTCCTGTTGGCTATATCGACAGAGTTCTTGTAGTGGCTGGTAATGAGCTGTGAGATGTCGTCGGCTAGTTGCGCGTTAAGTGCATAGTCTTGGGTGGGGAATGGGAGATCGTTTGTAAATATAGTGTATAGGGTGGGGCTTAGGCAGCCCCCTTGGAGTACGCCAGCCTCCATAGTGAAAGGGTGTCCCTCATAGCCATTTATCTTTATAGTCGCCTCCCTGTCCTCTATATAGTCGCAAAGGACTTTGGGGACGTTAATTTCCATCCCAAAATCGCTGATCTTTTTCTTTAGTCCGGGAATCCAGACTTTGTCGAATGCCGACGCGACATCTCTCAGAGCGACGTCAACCTTCTTGTCTTGTGCTTTTGTGTTGGCAACGAACTCTGCCATCATGACAAGCGCGGTTTCCTTCCCAAGGTGTTTTTGGAAATCATGTTGCTGCCTGCTGTACAGGTTCCCCAGTGTCCAGATAGCATTTTAGCCTGTCATTTAGGAGCTTTTCATAAAGCTTTCCTATAAACTCCAGGACGGAAATGGAATTATTCCGGTTCCAATTAAGTTAAAGTGTGGGTACGTGTAGGGAAGTAAGATAGGGTGTGTGGATAGATAGAGAAAATAGACAAGCGGTAAAAAGAGAAAGAAGCGTGGTAGGGTGCAAAGAGATGCTAGAGCCTGGTGATCAGGCCTATCACTTTCATTATTGCTTTGTAGCGTGTATTCTATGTTGTTTTCATTGATTTTTTTATTTTTATAGCGTTCAAGCGATTTGTCTGGCTAACTTTAGTTTAGCTTTGTTGTGTGATGTGCATTGCTTGTTTGTTTATGTTTTTTAAAACTTTTAAGTGCGTGCTTAATGTTTTGTATTTGTTGTATGTGTGTGTGTTTTAGTTTTTTTTTTTGTTTTTTCATAGTCGGTTGAGTTCTCGACGTATTCGGTAGTTTTCTTCTTTCTTGGTTTTACGTTTGTCTTCTTCGGTGAGTTTTAGTCATAATGTGAGTTTTATTCTCGATCCGGTTGTTTTCTTAGATTAGATTATACATCTCATCATGCGTAGAACGGCACTTCATCCCCACCAGCCACTCGGTTAGCTGAGCTTGGAAAACTAGAGCGACATTCTGCTCTTCTGTTCCAGTTAATCATCTGAGTAATTTCTTCACTCAGTTCTCAATTAACCAAATCCTGCATCTTCCGGGTCCGTTCTTCGATGACTTTGTTAATGGGAATTATCGACGCCACTCTGTGCAGGTCTTCTTGGCGTCTTCTTTCTTGCCTACGTTTACCTGTGATTAGGTACATGCATTTATTTTGCGCTACTTGAAGTCGCCTCTTTTGTGTTTTTAAGACACAAGAGAGGGGGGGAGGCGTGGTAAAGCAACGTAGATCTGACAAGGGCATTGTAGATCTTTTTCTTGTTGCTTTCACGTAGATTTTTGAACGATATAGAGTTCTGACAGCGGCCGAGGCTCGATAAATTCTTTCTTCGACGTGCTTCTTGAACTCGGTAAAAGTAATTTTCATACCGAGTACATTGCATTCGTTGGTGTAGGGATAGCGTGTATCCTCTACTCTCACGTCTGCTCTTCTGGTGCGTCCAATGGTGACTACCTTGAATTTCTCTTGTTTAGTTCTAATTTTCCATTGAGCCTCGTAGGTGTTTATATTTTCAACTTCTATCGCTGTCATGCGAGCTTGCCACGGTGCATTCATCCATGGAGATATGATTATCTGGCTGAAATCATCGGCGTATTGAATATTGAGGAAAGAGGGGTACACAGGGGCTGGGACATCCGCGGTGTATATCAAGTAAAGGGTGAGGGATAGCCCCCCCTGCGGAAGGTCCGCAGTGAGCGCAAACTTTGGTCTGTCCGTGCACCCTAAACTGACATGCGACGCTCTCTCCATGACGTAGTCACAGAGAGTTCTTTCCAAGTTTTCACTTAGACCCAGCCGTAAGATCTTATACTGCATACCCCGTTGCCACACCTTATCAAACGCCGTTAATACATCCCGACAAACGATATCCACATAACTCCTGTCCCGTTTGGCTTATGCAAGCTTTTCCGTAATGACATTGATTGCCATTTCCGTACTTCGCTTCTTTCTAAACCCGTATTGGCAAGGGTTGTAGAGGAAGTTCTCTTCCAAGTGAGACACTAGTCTCTCGTTGAGGATCTTCTCAAAGAGTTTCCCGCCAAATTCCAGAAGTAAAATTGGGCGGTAGCTCTCTCTCAACGTTGGGTCATTTCCGTGTTTGGGCAAGAAGATCATTTTTGCCGTCTTGTAAGCATCTGGAAAGTACCCTGTATTCAGACATGCGTTGAATACTCGTCTCATTCCTTCGATGACGTTTGCTGGTGCCTTTTCGAAGTTTAACTTCGTAAGCCCCGATTGGCCTGGGGCTTTTTGGCGGAATGAGCGGAGTGCGCTAAGAATCTCTTCTTCGATGATCTCGGCGTCTCCGTCACGCAGTATGTCCACCTGGTGATGAAGATGCGTTCTGTGTATTTCCGTGTTAAGCTCGTCTACGATGATATTTTCAAACTCTATATCAAAATCTTTGTTCTCTTCTTCGGGTATACTGAAGATTTTTTCCCAATAACGCCGGAATATTATTTCGATGTTTCTGTTTCTGTTTCAATGGATCCATCTTCTTTTAAGATTTCCATTTCCTTCTTTTTTCCAGATGATCCTCTGAGACTTCTGACTTTCTTCCAAAAGTCTTTGGGGGATGTGTCTCGATCGATGCTCTCGATCGCATCGTCCCATCGTCTCTGTTATTGATCGAGGATCAAATGGTTGAGCTCTTCTTTGACCTCTTTACTTCGTTGTAATGAGTCAACTGATGCATTTCTGATATTTATTTCGTAAAGTACTCTCAATTCTCTATATAGTTCTTTCATATACTCAGTCCACCAGTATGTTGAGATGGTTTTATACTGGGTTTTGGGGATGCAAGCCTTATCTGCGTTTATAAGGTGGTCGTTAAGGTCGTTGGGTGCTTCTTCTAGATTTGGTGGATGGTAGGCCTCGAGAAGACCCGCGCACCGTGCCCAGGCTGCTCTTCTGTAGTCTTTTCTGACTGGAGCTGGGACTTGTATAGGGTTCCTGTTGATGGTAAGTAGGATCCCTATATGATCACTACATAGTACCTGGACTTGTTGCATGTAGTAATTCAATGGTGTCCGACGATTAGCTAGACAAATGTCTGATTTTGTGGCACTTCTTCCTTGAATATAGGTAGGGAAGTGCGGGGCTATCCTCTGGACCATATTTCGGTCCAGCATAGTTTCCAGGCACCTTCCATTTCCATTGAAGAACGTGTACCCGGATTCCCGACATCTGGCATTAAGGTCCCCCATTAATATGGTGGGGGCTCTTCTGCCAAATAGGCTGGAGATAGAATGAATTGGTAAATATCCTCATCTCAGGAGCTGGTACCCGGTGGCGATGACCAACTTACTTATATCGAGTTCGACTTCTATTGCAAGATAGGATTCTTCGAGGTTTCTTACTGGCTTGTACTTGATTCCTCTTTTGATGGCGATGGCGGCACCGTCGTACTGCTCTTGAGAGTAATTTGTGATTAACACGGCGTAGTTACAGATCTTCATTTCGGAGCTACGAGTTTCAATTCCATGCTCAGAAATCAGGATGACATCTGCATCAATTTCTCTGAACAAATTTCCGTAAAGAGTTCGTTTCGCTGTCCAGCCGTTGGTGTTGACTTTCACTCTTCGGGGGAGGACTAGGAGTTTTTGACTTGCTCTTCGTCGCTCTAGTGCGAGTGAATGGGCACTCGTCACTATCAGAAGATGTGTTTTCCTCTTCTTCTTCGCTATCATCGTCTTCTTCATCGTCTTCCTCTTCGGATTCCTCCGATGAGATAGATTCAATTACTTCCTTTAGTCCGGTAGATTTCTCTTTGTTGTTGTTGTTTTTTATACCGCTATCCTTGAATGCCTTGGAGCATTCGGGGTTAGCGGGCACGACGATAGACGGTAGGTTGTTCGCTTTTAGAAGTGCGTTTAGAACCTGGTTGTAGCATTCAGGTTTTACCGCATTTGCCACGTTTGCATGTGTAATGCAAATTAGTATCTTGGCACTTAGGACATTTGTGAAGACCATCTGTGAAGGGTTTTTCATTGCTGAGGCCATCCCTTCACTTCTCTTCACTGTGCTCGCGTAGGTGTTCGATTTCTTCTTTCTCTCCTTTTCTTCCATTTTCTCAATGATTTCCTTTCTTTGGGGGCAGTTAAGGGCCATCGTTCGATGGAGCCCCTTGCAATTTAGGCACTTTTTTCTGTGCTCTAACACGAGTCATATCTGTGACCCTCAGTGGCGCATTCACTGCACCATATCTGCCCTTTTTGTGGGTAGTTGGCAGTAGCGTGTGCTTCTAGCTTATAGCATACGAAGCACATATGGATGCTATGATACTTTTCATGCTCTATATTGAATCCTGGGAACCTCATATTAAAAATGAGGAGTCCCTCCTTGCCGCCTTGTGGGCCATTTCGGTGGTTTGAAACGTCACCTTGAAGACATGGGTATGGTCGCGGAATTTGATCACATCCCTGACCTTAGCCAATGTGTGATTAGTCCCGATTTCGGTCTTGATCTCAGCGGGGGAGTTTCCCCCTACCCAGCTTTCTACTTTTCGGCAGATGATGTTGCGGTTGGCCGAGATTGCTGGTGGAGTTTTTGCTTCCAAGTCCAATGTCTTTAGGACTTCGGCTCCGTTTTCGAATAGGAGCCAGTCTACGTCCTTATTTTCCCCGCACATCGCGATGAATCCATTTGGGATCTCGATTAGTTTTATGAGCGCGATCCTCAGGTTAGCGAATAGGGTTTGGCACAATGTATTCTTCTCCGGTGCCTTTTTTCCTCGTATAGTCCTTAGGGGGACCTTCTTAGGGAGGGCCTCCATCGTCGCGGTCGTCTTCTCTCTTCTTTCTTGTATTTTATGTTCCTTTCTGTAAGAGATGTGTAATTATTGTGTTTTGGGTGAGAAAAGTGATGTCTGAAGTGGTAAGGGAGGCAGAGCGAAGAATATGTTCGGAGCGTCGATGAGAAAACGCTCCCGTCCAATTTCTTGTTGGTCCCCCGCTCGGATGGCGCCGCGATGATGGGTGATGATGGATGGGGGTGAGTCTCGAGTGGGGACCTCAGAGGGTTGAGCTTGGTGGACTTGATGCATTTGCCACCCTCTCACGGGTACGTACGCCAAAACTGCATCCAACTACATAGAGACGGGTGTACTTCCCTTTATGATTCTGGCCGGGTCCCCCGAGCGATGAAGATCTCTCCTCCACCCGGGACTCGCAGTTTTGCTCCAGATTCGAGAAAATTTCTGACTTGTGCTTCGGCTGTGGGGTAGTCCTCAAACCAGCTTCCACGCAAGCCCTTAATTATTCAAAAATTGCTACATTATATATAGTATTTCTATGCGAACATAGGGAATACAAAAATTGGCCAACCATGGCGCGAGGAATTTTTAAGGAGAAACTAAGGGCTACAAGAAACATAAAATTGGAAGGTTCAGATTCTCTGACTATTGACTTGAAGAAAACTTGAAATTTTTACGCTCAGCAAGAAGTTACAGCCGGTAAAGGAGGTAAAGTCGAAGGAAGACATCTTATGAAATCATCAACGACCTTTGTCTTCTCCCCACGGAAGCGACAAGATATATCGCCCCCCCCGCGGCCCCCTCATCGGGGCAAGGGAGCTGAAATGAACTGAACTGCCATTCACCTAGTTTCGCTCCAACTATGTCGGTCCACTTGGATAGACAAAATTGGAGACGTAAAGGAAAGCAGGTTTGAGGATTAACCCACTGTGGAACTCTACGGAAGGAGAACCACCCGGTTACGAGACGATATTGAAAGCTTTGGGGAAGAGTACTCTTTAATCTCTAAGGGTAGTTTCCGGCAAACACCACAGGGGGACAAACAACCGTCCCCATGTAAGTTGGAAGCAGCATCGATAACCAAGCCCCAGACGGGGCGGCACCCCCGGGTGGTGGTAGCTGATTCGATCACCACCCATCATTAAGTCCGCCACATTTCATCCGTCTGAAGAGCCTCCCCGGGTCCCCCCCCCCCATTATTCATCCATTCCATCTCGCAGTTCATGTTCATGGAGACTCGCTTGCAACGAGGATGAGGCGGCTTTCAAAGCGCTCTACGCTCTAACAAGAAGAAGCAGCGGACCCTACAATAATGAGAAAACATTCAATACAGCGACGAATAACCAGAAACCGCATATAAGACACAACAAGAAGAAAGACTGCCCGAAGTGCCGCCCCCATGGGGGAAAATTTAACAAAATGGGACCACTCGGATCCAGCTGCGCACCATTAGCGGAAGCAGCAGGCCTAGCCAAGTAAAGGTCTTCGAAGTAGTTTACGGAAAGTTGAAGATCGCAATGCTACGACTGCTCAAAATAACAAGAGGTTATGTTGCGATATGTGAAAAGGAGAAGGATTTGGAGTGTATTACAAAAGAAGAAGCAGTCGAAACACTCCATGGAATAGGCCTACAACCGGCAATTCCACCGCAGATCCTAACCCACAGGAGCGTAGTCTGTCGATGACTGGACCTTTGTATAGGACAGCACTCTAAGGAAGAG